>OY755181.1:8213817-8813817 GCA_963576735.1 Bedellia somnulentella
AGAATTACAAGTCCACTTACGTTTGTCGCTTAAGCACAGAAATTAGATTTGTATTGAACATCTGGCGTCGCGTCGTCGAGACTTTACTTCAATCTTGTCTTATTTTGTAATTTGACTAAATTTTCTGAATAATTTTGTTGGATTTTGTAACTTTAATGTAAAGAAATGAATAAAATATAAATCCAATTAGGGCATGACATTCTTTTGAATAATTTTGATTTCTAAAATATCTTCGGAATACGTTAATGCTATTTTATACAAACTAAATATGGCAACATACTTAAGATATCTTAGATAGTATATCTTATATTTCTACAAAAATTGCAATGCTAAGCAATATTTCCTAACACTAGAAGGGCCGGGCTTCATGCTATACCTTCAAAGACCGCAGCGGTCAATTTGACGGTACTAGAGATTCAGTGCGAATACTAATGAAAGTATTACATATTTTAAATTAAACCAAAATGAAAATAATACAAATATATTTTTTATTAATAGTAAACACTTTAGCATTAAATTTGTAACAAGTTATAGTTTTTTTATACTCATTTTTGTTCATTTTCCATATACAGCTTTTTAAAAGATGCTGCAGTTTTCACATGTTTTTTTTTTAGAATTACTATTTGATATTGCCTGCCGCCGCTTATTGTTATACATGGTTCACTTGTTCCAGAATTAGTTTCTTGTCTCTGAGTCGCAGTTAAAGTGTTTTTGTTTCACATACTCTTCACGTATATGTAGTTTGCTTACTAGTTGATGGATAAAATCATGACGAGAAATGTTTATTCCTGTGATTTTTTGACAAAGAATCCACGAGTATATAGCTGCTAAATCAAGTATATTGTAAAAATCGTGAACAAGCCATCTCTGACTTTCAGCTCTTACGGTTTATTTGCGTCCCATTTGATCGATGATGTCTACACTAAAGGTTGCATTATAAAATTCAACTGTTTCAGTCAGCTTTTTTATCAATACTAGCTAACGTTGGGGTGCAGAGTACAAAAAATGATAAAAAACTGGTTTTCCTTGATAATTAGGGTTATATCGGACTCGGTTTTCGTTAAGAAAGTTTCATATCTTTGAGTTCGAATAAGAAATTCCTTGTTGGTGAAGAAGTGTACTATTCCGGCTGTAATTCTGCATCACGGTTTTCTCTAACACTGCCTTTTATATCATCACTACTTTCAATACCTGACACAGTATATCCCGCTATCGCTACTATTCTTGTTATATTTCCGAATTGCAGAGCTTGCGACTCATTTTTTTACAACAAGTTACGACTGCTCTGCATAACCTATAAAACCAATGTCTACTGTAAAATATAAACATGAAAGGCAGTAACAACTTACTCGGAATACAATTCAACATAAATTGAAACAAAATTACAAAAAATAGGTAGAAGAATTTGTTGTTTACTATTTTTATCGCCGTCTTTATGTGTATGCCGTCATGTTGACGGTGCGCGGTCCTAGTAGGTATTTGTTATCGAAATTAATATACAGCATATTGTTATATATTTTTATTTATAAATTTAGCTTAACAATAGCAAATTAGGAAAAGTCATTATAATATGAAAAGAAACAAAAGCATAGTTTGTGAAATAATTAACAATGAAACTGCCTTGAGGCCAATTTGACTGCCTTGGTCTTCCTAGTGTTTAAAATTTTTTTGTTTAGCTATTGTACTGGAAATGCCTAAAATTAGAAGATCCGGCTTAACAAAACTTTCTTCGTTCTATTCTTTTATTAAAATTTCTTTCAGTTTTGGGGGGTGTGACCAGCACATATCTTGCATCAGCAGATTGTGTGATTGATAATGAACACTGCACTTCTACTAGTATACATAATTAACAACTTGATATTCGCGCCTTATTGTCAAAAGTAAAGTACTTTTCTAGAAAATAGCAGGCGGGCACCGGCTTACAGATTAATTTAAGAGAATTTTAATATTTAGGTAAGTTGAACTGACGCGTTTGGAATAAAGAAATTGCTAAGGTATTAATCACAGTACTCTTATTCAATTAAAAAACTTATTTCGTACTTTTTAGTACTAGATTGTTTATTTTTGGTTGATTTTTCAACTATGAAGTCGGTTTTCTTTTTGATAAAAAATATTTTATTTTACGAGTTTTAGAGATGGGTAGACCTGGCAAAGATGCCTGTCGGATGAGGAAGCAACGGTTACTGTATTATTCTTCGTATTAGCGGTATTTCTATTATTGTAAGATATTAAATAGGCTCAACCATAAGTAACTTTACATTGTTCTTAAAATCCCTCGAAAGACGATGGTCTACAATTCTACATCACAAGAAAGACTCAAACGTTCGCGCCGAATATCCCCGAAGGCGTTAGCAGAGGTAGTAATACTTCTGAATATCACGTGACATTGTCACCTGTTGTTCAGAGTACCCACGATTTGCTTGGACAGTGTTCTCACGTTATACAGGGCAGGCCTATCGGCGTTTTGAACAAATACTCTGTCACATGATTGTGAGTTTCGACAGTCCCTTCGATTTCCTGGGATGCCATCATCATATCCTGGTTTCATGGTACTTTCTCGGTAACAATAACATAACAAAAGAAATGTTTAGTGAACCTGTACTTCTCTTCATAAAAGCTACGAAGAGGAGTATAAATCTATGTAGAATGTTGAAAGAACTGTTTCCTAACTCCTAGTGATTGAGGATTCACACCTTCCATCATCAGCTCAGCAGCAACAATATGATTTTCAGAACCAAATGCCAATATAAGTTCAGTGTTTTTATGTTGTGCTTATTATGTTAAAATCTAGCCCCTTTCCCTTTCCCTTTGTAAATAGTCTTCATTTTATTTGTAAGTTAAATTAATGTTAGTAAATTAATGAATAATAATAACAAAAAAAAAAAAAACTAAAAAAAAAAACTATACTAATATATTTTTTAAGTTGTCATCTCAACTGATTATTTAATATCATGCTGTGTACACAGTTTTTTGGTATTATGTCCGAATTTGTATTATTTTTTAAATTTTGTATACCAATGCTATGTCATAATACTGTTTGTGTGCCAAATAAATAAATAAATAAAATATGTAAAACGCGGTACATTTGCCTATAAAATTTGAGGGTTCCCCTTGATTTCTCCAGGATCCCGTCATCACACCCTAATATCCTCAACATGGTACCAATCCGGGAGTATCTTCTTTCGAATAAAAAAATAATAATCAAAATCGGTTCATAAATGGCGAAGTAATCGGCGAACAAACATAAAAAAAATATATATACGGTCGCATTGAGAACACTCCTTTTTTTGAAGTCGGTTAAAAATACACACATCAGTTTACATCAACTTGCAACTTACAGTTTTACTTAAAAGCATAGCGTAAAGCTGAATTGAATATGATTTAAATATATTAAATTGTCCATATATAATAAAAAGATAAAAGATATGAGAGTGATGGACAGTGTACTCACATGATAGAGGCAGACCTATCGCCAGTTTTTACGAATACACTGTCACATGACAAAGTACAACAAAGCCATGTGGGTTTCCTCACGATGTTTTCCCTTACCGTTAACAACCATAATAATCAATTAACCACACATATGACTTTAGGAAAAACAATTTGTTATTGGCCCGACCCGGGATTTGAATCCTCTTTGTCTGCACGATAAGCGGTGTTCTACCCACTACTGAGCTGTCGCAGTTGCAATAGCTTATTATACTGATCTGAATATTGTGTTGTGTCTGTTTACAATAATGCAACCCCATTTAAAATCGCAGGTATCGTAGGACAAGTCTACTAAGAGATACGGTGTTCATTAAGTGATCGTTGGGCGATATGGCTAAACACCAGTCACCGTTGATAATTATTTATTTATTTATTTATTTATTTGTCATGAAATATAGTTTTTACAGGTAGTGTCACCTAATGCAACTAAATTACACATTAAATAATTTACAAGTTAACAATACAATAACTAGATTACACATTTAATAATTTAAAAGTTAACAATACAATTAATTAAAGCAACTAGTTTACATTGTAACATAAATAATGCAATGAGCATTTGGTATTATGTTTATACTTGGTCGATTTGAGGCGTTGGCCATCTTTTTTAAGGATTTACGGGACGGGGCGTGAGTACGTTTTTATTTTGTATTTTGTTCCTTTGTATAGTATTTGTTTAGTAAATATTTATTTTAGTACTTTTTATTATCTAATGCTGTTCAAATATCGATTCAATGCAAATAAAAATGGATATAAAAAATCGATTACAACCGAGTCTATTTGACAAATGGTCGAACTTTTTTGCCCAAAAGTGGTATTTGTAAAATAGCAAGAGCAATAAAACTAAACGGGGACAATAAAAGCATCGTTTAAGCCCAACGTTCTCCATAACAGCGAAATATGTTCAATGATTTATAGTATCTATGAATTTTCCCCGATCTGTTTTGCGGCTTAGCGATCGCGAAAAAAACACATTACAGAAATCCCTTTTATTCGGGCTTACCAAACATTTCTTTTGTTATCATCGCTTTTGTTTCGTTTGAAATATGCTTTTGAGTATTTTCAGTATTCCTAGCATTTAGTAAAAAAATGGAACTGAATTATAGTTTTATTACCTTATCTGTTTTTATAGCTAATTTTAACAAAGGAAAGCCTAAAAGTATAGGAAGATTGAAAATAGTGAGTTTAAGCAACATACATACATACATATACTCACGGCTATAAATCCCTAGGTGGGGTAACCAGAGCTAAGGAATGAGAAATTCCTCAGCCACTTTTGGAAGTTGAGTAGGGAAAAGATGGTAAAATAAAGGTTGTTGGTGATGGGTCTCCAACCGCATCGCCCAATAATCCCTTTAAAGCCCCAATACCGTTAGTAGCCTCTTACGTACACCCATCGGAAGAAATGGGGTAGTGCTATTCTAAGCCGACACTACACAGCTTAGCTGAGTTTAAGCAAAAGGTCCTATTGTTGTTTATGTTTTATGTGGGCTAATTCGCATGGAACGTCGCAACCGGAGGACTTGAGAAAAACTATGAACTAGCCTAATCTAACCTATAAGCTTTATTAAAACGATGTAAGATCTAAATAACATTATACACGACAATATATACTAAACTTCTACAATTATACGTGATTAATCGGGAGGCTGTAGATATACGAGGGGCATGCCAAAAGAAACTAGATACTCAAAAATTATAAAATTTATTCTTTATTACAAGTACCGATCTTTTCAAAATATTTACCCTGAGCACTTTTCCATACGTCTGAACCGATTGGAAAATACCTGTGACCACTCTTCTTTCGATACCTCAGAAATCTCGAAATTATAGGCAACCAGCGCATCTTCTTTGCTTTCAAGCCTCTTCCCCTTTAGTTTTTCTATGATTTTTGGAAACAAGTAAAAATCACAAGGAGCTAGGTCAGGGGAATATGGCGGGTGAGGGAGAATTGACACATTTTTCGAGTTGAAAAAGTCTAGTGTTCTGGCAGACGTGTGCGGCGCCGCATTGTCGTGGTGCCAGAGAAGGTGCCGGATTCCTGACTTCGGTCGCTTGTCACACCAAGCTAATATTACTGTTGGAGCACAAACTATCACATACCATTTGGAATTCACCGTTCTTTCATTCTCTAGCACAACAGTAGCAATATGACCCGTTTTGCAAAAAAACGAGGCGACCATTTGTTTCTGTGTGCTTCGTGCACGGCGACATTTCGTTGGAGTTGGCTCGTCTTCAAAGCACCATACAGTCGACTGTCGCTTTGATTCGGTATCATAGTTATATAGCCATGTTTCGTCATCAGTCAGTATATCATATACGTTTTTTTTTCTCGCCTCCGTTGAATTTATCTATCATGAATAGGCACCAATCCACCCGACGGTCTTTCTGCTCATCGGTAAGTTTGTGCGGCACCCATCTCGAACAACGTTTACGAAGAGAAAAGTGGTCGTGAATTATGGTTTGCATTGCTGCTGATTGAATTCCTAGTTCTCGCTCTAGCTCTACATATGTAATTCGTCGGTTTTCGCGAATAACTTTTTCGACTGCACGAACGTTTTCTTGCGTGACCGCGGTTGGCGGCCGTCCTGTCTTCGCTTCATCTTCGAGACATTTCCGTCCTCTTTTAAATTCAGCAAAGCAATTGAATACTGTTGCTCGGGAACAAGCAGACTCACCAAGAGTAGAAGCCAAAAGTTCAAAACATTCTTGAGGCTTTAAACCTTTTTTAAAGTCATAATAAATCATAGCGCGAAAATCACGTCGACTGAGCTCCATTGTTGCAAGTGAATTCCCGCCAGATTCTCGGAAAAATGATGCTCATTCATATGAAATTTAAACAAAAGAAGTGTGTTCTAAATTGTAAAATGTCAATAAAAACCAGCCTATAAGACGGTGTATAGCTTGCCAGTGTTAATTAAATGAGAAAAGAGTATCGAACTTCTATTGGCATGCCCCTCGTATATTGTAGAGATGAAGTTAACGCAAGTCAGCGGTTTTGAGTCGTACAGCCCGTTTCATCATGTATACCTCCTATGTGCATAGTGCATACAGGGTGTGTATGTAACAAACTAATATGATATCATTTTTTTCTTACAATTGAAACAGGAAATATGATCTTGAGATATAACCAATGTTGACAGAAACCTGTTTATGCATCTATCTCGCCTTAACCAGGCACAAACCTCTGGCGGTGCTACGTTGGTGTCCTGATTTACTGGCGTAAATGCACCCTAATTTGCGGGTGACGTGAGGTAAGTTGGAGCACGTTTCCATGATATTGGGTTATTCAGTATTTTTCAAGATGGAGCTCGTGCTCAATAAATGCGCGGTCATCCATGTCTAGAAGGGGAATGTTGTTCACTCTAATAGTGTTAATGTCGGTACAAATCGTTTGAGGACACTCTTTGAAGTTGAAACATACATTACGGTATCTAGGCATGTCTCATCACTAACAGGGCCAGACGTACGACAGGATGTTCAGGATATTTGAAAGGTGTTTTATAAATGTCTGAAAGTGGTGATACTTGCCATATGTTATCAAGATCTGAGATACGCATTTTTCATACTCGGATGAATTCAAACCAAGTCAATAGCTCTGGACCGAGCATTTCACACGAGATCATAATGGGTAATGTAATCGCCGTTAAGGGTGTTTCTAGTAAACGTCACTACGAGCGTATAAGATTTCATCAAGGCCGTAGCTGAAACCGCTACGGACTATCACCGACTAACAATTATTTTTTGTCGAAGTGTACCGACTTTACTATTGTTTTTCTTGACTAAGTTGCGGACACTGTTGAGATAAGCATCCAAAACAAAATGTAAAATAAAAATGGGACCGTCTGTCTGTTTATAAGCTTTAGATTTCTCTCACTCTAATTTGGTCATAATAGTATTTGTTTTATTAATTTTACTAAAATTTATATCTAAGTAAAACATTTTTACACAAAATAATTTAAAGTAGAATAATGAACGTATTTCAAATAACAATTAAAATTATCTTTATGCGAATCTTTTTGGGTGACCCGTTTTTGATACTATTATCACTTTTCTCTCAAACTTTTAACATTTTAACTTTCAGCACAATGTGTTGATGAGATATCGTCGAAAAGTTTTCTGTAGATATTAAATTTTAGGGCTGAATTTCGTGATTTTAAATGAAAAAAAGTATGTTTTAGTCAAATGATTAACTTAATGTACACAAAGATATACTATGCCTACACAAAATATAATATTCAGCAAAAAAAGCTCACAGTACAAAACAAACGAGTATGTATGCATGCATATAATTTATATTGAACAATTTCGTTGCAAGCTAATTTGTGAAGCTAATGTAATAATTCTCGTAATACAACACATTAGATTTTATATTATTTAATCAATTTGTAAAAAGTTTGTACTTAACAAATCATATATTATTACTTGTCGAAATAAAAATTAAGTGCCTCACAACCACAAAAATCATTTTATAATAATTCAGCACCAAAATTCGTTATCCAAATACGTTACATCATGATGAAAACTCCAAGCTTGATTGCCTCCATAAAGATTAAAATTTCACGTCTATATCACCTCTGGGGCCTATAGTCCTACATAGGCTTATCAAAGTAGCCGCTAAGATATATGAGTCTCCGAGTACGTTTTCAACTTCGTTCTGAACTCTAAATCCCTTTACACCTTGGAATGTCTTTGCTGTTAACGGCTTCAAGTAACATAGTATTGTTGTAGGATATTTGTTTCAAAGATTTATTATCCTTTGTTATAGTAATGAGCTCTTTTGCAACAGTGATTATGAGACCATATATCTAGCAAGAAATAAAAAAACGTTAAAATATGCTAGTTACATTTGCCGTATAAGTCTCAAATACTCTAGAGCCATTGTTTCCTAAATATTTTTTTATGACTGTTAATATTACAGGTATAAATTTATATTTTAATGTGCGTTAAGAATTTTCTATTATATTGTATTGTATTCGATTTAGTGGGAATACTTGGTTGTTGGATTTAATTTCACTATTTGCTTCTAATCCTTAAAACTACAAGTACCTATACAAAAAGGCAGTATTTATAATCCTTGTTAAAGCTCTTGCTGAGGGAATCTCTAATAATTCCACGAAATATCTCAAATTCTAAGACTGGAACTCATTTAAAGCTTTTGTAAATTAATATCTTCGTAGTATATTTATTCGGCGTAGAGTTTATCCGCTTTAAACTCTTTAAAAATATTACATAATAAGAATTATCGCCCTTTAACCTTTTAATTAGAAATGGGTAAAACCTCTCTTTATGAATACTATTTATATTCATAAATAGTGAATCGCATACTACAGTTATTAAATTACTTTATCATATATGTCATACGATTAACTATTAACCTACGTACGCTCCATGTTAAAATCCCAAATAAAACTTTTGATCGGTCTCCAGCTACATACATATTTTAAGAACCACTTAGTCCAAAATATTAATTATACGAAATATTAATTATACGAATTATACGAGTTTGTATTATTTCAAGCCGGTATTTAAATTATAAAAAATACTGTAGTTGTAAGACGGCCACACAAAATGTTTAAAAGAAAAGTTTGAATACATTTTTATTGAGACTGCAAGACGAAGAATAAAAGACCATGTATAAGAAGAATTATTATTGTGAGGAAAGGAAGAGCAATTACCTACCCCAATAATGGGCGCTAGTATCGATAAGTAAGTACATCTTAAGAATTTACGAATCTTGCGACAAGAAATGATTTCTGATGGCAGACGCCAAACCTTTTAAGGAAAACATATTAAAACATCCAAAGATATTTTGGCATGGTACATTGAAGAATGCCTAAACGACTTGGCACGTGACAATACACCAGTTGAACATCACTTGACGTGCGTGACTCAAGATAACATCAGCTTTTGCTTTTATAAAGGCGACATATTTTCGTTACTGAATTTCACGAAAGTAACAACATCTTTCGCCACTCTTTGTCAGAATATTTATATTCATGCCACATAAATGAGTATAAAAAGTAATGTCATTTACCTTATATGTTTGCAGCTAATGTGTATAGACGTATTTCAAAGAACTTGTTAATCAAAATCACAATTCATTTAAGCTTTGTGAGAAAACCTAGTGGAAGTCAGTGGTGATCCCTGGGATGGCATTTACTATAGGCAACAAATTAATTTGCCATTCAAAGAGAAAATATAAGCAGTATTTTGGATGCCATAAGGTTTTTTGTATGTTTACAATTATACTTTAATTTATTCTGTAAATAAAATCTACTATCTAATTTGTATGACCAATACCTGAGTATAACTCAGGTAAAACTCAACTCAAGTGCAATAATCACTATGATTCTTCAAAAAAAAACTTCAAAAAATCCGTAAGACAAGTTACATTAACTTATTGGTCATACAAATTAAATAGTAGATTTCATACCAAAACATTTTTTCCTGTATAAAATAATGGAAATAATAGTTAGCTTATTCAGTACGAATCAACTCGATAAATTAATGAAGTCAATAATTTAAGCGACTTTTTAACATTTTGGGTGAGTGAAGGATCTCTTTTTTTGACGTATTCCTAATATGATCATAATATTTAAACCTAAAAAATTATATGAAAGTCAATTAGCTCAGAAGTGAGAGGCTAATTATTTGGATACGATGTAAAATCCACTGTGATAGTATTTAAGGAATATTGATGCTCCTTTCTTTGCTTTGCTTGTATTGTTAAAAATACCATAGACGGCGATAGGCCTGCCCCCTATCACGTGAGTACACTGTCCATGCAAAACGTGGGTACTCTGAACACCAGGTGACAAAGTCACGTGATGTTCAGAAGTATTAGTACCTCTGCCAACCCCTTCGGGGATATGCGGCGTGAACGTTTATGTATGTATTATGTTATGTACCATAGTGTATCATGTGCGTTGTGTCCTGACTTAATATAATTTTAAAATATAACATACAAAGCATAACTGTAAAATGATTTTAACATTCATATACATAAGCAATTAATTCTCATTGGGGTAGGCAGAGACTATGAATTACTTGTACAAGACTGGCAAATCTATCAAGCTTCTGTTACATTAATCAATAATTGCATTGTTGCTAATAAACCTGCGTTTTCATTCTTCAAACTTCGGAAACCTAACTTTTATTGACAAAGTGTCTAATAATTAAATAAAATTCATATTCAATCTAATCTATCACATTGAACATGTAAATCAGCTTCATCAGTAGAAATCCTTCGTCGTATAATGTCGACCTAATTTAAGTAACACGCGATAACAGAACGCTAAGTAGCGACGAACAAACATAGCACTTCCGGTACAAACATGGCGGCGGGACAGCTGCTTCCGGTACACAATCGCCATTACACTTGACGCGCGTAGAGTTCTTTACGCCACTTTCTTGAGTGTTTAAGAGTTGACTTGAAAAACTTAGTAACTGTGTTTTTTGAGGCCAGATTTAATGAATAGAATGTTGGGTTTTTGAGAGGGACTATATTTATATTACCTCAGGCACTCAAGGTTGTGTACATAATATATTTCGAAGTTACACATTTCTAAGTTAATTTTATTACATATCCTGTACTAAAGTATGGGATTAACTTTGAAATCATGAGGTCAGTTGATGCTTGTTTCCCATCTAAAAAACCTAATCAGTTATAACTCCCCAGATTTCTTAGAACAACAAGTCACCATCATATTTGACCATAATCAAGCACGGTGTTCTAGCGCCAGTTGGACGAGACCGATGGTAACGGCAAAATATAGCGGCATGCATACAATAATGTGATTTGATTAATGAGCTATGTGTTATTATATAAAATAAGTATTTCATAGGATCGATGATATTAAATTGAAAAAAGAAATACATAAAGCCAATCTGGAAGTTAATGGTAATATAAAGGAAGAAAGAGCATGCTCAAAAAGGCAGACGTCCGAAATGTAAAGCTAGAGAGGTTTGCCAGGATCGTAAAAAGTGAAGATTGATAGTCTCTGCTTACGCCGATGTAAAATAATAGCGTGACTGTATTTATTTATGTAAAATACTATAGTAAAAATACTTACCTATGAAATAGCAAAACCATGATATTCTCAACTCTTGATACTATTAAATTTTATCACATATCTTTTATCAAAGAATTAAAGGCTCAAAACTCAAACGTTCACGCCGAATATCCCCGGAGGGGTTGGCAGAGGTACTAATACTTAGTACCCAGTTTTGCTTGGACAGTGTACTCACGTGATAGGGGGCTGGCCTATCGCCGTTTTGACACTGTCACATGAGTAGCTACAACCCAGCCATGAGCGTTTTCTCGCGATATTTAAATTAACCACATATATGTCTTTAGAAAAGAAAAAGTGGTGTAGGCCCGATGGGGATTTGAACCCTCATCGTCTGCACGATACGCGGTGTTCTATCCACTGAACCATCATGTCATTTATCAAAGACTTTGTATTATAAACACAACTACATACATACATACATATGCTCACGGCTATAAATCCCTAAAAGGGGTAGCCAGAGCTGAGAAATAACAAATTCCTCAGCCACTTTTGGAAGTTGAGTGGGGAAAAGATGGTAGTACAAAGGTTGTTGGTGATGGGGCTCCAACCGCATCGCCCAAAAATCCCTTAAAAGTTCCAAATCCGTTAGTCGCCTCTTACGTACACCCACCGGAAGAAATAGGGTAGTGTTATTCTATGCCGACACTACACAGCATAACTAATAAACACAACTAATACTATGTAATTGTCGAGAGGCTTGCATTTACCTTGAATTAGACGATACAGCCACAGTCTTCACGCAGGCCTACTGCAGGTTAGCATGCATAAATGATGTACCTTGTAAATCACGCAACCAAATTTTGGTAATAATTACTAAATTTTGGTAATAAAAGACCGAAAAAAATAATACTTTTAGTAAATTGTAACATTTACCACCTAGTTCCTCTCATTCACGCGATTTACATAAACTAAAATTTACCACCAAACGGGCACTTATATCCCATACATACATAACACATTTATTCCCAACTAGAATATCTAGAACGCTACACAATGTACTCCAAAGACAGTTTAATTTACAAGCATAGTACAGAGGGACAACGAAGTAATCAAATGGATATGTTCACTAATATTTATGTGTCACGGCCTGTCCTAAGATCATTAACTGAATCCTTTGTCCCTGTGCCAGGCTATTACGGCAATCTCGGAAAGCTTAATAGTATGATTAAATCAGATAACGTAGATTGCGTTCTAGCCGAGCGTAGACAATATTATTGTGGCTACATTCTGAAAACATCGCTGGTTGTAACTAGAGCTTTTGCTGATCAACCAAGCAGATACAGATTGAAGCGATGAAGGAAAACTATTTTCCTTATTTCTTTATTGTACTGTAACTTGCATTTTGCGAATCTTAAAACAGAGTAACTGTTAAGGAATCATGTAAACTGTATTACTGCAACATTCAGCTTTATTTTTATACATACGTCCCTGCAAAGTACGCACATTAATATTTTCTCACGCCATGAACTCCCAGACAGGCAGAGAACAATGGAATTAATCTTGTAATAAAAATAAGATAATTAACTAAAAATGCTTTGATTTTACGCTACCTATAACTAAATTAATGTTATAGAACAAAATTAGTAAATAACCAAAATATTATTGGTTAAATAAGTATATGTGAATAACAAATTATATTTTCCGCTTTTCTTCCTCAAATTGTCCTCGACCTTTTTACATAATGAAATTTGACCCCTCATGTCCTAAAGGCATTGAACCGTTCTTTTGTCGATTTATTGCTTCTGTTTTTTCACAATTGTTTTTAATTTCCTGTTATTGAGTATGTTATTTTCCTGTTAAAAGCTGTTTTTATAGATATAGTTAATCCATTTCTGGTTTTTGCTTCCGTTTAAAGTATTTATTTTTTGTTGTTGAAGTATCTACTAAAAATTTATACTATAATTTACAAATATAATTAGAAAATAATGAATGAAATTTATTTATTTCTTTTAAGTTGTGTACTCGTAGTGTTGGTAATACAAGCTTATTCCTCCCTGCAAATAGCGTCAGAGGTGACTAAAGATATGTACCTTTTTAGATGGCTGTTAGACGATATGGCTGGAGTCCCATCACCACCGATACTTTACTTTTACTACCTTTTCCTAAGTGAACTCCCAAAAGTGGCTGCGGAATGTGTATACCGAGGCTCTGGCTGATGCTGTTTAGGTTCCAAATTGTGAATATAGGTATTTTATATTTAAAATTTTGCTCTATTAACTTAAGCAAAACTTAACCTGGGAACAAATATTAATACCATTGAAGACTTCAATTAATAAAATAGAAATTAACCATTAACTTAAACTATATCAAAAATTATAAAGAACTAAAAATGACAAAACAAAATTAAGCAAACAAATTTTTGTATATGCGCTTATCTTGTTGTCTGTTATTTACAGATTGTAGCTCAATCAATAACAACAAGCCTGTCTCAGAAATAATAAATAATAAATAATACTTCAATTAATACACAAAAAAATAGAAATCAACCATTAACTTAAAGTATATCAAAAATTATAAAGAACTAAAAATGACAAAACAAAATTAAGCAAACAAATTTTTGTATATGCGCTTATCTTGTGGTCTGTTATTTACAGATTGTAGCTCAATCAATAACAACAAGCCTGTCTCAGACCATCATCTTCCCACACATAGTAGAAAAGTTTCTAAGTTATCGGGCAGCCTGGGGCATTTTATTATACGTGAGTCAGTAGACAAAATTCACTCCAGGGGTTTGAACAAAAACTTTCTAAAACTTAAAGAAAAATTGCGAAGTTATAAGTCATCTCACACAACTCTGTAAAAACTAAAACAAAGACAGATTTAAAATAGAAGGGATATTTCATACAAAGAAAGGAATCCTGAGGGAGTTACCGTACAAAATATCGATGTTTTACACCCGCGACATTTCTCGTGTTATAGTAACAGTAATATTTTAAACACGTAAAAGTACGCGTAATGTTTAATATGAACTTTTATACATTAATATGTATGCTGACATCATTCCTTATCATTGGGTAGACAGATAGATAGTCTATCAATCGCCATTTTATATCCTTGAAAATCTTTCGAGTTTCACTTAACTTAATCACTGCCCAACAGTCACAATAAGAAATGGGTTCCTTCTATTCTAAGCCAACGCTATACATCAAAATGAACTAATGTAAAAAATATTTAAAAACTTCCAATTTAAATGTTGAAAAGATAAAATGTATAAAATAGTTTAAAGTCTAAATTCTAGTCTAGGTATCTTGAGGCAAATAGCTGTTTGAGCACTATCTTCGTTATTCCAGTTATTTCTGTAGTAGTTTGATCCGGTTAGGGTCAGGATACCGTACCGGTATAATAAAGCTGCTTCGCTGTTCGATTAAGCCACTAAATCAGACTGCCTCCACTGATGTAGCGAAGGTACAGTACCAAGACGTGTAAAAAATATATATGGACGTACTCTTAGTTTTACAATCTTATCCATCTAAGATTGTTACATGCAATGGGATACATGGGATTGTTTATATATGCAATGGTATTAGCCATATCTTTTAAAATTAAGGGATACTACTAAAAAGGTGTATGCCCTTTTTGCTTTAGAAAAAAGTTTAGTTAGCATTGTGAATTATCATCAAATTTATAATACCATAAGTTAGTGCCAATTTAACTGAACTGTTAAGTTTTATGAATATTGTTCCTTTCGTATTGAATAGTATTTCTAATTTAGTAACAAACAAAAACTCAGCGAAGTTACTGTACCTACATTTATATTTAGTACTCCATCGTCTCAAGATAGAGGTTGTCTTCTGATTTCACGTGTCCCTGCCCTCTGTCTCCTGCCACCGAGAATATGCCACCGAACGCAGGAAGACAAATGAAGACGAATTCCTTTGTATTACGGTTTTTGTGTTGCGCATATTTTGAGGGAAGTACCCCCATTATCTTGAAAGATTTTGTGTTTCTGAATGGTATAAAATATTGGAAGGAAGAAAAAACTACTATTCAATAAGCGTCTTGGGGTTTGTACGTATATGTTAAGGCTAATTTGGGAAGAAAAATATACTATTATTTGATTATTAAACCGTGTATCTATGTAATTAATGATAGTATAAATGTGATATGAAAAATTTTCTTTATATAGGTTTAGTTTATGATGTCATCGAATCTTAATCTATTAGGGTTGCGAATTGGCACTGCAGGGGGCAACTTATCACAATTGATTTGCGTGATGAAGAATTTTCGATCTAGTTAATATTAAAAAAAGGGGTTATAAGTATACCATGATAGTTCAGTTGGGTGGGGTGAAATTAATCTTTCTTTTAAATAGGCATATACAGAGGGAAAACGTCATGAGAAAACCCACATGGCTAAGTTGTACTTAGTACGGCATTGTATCGTACAAAAGAGCGATAATTCTACCACCTGTCATGTAAGAAAACTGTCTAAACAAAACGTGGCTATTACAAACACCAGGTGACAATGTCATGTCATTGATGTTCAGAAGTATTAGTATGTTCGCCAACTCCTTGAGGGATATACGTCGTGATCGTTGGAGTTGGGGTCAAAAAGTCATTAGTAAGTTTTTATGTACAATATTCACTATGATATAAAATTGTACGGGAAACATTTCAATAAAGTACTTATTAAGTTATGTAAAAACTGCGTAAACACAAGTGCGCAACTTAAGAGTTTTAGGCCTGTATAAGCAATTGTTGGGTTATCTGACTGAGACTCATTACTAACTATCATTTATTTCACTATCTTTTCTATTTCCATTTCAACTATGAAATTAGCTGTTATATATCTAATACTGAAGCTCTGATTCCCCTACTTGCATATTGGAGGCATCCATATTTAAGTCAGTTATTATAACATACATACATACTTATACTCACGGCTATATTTCCCTAGAAGGGGTAGCCAGAACTAAGGAATTATAAATTCACCAGCCACTTTTGGAAGTTGAGTGGGGAAAAGATGGTAAAAATAAAGGTTTTTAGTGATGGGTCTCCAACCGCATCGCCCAAAAATACCTTAAAAGCCCCAATACCGTTAGTCGCCTCTTACGTTCACCCATTGGTAGAAACGGGGTAGTGCTATTCTAAGCCGACACTACACAACAACAATAACATTATATAACATCAATATAAATTCAAAATTTTGGGAACCGTAAAACAAATCCACGAAAGCAATACTAACAGAAAAACCAACTCGTTTCTTACTTGATTTTCCAGTACATAAACCGCAGTAAAAAGGTTATGGTGAAACAAGGCGTGCTAACCTTTTTGTTCGGATCGTGGAAGAACACGCACCTGCAACGGCCACAATCTTCATAAATCCAGAGAATGTTGACTTTTTCGTTTTTTGCTGGCACATCGGCGCGGGTTTAGGCAAATTTCAGCACGACACAATAAAATTTTCAGTGCTGAGTCTTGTGAATAAGTTGCTTTGTTTTTTGAAGTATCGATTATTAAAAGCGGAGGATTTGATAATGGAGAGTATTTCTAATTTTTTCAACATACATACGAGTACATATAATTTCGGCTATAAATCTCTAGAAGGGGTAGCCAGAGGTTCGGAATAAGAAATTCCTCAGCCACTTTTGGAAGTTGAGTGAGGAAAAGATCGTAAAGTAAATATTTTTGGTGATGGGTCTCCAAACGCATCGCCCAAAAATCACTCAAAAAGCCTCAATACCCTTTGCCACCTCTTGCGAACATCCACGAGGAACAAATGGGGTAGTGCTATTCTTAGCTGACAGAACACAGCTTCACTTTTTTCAAACGTTTGCGTAATTATATTATTGGTTCAGGAGTTATCGAAGCTGAAGCTGTTAGCGGAGCTGTGTAGTGTCAGCTTAGAATAGCACTACCCTATTTCTTCCGGTGGGTGTACGTAAGAGGCGACTAACGGACTTGGGGCTTTTTAAGGGATTTTTGGGCGATGCGGTTGGAGACCCATCACCAACAACCTTTATTCTACCATCTTTTCCCCACTCAACTTCCAAAAGTGGCTGAGGAATTTCCAATTTCTCAGCTCTGGCTACCCCTTTTAGGGATTTATAGCCGTGAGTATATGTATGTATGTATGTATGAGTTATCGAAACCAAAAAATATAAAAACAATCGTGATAGCTCAATGGGTCGAACACCCTCCTTTCATGTAGTCAGGCGTGGGTTCAAATTTAGGTTCGGGCCTACACCAATTTGTCTTTTTTAAAGTCTTATGTATGGTTAACTTATCATAGTTTTTAATGTTTAGAGAAAACATCGTAAGGGAAGCCACACGGCTGACTTTTATTTAGTCAGGCGACAGTGTATTCGTACAAAAACGGTGGGCTGACCCTTATCACGGGGCGCACTGTGCCATATTTTTCGTCTTTCGAGCAACCCACGCTTTTTCATGATTTTTACTTGATATTGGAAATTATTTTTCACTTTTTAGTTAAATATGCTTCAAAAGCGTGTATTTTAGTTCTTTTGAACTATATTTATTTTATTACCTTTTCCCAACTCAACGTCCAAAAGTGATAGATTTATTATTTAATTTTGAAGATCTGGCTACCAGTTCTAGGGATTTATTGCCTTAAGTATATGTTTGAATCGAACAATAATATAAAAACTCTTCGTATTCTAAATAGTTGAACAAAGCAGCTAAGAACCTGTGTCTTGTAAGACCAAATTTTCCAACAATGGCTGCGTTTTTTTGACATTAGTAACTGTGATTGTATGTATATTTTTATTATTCGCGTAATTTTTCAATTTCAGTCGAGAAATAGAAACAAAGATGTGATAACAGTCAAAATATTTGTGAAAACAGACATTTAATTTGATATTGACCGCAAAATATCATTTTATCAACCAATGCTTTGTGGTTATATCAGTAATCAGGATTCAAAACGTGTGAATGATTTATCTTTTAACAGATTTATTGCAATCATCGGTTTGGATGATATTAAAATATTAATCACTTTCTTGCCTACAATTAGTAATGGTTTCTCTTTACATCTATATTTTTTTCTATTTATTTTTACTTGCACAATTTGTTACTTATTGAAGTTAAGTGTCTTGATTGTAAAAATAAAGGTTTTTGGTGACTGGTCTCCAATGGCATCGCCCAGAAATCTCTTTAAAATAAGGTGAAAGACGAAAAAAGAAATAGAATAGTTTCAATCTAAGCCCTGCACTTCACTGCGACTTTATCACATTCATATATTTTTTTCCAATATGTGTTTTTTAATCCACTAGCATTCACTTTGGGCTCCAACATTATTTTAAACGGTCTTAAATCATCTCAAAAAATAGCCAAAATCTATGCTGCATGGAGCTTTATTGCCGAATGCACCTGATTGGTGTAAGGTCTAGTGAGTATACATGAGACTTTAAATAAACATATAATGTCTTACCTAACTTAACTTTTTCTATGACTCAGAGGCAAATTATCGATTTTTGTTTAAATCTTAAACACCTATTATAAGGATCAGATTAATTACGCTTATATTTGTCAAATATTATTGATTCATTCAATTTGGAAGGAAAAACAAAATAACTATAAGAACCCATAATACCCCAGTTTGAAAAAAAACTTCCTTAGGATATAATAAATCCATAAGTGTAGCAAACTTTGGTTCTGTAAACAAACTTTATGGGCAAAGTAATGAATCTTTCGAATATCTATTAAGAGGATAACTTAAATTATTGGGTTCAAACTAAATTGTTGCCAAAGCAAATACCAGCAATAAACCTTTCCATTGCAATAATTTTCTTTAACTTTTCCCCAATCTTTTGTCATCTATCCAAGATTCGATCAACCGTGAAATAAATAGCTGTAACTTTGTGTCAGTGAAATAGGAAACCTAATCTACTTCTTATTCGGAGTGAGGCAAGATGGCAGATAGTAAACAGGACCCATACAAAAGTTTCCCTTCCTAGATCAGTTCGCAAACACGTTCGGACATCGGTGACCTAACGATTTATATACTAGTTTCAACTGCTCCTCTTTCAATCAACCATCTTATCTTTTCTGTCAACACACTCTTATGTGAAAGAAATAAAGTAAGTTTTTGATTGCAACACTTGAACATAACGTAGCTGTCGTCGCCTTTTCTTTTACACTGTTTTCGTTCGACATAGATGTTGAAAATGGAAAAGTTTTTCTTCGAACAAATTTGGCCGATCCACAGGCACGAAAACTAGCAATTTTAGACTTCACTATTACTTACTTGTTTATAGATTTTATCACAATGTGGTAAAGATCAATTTTGAATGTTCATAATGCCAAGGTATTTTGGTATGTGCATGAACAAAATTTAATACGTTGGACGGGAAAAGTTTAACGTTTTAGCAGCTATAAATAATAATCGATGGGTACACAAAGTGCGCATTAAATCATGCAACCACACATTTGAATAATATCTAGGTATGAGTTTTGTTTAGTAGGTTTGTATTATGTATAAAAGAAAATCAAAATATTATTTTGTCGTGAAATTAAGGTAATATGTAATAAAAAGTGAAAACTTAATTACCATAAATAAGTATATATTCGTGAAACAAAAACTTTTGCGCGGAGTTTGATATTCGGCACAATTAAAGTTTGTGTGTAGGAGAGGTGTATAGAATCAACTCAAGACTCAAGCGTCCACGCCGTATATCCCCGAAGGGGTTGGCAGAGGTACTCATACTTGTTAACATCATGTGACATCGTCACCTGGTGTTCAGAGTACCAGCGCTTTGCTGGGACAGTGTACTCAAGTGATAGGGGGCAAGCCTATATGTACAACTTAGCCATGTGGGTTACTTCACGATGTTTTCCCTCACCTATTTTTAAACTATTTTTTTATTGATTGTAATTACATAAAACCAACATAAAATGCAAAACGAAGACAACCAAGTATTTGAATTGAAACACATATGCGTGTATACACTTTTATTTACTGTCAAAAGATGTGGTCGCATTGACTATGACAATAGATTGTTACTGCTTGTGATCAAAAGTAAAGCTAAAGTATTGCCTAAAGCCACAAGGTTATAAAGCCATATTGAAAAAGGTTAGATTTTGTACATTTCAGTAAATAGATAGAAAAAGAAACATACATATATACATCGTATACTCACGCCGACAGTTCCCATTGGGGTAGGTAGAGACTATATATATCGCCACTATGTACGATCCTTGCAAATCTCTCGAGCTTCGTTTGCATTCATCAATATTTTCATACACGCTATTTTATTGTTCACACTTTGGACGCCTGCCTTAAAAAGCAAAAGAAAAAGTACACAATGAAAATAATAATTACGTTAACTAATAAGTGGAAAAAGTTAATAAATATTATTGCAAAATAAATATAATTTTACAAGTTCCTACCACTACTAACAAGTATGTTATCAACATTTAAAAATAAATTACGGTTCAAACATTCTCGACTTTAAGCCATGCAAAAGAAAAATTAAACCATTTTGATGGATCTTTCATGAGTTGCAATGATTACTTTGCAATATATTCAATTAGATGATTGCAAAGGATTAACGTTAAAAGTTTACTTTATAGATTCATAGTCTCCCGATCAATTGGACTAAAACATTCCCTAATTCCATTATTACTATGATCTGCAATGGAATACAAAATACACGAGGAGTTCAGTGTTCTAATAGCTCATAAATCGCTGTCGAGAAAAGATTACTGTATTGTTGCTCGTGTTCAGACCACTGACCTTTGTAACAATGAGTTGTCTATTCTGTTTAAAATATTGGAATATTCTCGAAATAAAAATACTTTGCAAAAGCGGGAATGATAGAAAACAATAAGCGAATCATTCATACTCACGCCATTATTAATTAAGCTTGTTTTTCACAAATGATGCTGTATTCTGTTTGGTTTTTAGTTACGGCAAAGGACGTGACTAAAAGGGTAGAAGGCATTTAAATTGGTTATTGGTGTTGTGGTTTAAAATTGAAATCCATTATCAATGATACTTTTTGCTACATTTTTTCTGACTTCCAAAAGCGGCTGAGGAGTTTTTTAAAAGTTTTTTTTAATATATAATTTAAGCCATTATTGGTCATATAGAACAGTAAGCAAAAATATACAGACGTCAAATTTACAGAAACAATTGCGTTTCTTTGTAGGTATATTGTGTGCATCAACATCATCATCGTAATTTTAAGCCATTACAGGTGGCTACAAGTATTCATTAAAATACCATAGTGCATAAATCGATCTAAAAAATATTGGTAGAGATTACTTCTATATATATTGGTGCTTCGAGTTAAACAAAGCGCAGTGGAACGACTAATTCCCCATTATTTCATATAGTGGTAATAATCAATGTATATAACTATATTTGCTGGTAATTAGATTTTGGCTATATAAAATATAATAGTCTCAAGGCTAGGAAAATCGGACTTACAAAGAATAATTATTCCCACCTATTCTAAAGAAGCTGAAGTACAAATTAAAAAACAAATACAAAGCCAAGCCTTTGTCTTTGTTCAAAATATCGCAAAGTCAACAGAATAGTAATATCGGGAACGGCGAACATGGGAATGACTAATGGCCGGTATTTACCAAAAGATGACATTTCTTGAAACGGACCATTAATTCTTAATGGAGCGGTCATGGGCCACATTTCATATATTTTGGCTGCAGGTTCAGCCCGGAGCTATTTTCGCTGGGATATTCTGAAATTTATAACTCTGAGTTAGTTCTAAATCGTTGGATAGAGGCAAAGTAGGATTTATGGAACTGCATTATACCCTATGTGTTGCGCTTTATTATTCACATATTCATTTAAAGTGATTTTAGAATTGAATTGGATTTATCAATATAATAATATCAATTATCTTATGATGAAGTATGTTTTGGTTTTTTAAATCTAAATAATTAAATAAGTTTAATTTTTTTACCTTATTATTAATTTCTTACAATACCCTTTTGACCATACTTACATAAAAATGTACGTATCGCCAGCTATGAATTCAAAATTAACTTAAGTATGGAAAAGATTACTAAAATAAAAATTGTAGATGACGACGTGCCTCCAGCCACACAAATCAATAATCACTTTAAAATTACATTTCCCTGAGTTGCCTTCCACGAACCCATGGCTATGGGAATCAATGCGTTAGTGTTTTTCTAAGCCGGCACTACACAGCAGATTAATTTGAATATAATCTTTCTGCATTTTTATTGTTGTTTGACATATTTATGCTTACCAAAAGTTCTATTTGTTCTGTAAAGTTAGTTGTGAAAGTTAAGAAACCCAATTCAAATTGGCTGATGTTAAAATTTTAACAACTGTTTTGTTTGATAAAAAAGGAAATTTCATATCCGCTTTCTGGTTGTTTCCCAAATGTGGCAACCCGAGGGACCTCTCGTGAAACATATTATCACACAAACTTTTAAAACATAAATGTTTCTGAACTTACACACTTGCTCAAATTCAAGCCATTAAACTTTTTTGTCACTGTATTATAAAAGGTAAAATGTATTTTTTTATAACGGTAGGTTTAATATAAGTATCTTTGCTTAACTAGTTTAAATAATGTTTTGACTATAACAGCTAAACATTTATATAAACATTCGATGTTCGAATTAAACTTTTTGCCCTTTGTGCTAACAAGGCCAAGAGTAGATTGACACTTCTATAGCGCAATACACACTGAGCCCGCCGCCGGCGGCCTGCCGACATTGCTCGGCGACACAAACCGGCGAAAAAAGTTGACCAATAAAATATTCACGCCTGAATGAAGTACCGCAAATTAAAGTAATGCCAAATTTACAGTACGAAGTCTGTCGGGTCAGATAGTAATATTATAATTACAATGCGAACACTAGAAATAGGAACAGACTTCATATTAAGAACTGTATAGACTTAATAAAGTTAGGGTCAGTTTTTTGATCCGTGGTTAATTCAACAATTTGTTAAATATCGTAACTATTAGGGCCAGTTTTTTGATCCCTGGTTAACTCAACAATTTGTTAAATTTCGTAACTATTAGTTAAATATCAGCAAAATGCATTTTTCGACCCGTGGTTAGAGTAACTAATGGTCAAATATCGAACCAAAATGGATTTATGATTTAACTACTGGTTAGTCATTTAACTATAGTCAATGTAACAAATGGTTATATTTTTAACTCCGGATCAAAAAACTGGCCCTTAGTTAGATATCAGCAAAATGCATTTTTTGACCCGTGGTTAGAGTAAATAATGGTCAAATATCGAACCATTAGTTAAAAAAGTTAACTACTCAGGATTGGAGGGTTAAACAAGATGACCGGTATTTGTATAATAGCAGCTGTTTGTCTGACATCTGAGATGAATTTGAACATAGTTAGATACTTTGAAGTCAAAAGTTCGTCAGAAGAAGAAGGCGATGATATTATATTACAATGTGTGTTGATGAGAAGGTTAAAAATATTTAGGCCACGCCATTTGCCGTTAGAAACCTGGGGTGATGTAGATTTTTGTCATCGTTACCGCCTATCGAAGGAAGCAGTACTCTGCATTGTTACTGAAATTGGGAATGATCCTAAAACGCACACCCTCAGTTATTCTCGAATAAGTTTAATCAAATATAGTTTCCTTACAAAATTATTTTATTTTTAAAAAGTATTTGAAAGATAGGTATTATGTATCTTGTATTCCAAATACCTTTTTAGAAAACTACTTTTATCTGTACCTGCAATACTCTTCTTTAAAGTATCTTCATTTCATCTTGCATTTCAGATACTTTGTATAGGATATCTTATACATCACTGGTCATTGTTCATTGCAAAGGCAACAAATGGACCATTGTTAAGTTTAACTATAGTTAAAAAAGACATCAAAAATGGATTTACGATTTAACTACTGGTTAGTCATTTAACTATAGTCAATGAAACAAATGGTTATATTTTTAACTCCGGATCAAAAAACTGGCCCTTAGCAACCCCCTCTTTTTATTCAAATGTTCAATGCAATACCCGCTGAAATTTCGGATATGCAGTGAGATCATTTTTAAAGTTGATTGTAGCAATCTTTGTAAAAACACTTATGACACTTGAACACTCAAGGTTTTCAAAACGATAAAAACTTAATGCATACAATATCGGTCTCCCTAATATCCTAGAATAATAGATTGGCGAGTATAGTAAAACTCACATTTTTTTTTATTTTTTTTTAACTCATTTGTGTAATTGTATCATATAAGTATTGTTGGTTCGGTTTAATGGATTACTTTAAAGAATATTGCATTTATTTATATAAAAAAAATATGTGGTCAACATTTTCTTGTTGTTTTTAATTCTGGTTGGTTCAATTTAAATTTAAATAATTTTATTTTTTCCTAATATTACAAATTTTTGTTAACTCTCAACTTCCAAAAGTCGTTTAATGAGCTTTTCAGTGTCGGTTTAGTATAGCACTACTCCATTTCTACCAGTAAGTGTTCGTAAGAGGCTACTATGGGTATTGGGGTTTTGTTAGTGATTTTTGGGCGATGCGGTTAGACTCCCATCACCAAAAACCTTGATTCACCATCTTTAGCCCACTCAACTTTCAAAAATGGCTAAGGAATTTCTCATTCTGAAGCTGTGGTTGGTCTTTTAGGGATTTATAGCCATGAGTGAGTATGTATCTATGAATGTATTAGCAACCATCAAAAGAAGATATATGTGGTTATTCGTAATGTGTTTTCGGACATATTGCCCAGAAATCATTAAAAAAGCTACATAACACCAAATGTAAACGAAGCTAGAGAGGTTTGTCAGGATCGTGCGAAGTGGCGATCGATAGTCTCTGCCTACCCCAATGGGAATTAATGGCGTGAGTATATGTATGTATGTATGTATGTATAACACCAAATCACATCTTATAATCAATCCGTGGGAAAAATGGGTTAGTGGTATGATAAGTAGACACTTCACAGCTTTTCGATAATTTTATTTTGCACGTTTTGTGCAAATTTGATATATGAAGAGTCAAAATATCACTGTCTTTGGCCACAAGTCCGCATGTTATTTGTATGATTTATAATATGCTTTTGGAATCAAGTGGAATCTATAAAACTTGGTGTTTGTCAGTTCACAGCAAAAAGTTGCTAAGTACAGAATTGTGTTACTAGCCGTTCTTATTCAACTCTTCAAATAATACTTTTTAACGGATTTATATCGTTAATACATTTCTATATTATATTTATATATTGCCGTGTAGTGCCGGCTTAGAATGTCGCTACCCCTTTCTACCAACGGGTGTCGTAAGAGGCGACTAAGGGTATTGGGGCTATTCATTGGGTGAACGTAAGAGGCGACTAACGGTATTGGGGGCTTTTAAGGGATTTTTGGGCGGTGCGGTTGGAGACCCATCACCAAAAACCTTTATTTTACCGCCTTTTCCCCACTCAACTTCCAAAAGTGGCTGAGAAATTTATAATTCCTTGGCTCTGGCTACCCCTTCTAGCGAATTATAGCCATGAGTATATGCATGAATATATGTATGTATGTACATTTCTATAACATGTTGGTATATTTTGATACATAAATTGAATGACAGGTAAATTATATATGAGGTTTGGGACATAAATTCAAATAAAAAACCCACCCACTCTTTCGAAAACCCTACTCAAACCATTAAGCATGACGGTTTTTTTTATAAATTGAATTTCTGAAATTTTAGATATAATTACAATATCGTCTCCAGATCAGAGATGTCGCAAGTGTTGTATTCGCTGATTTGTGTTCTGGTCGTTGATTTGGGCTGACACAGTGGCATTTTGTGCTATTGTGAAAATAATAATGATAATAACTTTTGAAAGGCCCATACAATAAGTTTTCCACCCGCCTTTTAAAATTCTGCTGGTATTCTATTCTCACCTGCTGCCGTATAACAATTTGAGACTCACACTATTTATATTTCCTGCGTAGGTTATTCTTGCTCTGGGGATTTTCTCCAGTTCAACAGCACCGTTGCAACAAATTGTACAAAGAAAGAGAAAGAAAGAAAGAAAGAAAGAGAGACATTTATTACAACTGCCCTTAAAACTAAACCCTGTCAGAATCTCCAGCTTTGAGGACACACCATAGCCCTACAGAGCCATACAAATATAAATCTGAGGTAAACAAGGAACTTTACTTTTTATTCTTCTTACTTCTGGCTCCTACCAACCTACATGTACAATAGTTTTTAAGATTCTAGTAATAAATATTTTTATTATTATTATTTCTTTTTTTATTTACCATTGTTAAAACGTCTCAAGTGATGATCGATAATGTCTAGTCGACCCATTGTTTATTGTACTCTTCATTTTCTCACGAACTTAAATGCGTTTAAATAAACTAACAGATGAAGGAAAACTAGATTTATGTCTTATGTCGATATTTTTTGCTGAGGATATTTAAAAGAACATTGTTAAAAATATTGATACAAAAATGGGTAGTTCATAATTTGTTTCTTTGTTTATTAATGTTAAATCCATTTCCATTTTAAGCCATTCATGAGTAAATAATAGAAAACAAATTTGTTAATAAATTCAAATTCGGTAATTTAGTAAACAGGATAAGACAAACAAAGTAGATTTGTTTGCGCAACAAATTTTTGGTCATTAATCTGCCATCATGCAGCTGAATTGGGGATTTATAACTGAGATAAGAGAAAAGTTTCCGAAATCGGCACAAAACTTCAACAAATAATTCTGCTAAATAAACAAAGTAACTGGTGTGAATAAACCAGAACGACACAGCCTCTTGTTACCATATTGTTATTTTCTGTTTTAATCTTGACTAATGTAGAGTTATGAAAAACGGTAATTTATATACATACATATACTCACGGCTATAAATCCCTAGATGGGGTAGCCAGAACTAAGGAATTAGAAATTTCTCAGCCACTTTTGGAAAGTTAAGTGGAAAAAGATGGTAAAATAAAGGTTGTTGGTGATGGTTCTCTAACCTCATTGCCCAAAAATCCCTTAAAACGTCAGTCGCCTTTTACGTACACCCACCTAAAGAAATGGGGTAGTGCTATTCTAAGCCGACACTACACAGCAAATGTAATATGAAATCCTAACAATATATACAAACTATTAAATCCTAAAATTATAACTGACTCATTAAAATCACTTTCTTAGTAAACATACATACATATCTTTTGTTACTTGCTTTTATTAATTTAAATAAGAAAGCATTAGTTCATCATAATTTTGTCTTTTTAAAAAACATACCGCGGAACTTAATGAATAACAGAAATAACAATTCTGCATCCTTAAGCAGAATACAAAACTCTTAAAATCTTTAGATTATGAGAAGGCTCTTTATCGAAAGTCAATTCAGAAAAACTTTTCTCATTATGAATTCGTCTTTGTGAAAATCATTATCGTTTACAGCATCTAAATATAAAGTATTCCGATATAAGTTTTAATTTTACTTTCTTTAATATAAACCATAAATTTAATGCTCCATTACCAGAGTGATTAAGAAATCCGGATGTAAGAAGTTCTAGTTTAATCTGGTTTAATCTGTAATCTTATAACTGGCACGCGAGCCAAGATGCTGAGAGTTCTGCTAAAATTATGAGTGTAATTTTTCACTGAAACTTTCTTTCAAAGTATGAATTTGAGAGGCAAAAGATGTTGAAAACTAAGTAATTAAATTTTTAATGATATTTTAGTTTCAAACATTATAATAACTCTTTTTTTGGGATTTGTGTCCTGAAAAATTGGAAACATAATGAATCTTTTATTACTCTGAATTTGTGTATATTTTGATAAAACGTGAGTTGTGAAAGTCAACCAGCGTAAATATGACATCATTTTATTCCAAAAAAATTGCCTGATAATACAAAACATATAACTAACATTAAACACGCAAACTTTTTGTAAATGTTTCTCGTACAGAATAATTTATAGTTTAAAAAATGTGTAATCAGTGTTTTGCGGCAAAGTGCACTTCTCTCGTATATGAATTTCATTAAAACTTTTGCTGAATTCATATTTAAAGTTGTTGTTTTTGCGGATGTTTCCGAAACCGCTGCCGCTCTGTTCTTGTTTGCTTTCGCTTTTTCTGAGCTTGTCGAGAATTATGTATTTTAGACAATTTTGGTGTTTACTGTATTTATTTGGTCACAACTGACTAATGATATTTTCATTTCTCTACAAATAGTTTTTCGTCGTCAAAATATACAGATTTAAAAATCTGCCTTTGATAACAAGATATTTGCTTAATTACTAATACACTAAATTGTTCCAGAAAAATTATACCTCTGTGCTTTAAGTATGAAATTTCAGTATTCATAATTACCACCCCTAGTTCGGATTCACAGATTTTCCTATCTGAAATGAAAAGCACTGATGGATGACTAAAGACAGCAGAATGGGAATGTCAATCAAGTAAGCACACATCACTGGCACCTGGGGCCCAATTCTACACGACCATCTTTTCTGTATGTCGGTCTTAGGTGTATCAAAACTGTGGTTTTGGCATTCTCGAAGCAAAATTGACAAATGTCATTTGTGTCACTGTCACAATAGTGAGACAGCTAAGATCTTATTTGCTATTCTACAAGGCCATTTTACGTCACTTTTTGACACATTGACGTATTTGGTATTCTGCAAATTAACGATTTTTTCAGCGTTATGATGATTGAACGAATGATTCACCAAATCGGTATTCTAAGCGTTTTTAAGAGTTCTTTTGACAGCTGTCTGAAGCTACAATCCACCATTATGCTACAGTTTTTCTCCTAAAAAACAACAGTAGCTTTTTGTGTATTGTTTCATACAATCGAAAGAAATTTTTTTTTGTGGAAAATGATTATGAATATTTATTTGAATGTATTTACACATATTTTATTGGATTTTATTTACATTTTACTGAAAATTTAAAGATATCAATAAAATATGCGTTTTTTATAACAATATTTTTTCTGATAAAAATATCTTATTTAAAGTTCGAAAATATTTCAAATGTATCGAAGTTGATTTCGTTTTAATGTGGCTCAATGAAAATCGATATGATAAATGCAGTTACACTTATTCAAGAAAACGTTAACTCATTATGAGGTCCCAGTCAAAGTAGATATAAGATAAATATGTTTTTAAATTATCATGGTTGTTAACGGTGAGGGAAAACATCGTGAGGAAACCCACATGGCTGAGTTGTTCTTAGTCATGTGACAGTGTATTCGTACAAAACGGCGATAGGCCTGCCCCCTATCACGTGAGTACACTGTCTAAGCAAAACGTGGGTACCTTCTCTGGAAACTAGATGGCGCTTGCCATGTGAGTTCAGAAGTATTGGTACCTCTGCCAACCCCTTCGGGGATAAACGGCGTGAACGTTTATGTTATGTTTATGTTTACGTTTTTATAGCAAAACAGCAGAATAACACTACCCCATTCCTACCAGTGGGTGGTCATAATAATAGGAGTGTATGGTACACCCTTAGTGATTTCGCGTGGGCTTTCTAGTGATTTTTGGTCGATATAGTTAGAGAGCCCGGCACCAACAATTATTTATTAATACCATCTTTTCACCACTCAACTTCCAAAAGTGACTCAGGAATTTCTCATTCCAAAGCCTTTAAGGCATTTACAGTAGTACAGACCTAAGCAGAGGTTCCCAAACTAGGCTAGGTCTGTATTATGGGAAACCAGTTTATATGTATGCATGTCAGTTTCATCACCAACACCCCTATGATATTTCGTGTGATGATATATAGCCTACGTTACTTTAGAATAATTCCAACGTTTAATTTAAAAATATTTTTTTTATATCGGTTGAGCTATTGGGGAATTAGGAACCTATACATACAAACAAATATCTCTCCTTTTGGAAATTTGATATTATAGACAAGAGATTTTGAGATGATTGGCTGATTAGTGTACAGTCGGATATATATACATACATACATACATATACTCGGCTATAAATCCCTAGAAGGGGTAGCCAGAGCTAAGGAATTGGAAATTTCCTAAGCCACTTTTGGAAAGTTGAGTGGGGAAAAGATGGTGAGATAAAGGTTGTTGGTGATGGGTTTCCGAATACATCGCCCAAAAATCTCTTAAAAGCCCCAATACAGTTAGTCGCCTCTTACGTACACCCATCGGAAGAAATAGGGAAGTGCTATTCTAAGCCGACACTACACAGAAAATATACACTACACAGTATATATACACTACACTATATATATACTACAGTGTATATATACTCTGTATATATATGTATATATTAATAGGCTTAAGGTAAAATAAAAGTCAGGATCATGTGCGGCCACACTACGAAAACCGAAAACATTATAGGTTGCCTATGTACTAAACGTATGTAAACGTTATTAACATTGCCGTTAGCCCTCTAAAAAAGTTATTCCTAATTAAATTATCACAGTTTTCATGCCAGTGGCCCTAAGAAACACAGGCGTATATTCAAAGTATAACAATACTCGTGCAAATCCAAAATGGTCCACTAGTAAATTAATAAAGAAACAAGAACATATTATTTATTATATATTTGTAACTAAAGTATAATCACTAAGACGAGCAAAGAACTTTTAATACAAGTTTTGGTATGATAAATATACGCTTTATTATTTGTTAGCTTCTCCTACATGATTTGAAATATAAATGTATATTCTTGGGTAATTTTCAGTTGGTTGATATCTTCCGCAAGGAATTCTTATAAAATAGAGACACCATCAGTTTGAAAACTTTAATTAAGCTTCATCGTCACGAATAATTGGTACCAAAATCACTGATAGCATATTCATCATTAAGTTCGTATCGTACGAATAGTTCCGCAAACAAATAATGTTTGATATTAACCAGTCCGTTAAATTAATTATTATTCGGTATAAGAAATTTATTAATTAGTTTTCAAAATATGTAATAATGAAAATGAAAATTGACTAATTATAATTTTTTTGTTTGTTTATTGTTTTTTTTATTTTTTTTGTTATTGGCGGTATCTGCCGAATATTTTTTCAGCAATTTCGCCACAAACAGCGTGATTTAGTCTCGCATGTGAATTTTAGTTTTAAGGATTTTTATCATTAAAGCGAAAAAAAAATATGTATAAAGAATGAAATTATTAAACAATTAGATCTTGAAGGTATTTAATCAATGGTTAAGTAAAGACTAAGTTAAGAGTTATTTATATTTTGGGAAGAACATAAAATTAAAGAAAAAAATATAATGAAATCCCATTATCGCGAATCTCAACTAATTATGTCATGCTTATTGTTATTTTCCAAAAATTATCTTTCTTCTATTTTTTTTCGTTTTAGCTTTGGGTATATTTACAAGCAGCCTTTTTGGCTCAATTTAAATATAATTTATTTAATAACCTGACAATTCATACTTGGTAAACATTGGAAACATATTTTAAATCATTTACAATTAAATTTTGAAGAAATAATTGAGATCTAGTTACGAAATCGGGGATGATTCTAGATTAAGAGCATAGGGTACATAATAAATAAAGTGGTAGATATTTGCAATATCAATATTAGAATAAAAATGGCAATACTGGATTTAAAATCATTCAACTCAATGACCGAATGAGCAAGAAACTGGGCTAAAACGTCAAATTTGGATCACCATACCAGAGACATACACCTAAGATACATCTTAAAAAGATTGTGAATACCGATTAAAAAGTTCTATTAAGTTTGCATTGTGACGTTTAGTGACATGTGACAGAATTTTGACGGTTTTATGTCAAATTATGACAGTTGGAAAAAGTTTTTTTTCTTAAAGCGAGTTCGTGTTTGGCCAAGAATTTGCGTAATGAGTTTGTGAGAAAAAGTTTGACTTTACTTTGAACAGCCGCAAAAATCTTATCTTATAATCACGACTTATTATAAACAAACATAAGGCAAACTTAAAAAAGTCTAATATTTCAGAAAAAAAAGGTCTTGAAACAAAACACAAAAAACTCTTAAACGTGCCACATTTTATCTAACAAATATTTATTTCATCATTAATTAAAGATAAATAATTCAATAAAAATAATAATTTCAAGATTTTCTCTATCAAAATAAAAAAAAAGTTTAAAAGAAAATGATACAAACCTACTTGCGTAAACTCACGAGATTAGTTCCTATCGGAGTGGGTAACTATTAATTTTGTTGGATTTGTACGACCCTGGCTAACTTAACTAGCTTCTTTTAGTTTAATGAATCTTTTATACATGCTTTTTTATTCTTTACACTTCGGACGTCTGACAGGTTGTGTGAAAAATTTAAATGTATTTATTTTGTTTATTTGACCAATTTGTCACTGGCACAATTTTAACAATTCACTACTAACTTATCTGTAGAATATAAAACAGAGCAAAAGAGAGGTGTCATTTTCAAAACGCAGGGTACCTATAGAGACTTTGAGGAAAAGAAAAAACAATTTTTTTACTAACATTGAAAACAGCCTTTAAATTCGCGCTTGTACATCAATAAAAAATTTGGGATAGGTTTGTTTCAATATAAACTAGTATTTTTCCACATACTAATACTAAGGCAATAATATTTTTAAGACGGTTTGGGCATGATAAGGATGAATAGGTAAATTATATAAATATTAAATAAAAACCCAATGCGGAAGGCACTGGAAAGTGGTGTTAGTAGAGGACGACTACGGAGGACACAATCGGACCAAATAGAGAGTTTTCTCAAAAAGGCAGGCGGCTACTGTAATAATGTCATGCCTAGAAGACATTCCATTAAAATAAATGATAGTTACGGAGTAGGTACATACATACATAAATACATATACTCACGCCATTAGTTCCCATTGGGGTAGGCAGAGACTATCGATCGCCATGGAGTAGGTACCCGCATAAATTTAACCATTTACGTACCCATACAATTTTAAATTTTTATAACGATGAAATCAAAACTCAGCTCTTTTTTTTGAGACTTCACTTCATCGGTTTGAGTTTAAATTCTCGTTGGGCCTTGACCAATGTCTTTTTTATCTATTGAGGACGTTAACCGTGAGGGAAAATATCGTGAGGAAACTATTATAGCTGAGTTATACTTAGTCCTGTCATGTGACAATGTATTTGTAGGTACATTGTTACAGGTTTTTAATTTTGCTATACATATACTCACGGTCATAAATCCCTAAAAAGGGGTAGCCACAGCTTTAGAGCTAAAAAATCCTCAGCCACATTTGAAAGTTGATATGGGAGATAAAAGTCAAAAAAAAAAAAAGTTTATTTTTCAAAATAAAGTTAAATACTAACATTTTTTGAACGTCAAAGTTTTAAATTAATCGTTAATCCGTTGCTTCGGAAGGTGTTCGTAAAGAGAAGAAGCAACAAAGAAACTCTTTACATTCACATTTTTTCATTTTTTCAAAATATGGTTTGTACAATTTCAGTTTATAAACATGTTTTTACTTTACAAAAGATTTTCTAAGCGACCAAACCAAACGCTAGTTTGACATAATTAAAATAAATTGTCCATCACAAAAACCAATCACATAACGTGAGAAGAAAAATCCTCACCAGACAATTATTCCTAGGAATAACGAGGGAAGATTTATAGCTTTACGGACATGGTCATGTGCGCGTTGGGTCCTTGTCGTTTAAAAAATCTTGAACACTGTAGTAAGATTTCTTTAAAAGCATGGCTTTAATTGCCTTTTTAAAAGATGCCACAGGCAATTCCAATATGTCAGAAGGGAGTTTATTGAACATTTTCAGGGATAGTCCCATAAAGGAGTTACTTACTTTATTAAGTCTCCACTTCGGTACGTTAAGTTTCTCCTTATTTCGAGTGTTAACAGTATGCCTATCACTAACTTTACTAAATTGGCCTATATTCTTTTTGGCATACATTAAATTCTCAAATATGTATTGGCAAGGGACAGTTAAAATGCCAATATCTTTAAATTTTTCGCGCAACGAATACCTCGACCTTAACATGTAAATAGATCGGATAGCTCGCTTTTGTAAGACGAAAACTTTATGAACATCAGCCGCTTTACCCCATAATAAAATACCGTACGACATAATACTATGAAAATAACTGAAATAAACAATGCGAGCTGTTTCTATGTCTGCTATTTCTCTAATCTTACGCACGGCATACGCTGCTGAGCTCAGCCTTTTAGAAAGTGTTAGTATATGGGGTCCCCATTGCAACTTAGAATCGATTATTATCCCTAGGAATTTTGTCTCTTTCACTAATTCTACTTTTTCACTGTCAATAACAATATTGGCGTCAACTTGCCTAACATTCGGTAAAGTAAATTTAATACATTTAGTTTTTTTGGCATTCAGAACCAGGTTATTTACAGTAAACCAATGCAATACCAGTGAGATAGCTTTATTTACGTCGTCAATAGATGTAGAGGATCTCGCTACATTAAATATTAAAGATGTGTCATCTGCAAACATAACTATCTCAGAATACTTTTGTACCATAAATGGTAAATCATTAATATAAATCAGAAACAGTAATGGGCCAAGTATAGAACCTTGAGGAACGCCCATCTCTATTTCCGATCCTTTCGACGTGGTTCCATTAATATCTACCTTTAAAGTTTTTTTATCAAGATATGATGCCATTAATTTCAGTGCTTGCTCGTCAAAACCGTAATATTTAAGTTTAGTCAACGCTATTTCCTTTTTTACACAATCAAAAGCTTTTGTGAGGTCACAAAATATACCTAACGCATCCCGGGAGTTTTCCCATGAATTAGATGATGGTAGAAAGAAAGTGTCGTTGGTGATGGGTCTTCAACCGCATCGCCTAAAAGTCACTTTAAAAAGCTCCATACCCTTAGTCGCCTCTTACGACACCCATGTAAAGAATTAACCTATAATAAAATATTTCGGTCGAATCTTCTAGCAGAAAGTACTCATAAACTGTACATAAAATTTAAATGATATTTCTTTAGTCTTGGGCGATGGTACAGAAATAGGTACAGTTATTGCGGTAGATTATTAAGATCACTGAAATGACAACACTTATTTGACTTATTAAAGAATGAATAAATGACTGATTTGGAATGTCAAAATTGACAAAACCATGCTCCGGCAGCTAAGATAATAGAACCGATTACGTTGTAACGACTAAAAATAGAGATAAAGTATTGTACTTATTTGACCTACAGACTGTATCAAAACGGTGACGTTTCTTAAAATTGTAGAATTGGGCCCCTGATGGCAGCGAACGCAGATGCGGCCGCTTTTCGAATTTCGAACACCGTTGAATGACACGCGCGAATGTCATCGTGGTTCAAAATGGCCGACATATGTCAGATAAAGGACGTTAATTCTCATAAAAGCGCCGCAAACGTATGTTCCAATTTTAGTGTTTGATTGTACTTCGCTGTAGGATTTTGATTTGCGATATTTGTTTTATAAAGGTTACTAGCAAGTTGGTTTTGATATCAGATCTGTTATTGTTATTTTGGTGTCGCAGTTTTTAATTCAATTTTTTATAAAGCAATGAAAGACATTAATAATACTCCATAAAAAATCATTTCATTATAGTCATAAACTAACGCAGCGTTCCATGTCAGAAACAGAAATTTCAATATACATAGTGGTTAAAGAGGATATATAACACTGCAACACTCAAGATTCAGCACGTATATTGTATAAAAATACAATATGGAAAAGGCAAACATTTCAATGTAGTATATGTCAATACATAATACATACAAACACTAAACTAAGTTTTGTTTTTCATGAAAACCTCATGTGGGGATTATTATTACTCAATTATCTAATGCGTTAATTCTAGAAACGATAAAAATCTAATTATGGCATTGATATTTATAAACCATTTTTAGATCTTAGAAGGTGTAAATATAGTAACACAAAGAATAATTAAATATGAAAATACATTACCAACTATAATTTTGAATGCTTTAGAAGCTTGTATAATTATTTTTAAAACTTCAAAGCTCTAGGTCAGCAAGATTTTTAACCATTCCAGACAAACCCGTTTTAAACCGTTTCGCACTTCAAGCTCATAGGCATAAAATAAAACTCAAGCTAAGGACTAGGAAGTCCAACAAAACTTCTTAATTAATTTATCGGTCGCATGGGAACTTGCGTAATTAATAGGAACGTGCTATCCCGCACGACTTAGAGATAACCCTTCTGAAGTTTACGAATTAATCCCGGGAAGAGTACAATGAAAACTTGAAATGAACTTAGAAACTTAGAAAGCCATTTTCTAAGAATTGTCTCCGGCGCTGTAATTCTTGATTGTCATTGTCTGTATTGTAAGTTTGGTTGAAGTAGAGTTTAATTATTATGCAATTTATTTGTTCTGTTACCGAAGCATTAGTCATATTTTACATACATTTCGGTTTTGCTTTATTTTTATTTAATATAAGGAGTTACATTTGCATACATATATACATATACACACGGCTTTAAATCCCTACAAGGGGTATTCCGAGCTTCAGAATCAAAGAAATTTTTTAGCCGCTTTTAGAAACGGAGTGGGCAAAATATAGTAAAATAAAGATGTTTCGTGTTGGGAATCCAACCGCATCGCCATAAAATCACTGAAAAAGCCTCATTGCCCCCGCTTCTCATGAATACCCAGTGGGGAGAAATAGGGTATTACTATTATAAACCGACACTACACAGCATTGATTTGAGCCTATAATTTCGTTATCTAAAATATTTATTTTACTTGAAAACTTAAAGACATAAATTGAGAACGTAGATCGATAAATCAATAAAGTAACCAGTTGGCCGTTCCAGTCAGTATATTCTACACACTCTACATAATTATATGAGTTTAACCGATACCATCTTATCCTTGACAATTGTGACATAACGTATGACAAGGGTTAACCAAACGGTGGAGTAGGGTAGGTAACTTTAGATTATAGATAAGCCAAGCCTAGTTTAATAAAAAAAAGTATATCACAGTTTTCGTTTAAAATGGACGCATTTTATTTATTATACGTTGTAATATACGAGTACCAAGTGCTATGTCGTGTGGGCTTAAAATAGCACTTGACCATTCTCTACTGAGGGTGACATAAGAAGCGACTAAAACTAATTAATTAAAAAATAAATTTTATTTATAGGGATTAATAAACGTGAGTATGTATGCATTTTTATAAGTATATTTTGAAATTGACCAAGTATTTCATAACATAACATAACATAAACGTTCACGCCGAATATCCCCGAAGGGGTTGGCAGAGGTACAAATACTTCTGAACATAACGTGACTTTGTCACCTGGTGTTCAGAGTACCCACGTTTTGCATGGACAGTGTACTCACGTGATAGGGGGCAGGCCTATCGCCGTTTTGTACGAAATACACTGTCACATGACTAAGTACAACTCAGCCATGTGGGTTTCCTCACGATGTTTTCGCTCACCGTTAACAACCATGATAAATTAACCACACATATGTCTTTAGAAAAGACAAATTGGTGTAGGCCCGAGACCCAGGATTTGAACACTAGTCGTTTGCACGATAACCGAGTGTTCTACCCACTGGGCTATCGCGGTTGTCTGTATTTCAATGATATGTAAAGTATCTAGTAATATGATCCAGTCATTTATACATCGTATTTGTAGGTAGGGAGCGGAAACACCGCTAATGTGTAAAGAAACAAAGAAAAGAAGAATTTCCCATCAGTAGTCACTTGACTCTATAGCTCAATTGCGAGAGCTACCGGGGCATTGACCGGAAGGTCGCGGGTTCGAGTCCTGCTGGTGTCAAAAAAGTTTTCTTTCCTTAAGTAATTTATATATCGATTAAATAGAATAAACTACTTTTAAATACCTTCAAATAAAAAACAATATCAATTCGATGGTGGTGAAATGGGTAGTAATTGAATCCGGAAAGATATTTTGCATTGATTACAATAACATCAATATGATTGTTTTGAACGGCCCGGATACGCCAGCACACGGTACAATTTTACAACCATAAACCAATTAAAATTTGATTGTAATGATATTTGAAACACAAACCTGTTTCTTTAAACTGTAATTGTAAAATAACTACGATCACAAGTTGAGGGTACCAATAGCTTTAATACATACATATAGTCACGCCGTTAGTTCCCATTGGGCCTGCTAGAGACTTTCGATCGCCACTTTGTACGATCCTGACAAAACTCTCGAAATTCGTTGACATCAATCAATCTTTCATACATGCTCTTTTATTCTTCATGTTTCGGACACCTGCCTTTCGCAATAGCTTTAATGAAAATAAAATAAGTAAAACGCAATTTAGATACCATTGATTCATAAAATAAAAAGGGATCAATTTTAAATTTGTCACATAATAATCTTTCTACCCGCGGGTGTCGTAAGAGGCGACTAAGGGTATGGGAATTTTTAAAGTGGTTTATCGGTGATGCGGTTGGAGACCCATCACCAACGATACTTTGTTTCTACCATCTTGTCCCCACATTTTCCAAAACCGGCTGAGTAGTTTCTAGCTCTGAAGCTCTGGCTACTTCTTTTTGGGATTTATGGCCGTGAATATATTTATGAATAATAAACTTGTTCACAACATCTATGTTTTAAAGATATTCTAAAAAAAACTACACTAAAGGTTCCACTCAATGTATTAGAAATATAGCGAGATTTTTTATGAATCTAAGAATGCAAGCAACGGAATAAGCCAGATTGCAATTCATCATTTAAAAGCAATAGAGTAAACCTAATATAATATTAAAATCAAAATGTTCTAGTAAAGTATAAATTTTAGTTTGTTATATTTTACAAAAGAAAACACTAAGAAATCTTTTTGCTGGAATGACGCAAGGAAAAATTAAAATATATACATTTCACTTATACAGTTTTAAATATGTCTATCCCAGCATGCTGCAAGACAAATATCTAGAAAACGTTGGTTTTTAGCAAGCTTTTTCTAAAATATATCAAATTAACTAGTCACTTCGGTAGCTAAATGGTATCTGCACGTTGATGAATTGAAATGAAAATTGTACTAAAAGCTTATCAATATGGGCTGTGAGCAAAACAATCTAACACAAAAGATTTTCAGTGGTTTGGAATAATTGAATTGGCTGGATTTCTTTTTAGTTGTCTACTGCACAATGGTTTGAACAAATATGAGTGCTAGTTAGTATGAGTCCTTCAATATGGACTATGATTACTTTATTTCTTCATACGTAGATTTGTCTAAAAATATAATTAAGCACATAAATATCGCACGGCTATAAATCTCTAGAAGGGATAGCCAGTGATAGGATTTGCCGTGTAGTGTCGGCTTAGAATAGCACTACCCCGTTTCTACCAATGGGTGTACGTAAGAGGCGACTAACGATATTCGGGCTTTTAAGGGATTTTTGGGCGATGCGGTTGGACACAATCACCAACAACCTTTACTTTACCGTCCTTACCCCACTCAATTTTCCAAAGGTGGCTGAGGAATTTCTAATTCCTTAGCTCTGGCTACCCCTTCTAGGGATTTATAGCCGTGAGTATATGTATATATGTATGTATGTAAGGGATAGCCAGAGCTTAAGATTAAGACATTTCTCTTATTTGGAATCTAAATGGGGAAAATTTTGTAAAATAGAGGTTGTTAGTGGTCTCTAACTGCATCGCCCAACAATCATTAAGTCCCTATACTATACAATAAAATGGGGTAGTGCTAATCTCAGCCGACACTATACAGCTATACATAATCAAGTAAATCAGATATAATCAGTAGTTATTTGAAAATAAAGACTTGCCTTGCTTTTAGACCATTGCTATTTAATGAAACTTCATATATTCATGGTTAGTACGTACATACATACATACACTCACGTCTATAAATCCCTAAAAGGGTTAGCCAGAGCTGAGGCATAACAAATTCCTCAGCCACTTTTGGAACTTTAATGGGGAAAAGATGGTAAAATAAAAGTCGGTGGTGATGGGTCTCCAACAGCATAGCCTAATAATCCCTTAATGAACCCAAATACCCTTACTAGCCTCTTACGTACACCCACGAGAAGAGATGGTTATTATGGTTAGTAAAGAAGTATAATATTTAATAGTTAATATGGATTGTGATGAAGATAAGGATCAACGGACGACGTGGACATATTCAGACCTAATAGAAAATTTGCTCATTAAGTGAAAAAAATGGCATTCAGAGAAAGATTGACAAAAGCTAACGTAGCTTCGGAGGTTTCGCGGGATCATTTTATGTGGCAATCAATATACTCTGACTCCGACAAAGAGAACTGACGGAGCATGAGTAAATCTATGTGTGTATGTTTGGAAGATTTCATTTTTTGTAATAAGACCTCCAATTATACTTCCATTTGAGAACATACATACATATACTCACGGCTGTAAATCCCTACAAGGGGTAGCCAGAGCTGAGGAACTAGAAGTTCCTCGGCCACTTTTAGAAAGTAGAGTGGGGAAAAGATGGTAAAAATAAAGGTTTTTGGTGATGGGTCTCCAACCGCATCGCCCAAAAATCCCTTAATAGCCCCTATACTGTTAGTCGCCTCTTACGTATACCCACCGGAAGAAATGGGGTAGTGCTATTCTAAACCGAGACTACACTACTATTACTATTATGTGCAATAAAGAGTTTTCTATTCTATTCTATGTATTGACATAATTATATTTGATTATGCTATGCGGTTAAAATGCTGCATTATGTATTGCGAGACTCTCCCAACAATTTCATGTCTTCGATAAGAAGAAGTTGATTCACCGTAAGTCTAAATGTTACAGTTTTCACCTTACGTTTGTATTGGAAAAGAATGCAATTCTAGCAATGCAGAAAGTGTTTATTTATTTAAATTTCAAACATTCACCTTATACTTTTACAATACTAAGTCTATGTTTAAGCCAATTTAAAATAATGACTCCATTGCAGCTTTAAGTAGAATATTGCATGTTGGAACGGCAGGGACATTTATTACTCGTTCTTGATTAGAGGTTATAGTCGTTGTAATTAGAAAATTCAAAGAGTTTAATTTCCTTGTCAATATTTAAATAGGGGGGAAACTATGGTGTTATTTTTAGTATACAACTTTCTTTGTGGATCAATAAAGAGGTTGATCAATTTTATATTAAATATTTAATAGTTGCTGCTGTGTAGTGTCGGCTTAAAATAGCACTACCCCATTTCTTCCGGTGGGTGTACGTAAGAGGCGACTAACGGTATTGGGGCTTTCAAGGGATTTTTGGGCGATGCGGTTGGAGACCCATCACCAACAGCCTTTATTTTACCATCTTTTTCCCACACAACTTTCCAAAAGTGGCTAAGGAATTTCTAATTCCCTAGCTCTGGCTACCCCTTCATGGGATTTATAGCCGTGAGTATATGTATGTATGTATGTATTTTATAACATGTTTTTTTAATACACGAATGCATACAAAAGTAAAATTAAAACTTTTTCAATACGACGAAAATACTTTTAAAGGCGTTTCTGACAAGTGAAAAGTCGATTAGTTGGTGGTATTAAGACTTCCCTGTCTATCGCTTTCAGTAAATTTTGGTTCAACTCATATATGTTTTTCTGTACTAATTTGATTGGTTTATGTACTGCTGGAATATTTAAGTTTTATTGCCTTTATAATAAAAGTCAAATATTTAATATGTTAACTTTATTTTTAAGATCATAGAGGGGATAAAATAATTTGTTTAGTCGCAAGTTAGGTCAGATCACTAATAAATAAGCAAAACGAAAGAGCTTGAACTGTGCTATTCATCTAATAAACTATTATAACAATTTTTAACAAAATATTTGAGTGTATATAAAAGTATAAAAATAAGATTAAAATTCAATTCAAATTCAACAGTATTACTAATCTGAATTCAAGACAAATTGAAAGGTATTTCTTAAGACACCTTGAAACGATAACTTTCTTGAGTAAGACCTATTGTCTGGGACAGGTAGCTACTCACTGTTCATTGTGTTTCATGAATATTCAGTGGCGTTGGCAAACTTGGTAGTTCTAGAGACGGATTATTTTAATAACTTTGGCAAGTCAAGAGGACCATCCGATCCAGATTTCAACATAATCTCCTAAAAAGGTGCCATTACTTAGCGATGTTTTTTTATTTGTATATTTATTTAAATATTATTGTTGGGAATCTGAAAATATGTTACTTATTAAACTGTATAAACCTGAAAAAACATTATCTGCACCTAAATACCATCATTACAAAGATAATAGGTACCTGCGTGTTTTGTTTATTCGTAAAGAATAGTGTCCGAAACTACTCAACCGATTTTAAGATTATTTTATCACAGGATCGCATAATTTCATCCATGATAAACTAACAACATATATGACTTTAAAAATAAACTTTGTGTAGGCCTGAGTCGGGATTTAAACTCACGCCTCTCTGCATGATAGGCTGTTGTTCAGTTATTGATTGTATGACCTGTATTATATGCTAACGAAGTTAGTAAGATGCCTCCGTGGTCTCGCGGTTAAGCGCTTGGTTTTAAGTGCGGAGGTCTCGGGTTCGAACCCCGGGGGACGGGATACTTACAAATTTAATTTGTAAGGTTTAACCCAGTTTGGAAGGATATTAATAATAAAAAATAATAAAAAACTTGATTTCGGATTTACATCATCCATATGCAGTTAGTAAGTTACTAACATCGAAATACTTATTAAATATGTTAGTTTTTGTTAGTATGTCCTTATTTTTAACATAATGATTAACTAATTAAAAAAAAGTTAAAAAATTTAATACCTTACTCACGTCACTTTACGATATTCATGCTCCGGTAAAAGCCGTTAAAATGAGACATTTTCCTGCACCATGGCTCACTGACGAAATTAGAGATCTCTTGTCGAAGAAAACTCGGGCCCAGTCTAAGTTTAAATCACGGCCGTCTGATCTAAATAAGGAAAAGTTTGTGGCGATTCGAAATCACTGCAATAGGGTGTGTAGGGATGCACAGCGACACCACATTCATGATTCCGTTGAGAATGGCGATCCGGCTAAAGTCTGGAAGTTTCTTAGATCCTTAGGAGTTGGAAAATCTCGTCAAGATTCAATCCCGAAAGATCTGGACCTTACTTCACTTAATAATCATTTTACCTCAACGTCTACCTTTGATGGTATTAAAAAAGCTGACACTCTGCAATTTCTTTCTACACTTCCAACTCCGGATTATCCTCCCTTTACTATTTGTCAATTCTCCGATTGTGATGTTAAGAAGAATATTATGTCAATTACATCAAACGCAACAGGTGGTGATAGTATAAGTCGTAAAATGATTTTGCCTATACTTGACATAATAATTCCCACCATTACTGATATCCTCAATAACTCCATAACCTCAGGATCATTTCCGACGGTATGGAAAGAAGCCCAAGTCACCCCGATTCCTAAAAAAGTTAATCCAAAATCCTTCTCTGAATATCGCCCTATATCTATCCTCCCTTTCCTTTCTAAAGTCCTTGAACGACTTGTACACAGACAATTAAATGATTTCCTGACTAAAAATGATCTACTTAATCCTTTCCAATCTGGTTTCCGCCCTTCCCACAGTACCGTTACGGCTTTGGTTAAAATTACTGATGACATACGTTTGGGGATGGACAAGGGATTACTGACTGTTCTATCACTGCTTGACTTTAGTAGCGCATTTAATTCTGTTGACTTTGATATATTATTGGCTTTGCTTCGTTCTATTAACATATCTCCAACGGTGATTGACTGGTTTCGTAGTTATCTACAGGGGCGTCGGCAGCGCATTCGCATCGAAGATTCTTATTCTCCGTGGTGTGATTTAATTGCCGGTGTTCCACAGGGTGGTGTGTTGTCTCCTCTCTTATTTGCTATATTTATTAATAGTATTTCTCATCAACTCACTTCTTCCTACCACCTTTATGCAGATGATCTTCAAATTTACACACAAGCAAATCTTGATCAATTGAATATGTCCATTGGCCTGATTAATGGTGATCTGGAGCGCATTTTGCGTTGGAGTGAGGCATATGGGCTAGCAGTCAATCCAAATAAATCACAAATAATAATAGTCGGTAGTTCTCGAATGATTTCTAGGATTGATTACAAATCACTGCCACCTGTGTTATTTGATGGAAAATCAATCTCTTTTAGCCCCGTGGTAAGGAACTTAGGCATTATGATCGATTGCAATTTATCTTGGGTACCCCAATTAGAATCGGTAAGCCGAAGGATGTTCGCGTCAGCGGGCTCCCTCAGGAGACTGCGTAATTTTCTACCTACTGCTACCAAAACTGCGTTAGCTCAATCTCTACTCCTTCCAATTTTGGATTACGCTGATACCTGTTATCTTGATTTAACGGAAGAACAGCTAAATAAATTAGAGCGTCTCCAAAACTTATGCATAAGGTTTGTTTTTGGATTGCGTAAGTATGATCACGTGTCTGTTTATCGCTCTAAACTTAAGTGGCTTCCTATTCGCCTCCGCCGAAATGCGCATACTTTGTCTCTTCTTTACTCTATCTTGTTCAATCCTGCCACCCCTTTCTATCTAAAAGAACGTTTTCAATTTCTATCTTCTTCCCATAACCTTAATTTACGTTCAGACCATAATCTTCAATTAACCATTCCCTCTCATTCAACCAATTTCTATGGCTCCTCTTTTTCTGTACACGCTGTGCAATTGTGGAACGCACTTCCTGTGGAGGTGCGACTGGCTAAATCCCTTAATGTGTTCAAGGATCTGGTGAAACAACACTATCTCACTGAAGCGCTGTAATACTGTTGCTTTTTAAATTATATGTATTAATTATATTTCTAAAACGTATTTGTGTATTTTATTTAGGTATTTGTATTACTTGTATATATAAAAGTATGTAGTTATGTATGTATGTGTGTTCATATGTGTGTAATATGTACCTATATTATTTTGTGTAATTATTATTTATGTTATTATTTCAATTAAATAAGTTAGTTTTAAAGTAAGCTTGTTTTGTGCATCTACCTAGACAACTAGTTTACCGATCTCACCTTCCAAAGGTTGTCTGGAAGAGATCGCTTTTAGCGATAAGACCGCCGATTGTACCTCACTGTAAACTGTATGATAATTTATTTTGTAAATTTGTGTTTGATGTACAATAAAGAGTTATTCTATTCTATTCTATTCTATTCTAATTAAAAGAAAATAAAAAAAAATATGTATAAAAATAACTTACAAATGCATATTACAGGCTTGAATCACCTGATTATCTGAAAATTAAGATTATTACGTGCTTCGGAGGGCACGCTAAGCCGTCGGCTACTATTGCGGTAGTAGTCGTTAGTCTGCCAACCCGAAATTGGCCAGCGTGGTGGACTATGGCCAAAACGCCCTATATAGGGTAGGCTCGAGCCCCTTGGTGGACACATGTATGGGCTGTGAGGAAGTAAGATAGCTTGTATTAGCTTTTCATTTTTCTTTTCTTAGGAGTCATATTAGGTGATTAAATATAAGAAACAGATTGCTAATGTTATTTTAACTCGCCTTATGGAAAAATTAAATAAAGTGATACTGATTACTGCATCTGAAAAACTTTATATTCCCATTTCCAATTTGTTTATGTCTGGTTGAATCAGTATTTTAGCGAATTCAAAATATTATTACTCCTGCTTTTGTAGCTTCTCACCGCATCTCCATTTGTCTCCCGCCCAAAGAAAAGCCCCTTAATCTATCTTGTCGAGTTTCCATCCACAACTGCAAGCCTGATAACTACTACGAAACTTTGTTTAATTTCTATCGAAATATTGCATCTCGAGTTTTTATTAATTTTATAATTGATCTGAATTAGCGAATGACAGCCGCGTCACACACTGATTCAGGTTTTAAATAATTTTTTGTTCGAGTTTGTTCAGAGTAATTATTTATAATTTTTTTAACCAGCCAAAAATTAAACAATTAATATAATATAATCTTAGCCAATACTTTGCATTAATTATAATATTTCTATTATTATAGGGAAATAGAAAACAATTCTACAAGTTACATTATAAGTTATGCCGCGATAAATGAAGGATAAGAATATTCTGTTATAAGTGCAAACTGTCAGGCTGGCAAACAAGTTGGTACTGAATTTCATAGTAGACCGCCAAGTCTCTTGAGAATGAATGTTATATTGTTGTGCAAGTTAACTCCACAGTGACTGATGCTCTTTTCAATGCACAGCCCGAAAAAATATTTCCGTGAGTTATTGAGAATGAGACATTGTTTTCTTTTTCTTTCAACTGCACCTGCCTTATTGGCAGGTGATAAAAGACGCGTAATGTTTTGTCCAGTATTTTATATAACGTGTATTGAAATTTTAATATTTTAGTAAATCATACATTAGAAAAAATCTCCTGAGAGTCTTTTATAAAGCAAAACTATATTATATTTACCAAGCATGAGAGCAGAGTGAATGCAGTAGAGATGAGGTCCCTCAGAAAAAATTGTAATGTTAGATTATGTGACCGAGTGAGAAATAGTGTTATTCGTGAAAAGTGTGGTGTGAAAGATGATATTGTAAGAAAGATAGAAAAAGGAATGTTGAGATGGTTTGGGCACATAGAGAGGATGGATGATAGAAAATTGGTAAAAGGGATCTATAGAGCTAGTGTGGATGGTAATGTTAGTAGAGGACGACCACGGAGAACACACTTGGACCAAATTGAGAGTGCGCTCAAAAAGGCTGGCGTCCGAAGTATGAAGAATAAAAGAGCATGTTTGAAAAGATTGATGGATGTAAACGAAGCTAGAGAGGTTTGTCAGGATCGTGCGAAGTGGCGATCAATAGTCTCTGCCTACCCCAATGGGAACTAATGGCGTGAGTATATGTATGTATGTATGTGTATGTAAATAAATGGCACAATTAAAAGCAAGTAGGTCTTTCCGGTTTTACATCCAACCATAGCGGAACTTCATAGAGTAGATAAAGAATAAATTCTCGGAAACCTGTTAATAACAGTCATGCAAAATTAAAGATTGTCTAATTTGTTAATATTTATAATTAGAGCCTGAATTAAGAAGAATGAAAGATCATGCATGAGTACTATGATATATATGAGGAAAAAGGAATGGGTTTCTACAATGTGAGGATCGAAAAAAACCGTGATAGCCCAGTGGGTAGAACACTCGGTTATCGTGCAATCAACTAGTGTTCAAATCCCGGGTCGGGCCTACACCATTTTGTCTTTTCTAAAGACATATGTGTGCTTAATTTATCATGGTTGTTAACGGTGAGGGAAAACATCGTGGGGAAACCCACATGACTGAGTTGTACTTAGTCATGTGACTGTGTATTCGTACAAAACGGCGATAGGCCTGCCCCTATCACGTGAGTACACTATTCTTGCAAAACGTGGGTACTCTGAACACCAGGTGACAAAGTCACGTGATGTTCAGAAGTATTAGTACCTCTGCCAACCCCTTCGGGGATATTCGGCGTGAACGTTTATGTTTATGTTTATATGAGGATCGATAGTCTTTACCGACCGTATGGGTAAATATAACTATGAATAATGCTATCAAGGAACCAACGATTGAAAAATTTAAGATTGCTTTTCTTATTTTACGACGTGATAGCTTAATGGGTAGAACATTGGTTATCGTGCAATCAACTAGTGTTCAAATCCCGGGTCGGGCCTACACCATTTTGTCTTTTCTAAAGACATATGTGTGCTTAATTTATCATGGTTGTTAACGGTGAGGGAAAACATCGTGGGGAAACCCACATGACTGAGTTGTACTTAGTCATGTGACTGTGTATTCGTACAAAACGGCGATAGGCCTGCCCCTATCACGTGAGTACACTATTCTTGCAAAACGTGGGTACTCTGAACACCAGGTGACAAAATCACGTGATGTTCAGAAGTATTAGTACCTCTGCCAACCCCTTCGGGTATATTCGGCGTGAACGTTTTTGTTATGTTATGTTTTCTTATTTTAAGTCTAAAATTACTAACATTTAAGATTGACAAATAAATATATTTGATAACATCGAGGAGAAAAGTAGAATAGAAAAAAAACAATCTAAAGACGGAAATAAATAAAAAGTAACTGTTTGAAAAAAGAGAAAATCTTTAACATTCGCCTTAATTTTTTTAAATCAATTGCAGTTGCGTCATACCAATATATTATTCATAGAAATATATTCTATCAAGTTTATTTCTGAGAAAACCTTCGCCTACATTCGCATTCGATAGGTTCAGGTATGATTCGATGCATTACAGAGAGATTAAAATACAAGCATATTCTCCTCACTCCTTTTAAGTGCAAAATCGTAAATCATATTCAACAACAAATTGCATACATACATATATATATATTTACTCAAGGCTATAAGCCCTAAACGGGGTAGCCAGAGCTTTGGAATGAGAAATTCCTCAGCTACTTTTGGAAGTTGATTGGGGAAAATATGGTAATAATAAATGATTTTGGTGACGGGTCCCCAACCACATCGCCCAAAAATCACTTCAATCATAAAACAACATTCATAGTCGTTATATCAAAAATACCATTTTATTCTGCAATGCTGTTTCGAAACTACTTTATACAGAGTATTCATTAGACATATTTTTACTCACGCTTTTAATTGGAATTGGAATAGGTAGGGCCTTTGAATATTCATTAGTATTTTAGAAAGAGAACTCTTTTTCTGGACATGAGGGTACAAATATATTGGATAATGTCTCTTCATACAAGCATAACCATATAACATTATTAAACCAACCAAAAATCTGCAAATTAGTGCTATATTCGTTTATATATTTTCATAGCTTCATATCTTTTAAATACTTAATAGTTGATATTTATGAAATAGATTTATTGAGTTATAAATGTTATTTCCATAAAATTTATTTATGCTTTGTTACATTGGTGTTAGTGGCGCAATGAATTGAGTTAGCCAGCGAAGAAATGCAAATATAGTCTGTATCAATATATAGCCCGTATTGATACCCAACCACTAACTTATACTAAGAGGCAAATGTTCTTTCAGTTCGGAGATTGTAAATAGTGGCATTTCTATGTAGGCAAAATGTTGGTCTATTGTCCCTCCTACCAGAACAGAGCAAAAGGTTTAATAAAATTCCCACACCAAAAGGCAAATCAACCTTCGCCCAAAGAGAATATGATTTTATAGCGTCTTATATATACAGACATGTGAATCATACTGCTAAATTAAAACACATAACTGATTGGGCATTAAAACTAAACTATGAGGAAACGGAGAACTTATTAAAGGTTACAAAATAGAATAGGTCTACTATATTTACAACTCACAAACACATACACACACACACGCACATGCGCACACTACCGCACACACTCACACATACTATAAAATCAACTGGTATAAATTAACATTCTAAGATAATGTTTCAAAATCATTATCATTTGTATTTTTTTCAAATTTGTTTTCACCTGTATAACGTATCTCCTAAGGTATCCTTTTACTTGTATGTTTTTTGCACTTGTGTCAAGTTGTTATTTTTGTATTACTTTCTCTTTCACTATCTTTATATTTTCATTTTTAATTGACTGTTTTCATCCATACATTTGTAAATAAATCCTGGACCCCAATGTAAAGACCTCTTGGGAAGTCTGCCTCCCGCACTACGGGAAACCCTTTTGGGAGGCAGTGCATTGTATTTTTATTTTATACTAGCTGTTCCCCGCGACTTCGTCCGCGTCAATTTATGTTTTTAAATAAAATATAATATATCTTAAAGAACTTCCGCGTAAATGATATATTTTTTTGTTTTCCTGCGGCAGAAAACCAAGAACATATTGATTTTGCCCGCACCCCGATCTTGACAACGCGACATATACTCGTAGTTGGCCGTTGAACGTTTGAAAAACAATGTTAGCCGTAAATATTTAAAAAAAAAACTACTACAAAATTAAAGAATAACACGTTGAAAGTATGTTAAGGGTGTTTTATTATTATTACACTTTGATGTATCATACATACATAAATGTACTCACGCCGTTCATTCCCATATGGGTAGGCAGAGACTATTGATCGCCACTTCGTACGATCCTGGAAAACCTCTATAGCTTCGTCTACATCCCTCAATCTTTTCATACATGCTCTTTTATTCTTCATACTTCGGACGCCTGCCTTTTTGAGCACACACTGAATTTGGTCCAAGTGTGTCAAATCATACTTCGCAAAAACCAATAATACACTGAATTCATTTCTACAGTTCCGTAAAGAGAAGAGTTACCAAGAAAACCGTGAAAGTCAAGTTTAAGCATTAATCCAAAAACAAAAAAGAAATCATACCGAGATGTAGAATATATGTCGTGGCCATATCGTAAATTTGAACACATCATGAAGTGATCGATCATTTCATGAAATAGTCCTATTTCATGAAATGATCATCTGTTTATTGGCCACATCGTGATGTGGTTTGGGCAGATCGATGATAAGAAATCGTTTCACGATATGAGCAGCTAAACGCGCGGCCTCTTCATGAAATGGTTAAGATTATTTGGTCATATCGTAAAGTTGTTACATAAATTACCGATTGAGGCGCTGAAAACGCTTTGTTTATGTGTAAAGATGGCGGCCGCTGGCAAAAGTGTTGTTTCTCGCAGTAAAAAACTTAATGATTCGTTATTAAACGAGGAAGAAAGAGTTTTCGACGAAAAGGTTCTCAAGTACTTTCCAAATTACGATAAAACTAATCAATTTGCTAAAAAACCGTAGAGTTATAATTGCATTTTCCAGGTCACCCTGTTTCTACGATCTGGCCAAGCGTGGATGACAAAATCGTGAAAAGTTGACGATTTTATGATCTGGTCAAATGATGTTGGCCACATCATGAAATGTGACTATTTCATGAAATGATCGATCATTTCACGATGTGTTCAAATCTACGATATGGCCACGACATATATACAGTATACAGCGCCTTCTAGTGTAAATTCATGACCACAAAAAGAAATATATTTGTTTCAACGACTATACCTACAAACATAGATAGTACACAAATTTAAATGATGATTTGTTAATTAATATTATATAACTTACAACTATTCCTTAAAAAACTTAAACATAAGCCTCTCGCGCGGGTCACCTCGCTCTCCGGCCAGCGCAGCGTCTTGTCTTGCGCTTCATGCACGCGTGTCAATTTTGATGCGGAGTAATTTTAAAATTGTATTATTTTCTAAGATATTAATTTAAATGAAGTGATGTGAAGGACAATTTTGTTCACAATTAAATATTCTTAATTAACAACACATTTATATTGATAAGGATTAATATTTGGTTGATAAAAAAAATATGCAAATAATTAGCAATAATGCATTTATTTCGACCAAATTTGATTACCATAAAAATGGTTATAATAAGTCAATCTTAAAAGCTGGACAAATACTGTCCTGCACATTTTTTAGATCGTTTAAAGAGAAACAATTCTTCCATACATTTTTTTTGGGTAATTTCAACCGTTTACGCAGCGCACTAAACGGAAGCCTGCAAATATGCACAATTTTCCCCGTTTTTGCAACATCTTTCGCTGATTTTTTGCTCCTATTAGTCGCAGCGTAAATATATATAGCCTAAAGCCTTCCTCAATAAATGGACTATCCAACACAAAAATATTTTTTCATTTTGATTGGGCATTTCCTGAGATCCTAGCGTTCAAACAAACAAACTCTTCAGCTTTATAATATTAGTATAGATTGTGTTTAATTTGTATCCAATAAAATCTTTTTTCTTATTTTTTATCAATTAGAAAAAATAACTTTGTAAAAAATGAAACGTCAATGACCTTGTAGTATTTTAGTGTTGTTACCAATATTATTGACGGCGACGTAAAAACCGAATACGCTACTAATGGTAAGTAATTTTTTTGATCTAATTTTATAGTATACTTATAAAACAGACGTAAACTACAGAATACGTCCCCTATTATTACATACGTACATCCTAATATAATACTCAAGCCGTTAATTTATTTCCTCTAAACATAACAGTCTTAACTACCAAATACGTTATTTATGATTACAAAAAAAGCCTTGATAGCGTAAATTTACATTCTTAATAACCAATTATTGTAGTTGTGAATGGAATAAGAAACCTTTTTTTGCTTGTCAGACAAGCAAACACGAGTGCATCCTATTAGTTCCGAACTAAACTGTTGGGGCACTTTCGATGCTTCCGAATTTCATCCCAACAGTTCTAAATAGAACTGTAGTATAGTTTTTGCCGCTATTTTACTTGTGGCATATTTTTTTATTTTAAACAATTTCAGTTTTGGTTTACTTGTTAATATAAAATTTAATTGGTATGAATAGTAATTTAATTTTGATGTCAATACACTTCTTAAATAATTATTAGGGTATTCGACTACCAAAATCCAACATATCGTTAAAATTTCATTGAAAAGTAGTCATTGGATGGTTAGCACACAGATTTGATTTTTTTGTTAGACCAGATGACAGCAAACAATTTAACATTTATATTCATATGATGAAAATTGAAAATGGGTTATTTTAGTAATTTAGGGCTTATTCCGTTTATCCACCCTAAAACAGCCTCCCTAAGTCGGATACTCGGAAACGCGTGTCCTTCAATCCACCATATATCATATCATATCCACAGGGTGGATAATCTTAATTCGTAATAATATGTTTCTTCCGATTTTACCCCAAGTACAGTCATTTACAGAAACATACACAACACAAAACGGGTCCAAGAAACTACGTGAACATTAAAATACTTAAGATAAACAACCTACTTTCCTACTTTCAGTTTGAATTAAATTATCTTAGTGGGAAGTTTTAATTTAATATTTATTGTTATCTATAGGGTTGGTATGTAGTCTTTGGGTAAAAACCATTTAAAATAACCGATGTGACAAATGAAACCATAACAAGAAAGAAACTCCTAACAAAAAAGTGACAAATTAAAACTTAGGGTCTTTTTTCTGTAAATGACTGTACGTAGGCAGGGTAGAAAATCGGAAGAAACATATTATATGCATTACGGATATCCACCCCGTTCAGGATGGATAGAAGGACACGCGTTTTTGAATATCTGCCTTAAGGTGGCTGTTTTAGGGTGGATAAACGGAATAAGCCTAATTTAGGCAAGAAGAACTTAGGTATTAATGCATAATTTAGGGTGTATAACACCGACGCAAAGACGATGTCACCTTTTAATACTCTAATTGCATAGAATATTGCACATATCTCTCGTAAGAAAGATTTAATTTCCAGTTGGTTAAAGTAAAATTATTGGAGTGGTATCTTAGGACCAAAAGAAGGACATAGGATATATATAATCACGCTAAATACTGTAGGGGGTAAACAGTAAAAATATTTATATCCGTGCGAAGCCGGGGCGGACCACTAGTTAATACTTAAATTTTAATAAAATATTAGTTAATAGTTAAAAAACTATATATTTATGTATTGTATAAGAGCATGTGACCGAGTGAGAAATAGTGTTATTGATAATAAAGATGATATTGAAAGAAAGATAGAAAAAGGAATGTTGGGATGGTTTGGGCATAGAGAGGATGGATGATAGAAAATTGGTAAAAGGGATCTATAGAGCTAGTGTGGATGGTAATGTTAGTAGAGGACGACCATGGAGAACACACTTGGACCAAATTGATAGTGTGCTCAAACAGGCAGGCGCCCGTAGTATGAAGAATAAAAGAGCATATATGAATAGATTGATGTATGTAAACGAAGCTAGAGAGGTTTGTCAGGATCGTACGATCGTGGCGATCGATAGTCTCTGCCTACACCAATGGGAACTAATGCCGTGAGTATATGTATGTATGTATGTATTTTTTTACTACAACGGAACAGACTTTGAAGTAAACATTCATTCTATTTAAACAACAGACTTGTTAAAATGACAACAAATACTGCTGTGTCAGAAAGCGAAAAAAAAACTGTTTTACCATTTTGTTATTTCCCAACTTTTCAGATGGCTTTGTTCGGTGTCAAGTGCCACCGACAATGCTATGTGAAAGGTAAATGACATGGAAAATTTGGATTCGTATTTTGTGCGAAAATTACCTGCCTGAAATGTATTCTGCTCTTTTCGTTTTAACGTTTTATTCACAGTGCATTTGCATTTCTATCATTCAAATATATTCCGTTTCTGTGTTTGGATACACTAAAAGATCATATAATATTGTATGATTTGTAAGTCAAAGTATGACGGAAATTGTATGGATTCTGGTTTCCTCCGTAAGGAGGTTAAAAATATTTAATCAATTAGGTATACATACATACTTATATAGCAACCGTAATGGCTCAATGAGAAGAACACCGGTTATCATGCAAACGACTAGTGTTCAAATCCTGGATTGGGCCTACACCAAATTGTCTTTTCTAAAGACATATGTGTGGTTAATTTTATCATGGTTGTTAACGGTGAGGAAAAATAACGTGAAGAAACCCACATGGCTGAGTCATACTTAGTCATGTGACAGTATATTCGAACAAAACGGCGATAGGCCTGCGTGCCCCCTATCACGTGAATACACTGTCCATGCAAAACGTGGGTACCCTGAACACCACCAAATCACGTGTTGTTCAGAAGTATTAGTACCTCTGCCAAAACCCCTTTGGGGATATTCGGCGTGAACGTTTAGCTTTATTTTATGCTATGTTACATACTTATACTCAAGACTTTTATACCTAAAAGGGGTCGCCAAAGCTTCTGAGTTAGAAATCATTTTGGAGGTTGAGTGGGAAAAGGATTGTCAAATAAAGGTTGCTGGTGATGGGTCCTCAACGTTTCCGACAAAAAATACTAATACTTCTGGATTTGAATCACGTTACTTTTTTTTCACATTCAAGATTTGAGTCTATGAGAAGCACATCTTTTGGCTGGGTTACCGATGCGATTTATACTTAATACTCTAATCAAAAACGTGATATTTCAATGAATAAAACACCCGCCTCACATGCAGACAAGGGCGTGGATTCCGAACTTTACCAATTTGTCTTTTCTATAGTCATGTGTGGTGAAATTATCATGATTGTTAACGGTAAGGGAAAACATCATAGGGAAACCAACATGGTTGAGTTGTACTCAGTCATGTGACAGTGTTTTCGTACAGAACGGAGATAGGTCTGCCATCTATCATGTGAGTACACTGTTCAAGCAAAATGTGGGTAATCTGGACACCAGGTGACAATGTTATGTGATGTTAAGAAGTATTAGTACCTCTTTGAGGCTACCCAACCCACCACTGAGTACCACAGGTACACAGTGGGGTCAGGCACATTATATAAATCTACAGCTTCCCAGATATGCGTCATCTGTTCATCCCGTTATCGGCCATGCATTTGGGTAGCTGGTCGTATTTATTTTATTTGTTGTATACATTTCCTAAATAACTAAAGAACATATTACTTAGTACTCGTAACAATTTATAGGAATTATACATTTTTGTTAACATCGGCATTATTTGACGCATCTCTCAAGGTACTAAATTTCACTGCCACCAATATTTATATCGGGATGTAGTCACGAAGGCTATATTTACACTGTTTAATCACTTGTTACCACTTTGATTTCTCGCTTGTACATCTATCTATATAGATAGATCATTACTAATAATATTCTGATTTTACCATGCACAGGTTAGAAATGGTAAAAAAGGGTTAGTAATTAGACCGCCAAAAGTACTTCTAAATTAGAAAATAACAGTAAAATTTAATTACTATTGTATGCAATACAGAGTTTTTTATTCTAGTAAAACTTAAATAAAAACAGGGTGACAAACAGCACTTATTACCCATGTACCTATATATGTGAGTACAATATAAACAGACAAAGAAAAATAAAGGGAAAAAGTTGTTCGCAAATGATTTATAGCAGATACGATATATCCAGTGGGATGGGCCGGCACAATAACAGATTATCGAAATCCTGACTATTCGTTGGAGAGCCGATGAATGCTGAATTATTTTCCATGCAGAATTTCTGAGATATAAACCCTTTTATTAAATTTTCCTCGTTTAACTGCTATTTTATTCCACAGAATTTCGGTATAACACTGCATCTTGAAAGGATCAAAGGTATGATTTTTCTTAGAAAAGTAATAATGTAAAATAAATGAAAACCTAACTAAAATAAAATTCTCTTGAAATTTAAATGAAGGCAAATTTATTAATATTACGCGTTTTTGTATATAATATCTTTGTGTATCTCTTAATAAATGTCTTACTTACCGACCTTTTTTCATGACAAGAATTCCAAAAGGGGGAAATTGAGTTTTTTTTGACAAACAATATGTAATTAAACTTTTGACATAACTTCATTGGAATCGTCTTAAATTGAAATTACATTGCAATAATCACTTTGAAAAACCTTAACGATACGATGGAATAAGTAATCTATAAAGTAATTATCGATATAGTTTGATAATATCAAAATAGCTTTTGATATCTCATTTTTACTCTGTATTATATATAAACATGTGGGTGATCGTAAGAGGCGACTAAGGGTATAGTATAGGGGCTTTTTAAGTGATTTTTGGGTGATGTGGTTGGAGACCCGTCACCAAAAATATTTATTTATTATTACCATCTCTTCCCGATTCAACTTCCAAAAGTGGCCGAGGAATTTCTCATTCCAAAGCTCTGGCTACCCCATTAAGGGATTTATAGCCGTGAATATATGTATGTATGTATTATAATATGCATAGTACGGGGTTGTACAGATTTTGAAATTACTACCGAAGAAGAGAGATTTAATCCAATACTCATAGTTATTACCTGATTTAAAAAGAATCAAATGACTATTTATTGAACATCACAAAATAAACATTTACGAAAATATAGTTTTATAATAAATAGTTAATAAGTCATTTGTTTGAAAACTAATTACTAATGTTAATTTTGTTAAGCTATACTTAATAATCTTTTCAATTTTTTAAAAGTGGCAGAAGAATATTTGATTCTACTTCACTTTTTTATAGTATTATGGCAGGTTACTTATGGTCGAAGTATTCGGCAAACCGGTCGCCAAATCAATACATTTAAGCACTCTGTTTACACTCGCCGCTTCATCTTGCTTTACATATGTTTCCGTTCTATGTGTCCACTGCGTACCTATACCCATTGTCTTGCATATTCATTATTTTTATAAATAACCTTATCATGCACAATAATTCAGTACTCATACATCTTCAACTTTTGATTTGTTCCGTTTGCCAGGAGTCAAACATCACACACATGCACAGTCATTATTATACGCAGTCATTTATAACACTCATACAATATTACATTTTATCCAATAACATCCCAAAATAGCCTCATAAAAAACCCTTCTACGATCTTTATAAATATCTCTGCCATCCCTTCTAGAGATTTGTAGCTGTAAATATATATTAAAATTCCAATAAAGTAAAACGATAAACATAAAATATGTACCAAAATTGCACAGCTTCGAATATTGAATTATAAGTTCTTATAATAAGTTAGTCAAAATATTGAATTACATATTTTTTACTATGAGCCTTAAGATGTGAGATGAATTATGAATCCACGTTATAATATTATGTAAGCGAATTCATAATATTTTAGTTCATATTTACTCAGGACTAGACTAGGCAGCTCTTTACCCCGTCATATTGATATAGGAAAGGTTTAATTTATCCCTTCAGAGAGAATTTACAAAGGACATATGTGAAGTATGAATATTAATTTTATGAAGTAGGACTTAATTGAAAACGTATTCTCCGTAATTTCTACTTTGTGATATTAATTTAAATTGTATTCCATAAGAGCAATAATTTTAATAATGATGATGCAAAATAATTTTAATTGAATAAAAGAAGAGCTATCAATAAAAATATATTCATAATTATTTTTTGATGGCGTGATACATACATTATTTTTATAATCATCGAGTAAATTTACATCATTCAGCAAATCCTTCTAGGAAATGGACCATGGCAGAAATATAATAGCTGTGGTTTCATATATTTAAAGAGAGATACCAATTATGCCTATAAGGCAGAGGGCATATAGCGACCAACATAATTTCAACCTTACCTAGCTTTAAATAGAAAAGAAATACAATGAATTTTGATCATCTCTTGCCTTATAAAGGGTTAAATACAAAAATACAGCCCATTTCCACCTTTTTTTTTATCCAAATCTTCCATAGCTTGTTCTCAATAAATTATCGCTCACTCATTCAAATTAATAGTAAAATAATATGTTGACATTAAGTCTAGTTACATAAAATTTCATAGTTACTAATAAATTAAAGATGAATAAAGGAAAGAAAAATTTCGACAACGGCGGTGTTCGGGCGTATACCCGAGGTCGCGGGTTCGAACCCCGCCGGTGTCGATTTTTTTCTTTCCTTTATTAATCTTTTATTTAACATAACATACCATAAACGTTTACGCCCAATATCCCCGAAGGGGTTGGCGGAGGTACTAATACTTCTGAACATCACGTGACATTTGTTACCTGGTGTTCAGAGTACCCACATTTTGCTTGGACAGTGTACTCACGTGATAGGGGGCAGGCCTAACGTCGTTTTGTACGAGTACACTGTCACATGACTAAGTACAACTCAGCCATGTGGGTTTCCTCACGATGTTTTCCCTCACCGTTAACCACCGTGATAAATTAACCACACATATGTCTTTAGAAAAAAAAAGTTGGTGTTGGCCCGACCCGGGATTTGAACACTAGTCGTTTGCACGATAACTGGTGTTCTACCTATTGAGCTATCACGTTGTCAATCTTTTATTTATTAGTAATAGTCACCACATGAGGTTTTCATGTCAAAAACATTCAAATAACTTCATAGTTAACAGAAATATGGCCAAGTTCAGATTAAGGTTGGATCCATTTATGCCATTGTTATTTTCACGAATAATATATAAATTATTATCATTAAACTTATTGTAATTATATAATATAATAATTATTATTATAATAAATAAATTATCACGAATAATTTAATATTGTATAAAAAGGAGTTTTATACTATCTACCAGCCAAATAGTAAAAAAATATATTTTTAACTACTCATAGCGATTGGAGCGAAGTAATATTAATGATTTATTATTAATTTTGTAGAGGGCTGTGTCCAGTAGTCGACGTCTATCGTCTATGATGATGATGAATATTAGTCCACTATAATAATCAGGTATCAGTGAACAGGGAGAATAAAAATCATAAAAGCATCCAGTTAATATTTTATCATGCGATAGTGTATTTATACTATGATATCTTTTTAAAATATATACAAACATAAGATCAAGATAAGATATAATATCTTCTTCTAGAAACGTCGCAATATTCGTGTAGTTAGGTATAAAATATAGTAAGTATAATAAAATACAATAAGAGTAAGACACAATCTTATATATGCTTTTTACAAACGATTACCTTCAGCGCATTGTCAGCATGGGTTCAAATGCTGAGTAAATGTTACACAAAGTTCTTTTTCATTAGACTATATACAAAGGTTTTTTTTTAAGGTTGTTCATGGTGATCGAAGGAATGTAAGTTATATGACAGTGTATGCGTACAAAACGGCGATTCACCTGCCCCTTAAGCTTTGTCTAAGCAAAACGTGAGTAATTTATACACCAAGGGTCATTAATGTCACGTGATGTTCAGAAGTATAAGTACCTCTGCCAACCCCGCGGGTATGTACAGCGTAGCAGTTCGAATCTTTAGGCTTTGAGTTCAATATTTTTTTATTTAATTAAGTCAACACGGGTCATAAAACTCAACTCAAGAATGTTATTGCATTTATTTGTTAATTGCGTAATATTATTACAAAAACTGTAATAAAATTAATTATTAGCTACACAAATTCGATGAAATGTGCTGGACAGAACAACAATCACTCACAGGCTACATTTACAACGACTAAAGCTCGTAGATGTCCAACGAGCTACGAGGCGCAACTCTACGAAGCCGCGAGAGGATGCTACGACACAGAGCAGTCGCGGCGTAGCCTTCACAACGTTTGCTCGTTTCCGTAGCTCTCTAATACGAAAATCTCTCGTAATTTCTAAGTGAATAAATTAATTGGATTTGGGACAATTCGACCAGTGATTGTTATTGAAATATTTGATATGGATTAATGGAGTCTCCAGGTAAGAAAGAATTTACTATTTGTTTTAGGATATGAACTTTATTTGTTTTTTTTTTGTATTATATAAAATATCTATTTATTTTTGCTGACTTATTTCTTAATATTTATATAAATAATGTACAAACACTATATTTTTGTTAAGTCTTTTACGATCAAACCATTATAAACTTAGAAGTTTATAAACATTATTATTTGTACAAATATTGTTGCATATGTACAAAGGAAAATTAAAAACATTCATGTTTAAATACCACCAAGTTTTAATTTAAGGTTGTTGAAATTTTAGTGTTAAGTCTATAAATTTGAGATAATTTGCTTTGAAGGATCAAATTTTTTTTAAGATATTAATAAAACGTTTCTTCTATAAACTGATTTTTGTTCGAGTGTTTTTTAAGGCTTAAATGAAAAAAGAATCAAGTTGTATCTTACAATACCATTATAATTAAAGTTTAACCACATTTCTCAGCATTCATGAAAAGATACGGAGTAATCCTTTTTTCTTCGGTTTCTATAAGGAAAATCTAAATAGAAAACATTGTGATTCGCCTTTATGTCAACTAACGTATGATCATTATTTGACTAAATAAAACCCACCCCATGGTGAAGCCACGGATATACTTTAATAATATGGTTAATGTGTCATGAAATAGAAATGGCACAATAAAAATAAAGATGTTTTGAATTTAAATTTACATATAAAATTCACAAATTCTTATTACTTATCACATTAGCATTTGAGTTCGTACGTAACTGTTCTCTTAGTAGTTTAGACATATCGTTAAAATATTTTTTTGTTTGACGATTTGAGTCTCGCGCTAATGCTGAGAAATTATTTTAGCACCCTTTAATTATTTTTACTCGGATATAACTCGTATTATTGTTTATTACTTTTTGTTTTTTTATATTGATGAAATAATTCGTGTTTTTATCAAATAATTACGATTTATATGATCGTGACTTTGAGTTTATCTATTTATCCATTTTCTATGAGAAAATCCTATGACAAAAACGATGAAATAACAATTGACAGAATCACACGTTGAAACTGCTTAGCTTTAAGGATGTTTGAATACAAACATATGCTCACGGCCATAAATACCAAAAAGGGGCAGCCAGAGCTACTTTATCCGATCCCGAAAACCACTTCAGGTTTCCTTATATTTAGCAATATTTTGCTACATGCACTTTCATTCTTCATACTTTACTTCTTCTGCTTTTTTGAACGCATAACCAATCTGGATAATGGAGGTTTATAATCTATATAGGAGTAAGCAGTAACGAAAAATGATGCAAAATACAAACATAAATCCCAAAAAGGCGTAGCCAGAGCTTCAGAGCTAGAAACTCCTCAGCCACATTTGTAAGTCGATAGGGGACAAGATGATAGAAATAAAGTATCGATGGAGATGGGTCTTCAAAAAAAAGCCCCATGCACGTAGTCGCCTCTTACGACACCCGTGGGTAGAAAGGGATAGTGACATTCTAAGCCGGCACTACACGGCAATGTATTGAGCATACTTATTCAAGATAAATTACATTATATTCTAAAAAATCTGGTAATCTAATTCTAGATAGTTTGGTAGCAGCTATCTATCTATACAATCAACGGCTTAACGCGTTTTTCAAAGCATCATTTCAAGTCTACAATATCCATACCAAACTGAGATAAATCTTGCAGTTAAATCATGAGTTTTTCCTCTAAAACCAAACTAAGACCTGGAGATTATTAGTAAAGTAATTTACCGCTGGACCGCAGAATGAATAATTTATATTGTTTGAATATAAATATTGTTAAAATACTAAGTTATAACAACATAACATAACATAAACTTTCACGCCGAATATCCCCGAAGGGGTTGGCAGAGGTACTAATACTCCTGAGCATCATGTGACTTTGTCACCTGATACTCGGTACGGTACTCACGTGATAGGGGGCAGGCCTATCTCAGCCATGTGGGTTTCCTCATGAGGTTTTCCCTCACCGTTAATAACCATGATAAATTAACCAGACATATGTCTTTAGAAAAGACAAATTGGTGTAGGCCCGACCCGGGATTGGAACACTAGTCGTTTGCACGATAACCGGTGTTCTGCCCATTGAGCTATCACGTCGGCCATCAACGTTATAACACTTATTTAAAATTAAAATTATGAACACAGCAATATATTATCTTAATCCAATATCCAGAACATTAATCTCATATACAGTACATACTGACAGCTTCAATACAAAATAAATTGAAATGTGTATTGGAATTTTTCGAACCACATATCGGTGGAGAATTAATTGCATCGCTTCCAGCCGAAGCGAGCGTAATTTTAACGATAACACCAAACGTTATGAAATGGGGAATAAAATAAAAAGGCCTATATAATGCAGAGGTCATTAATCTCGCGTGGAGGCATATGCCGCAACCGTTGGGTTCCTGTAGCCACTGTCTGCATGCTCGCACGTGCCAGACATTTTATTGCAAGCCTTTTCAATAGCCTAGCTGTACTTTATCATTTTAAATATTAAACTTGGGTTGCAAACAGGTTTAGAGGTGATTAATTAGCTTATGGTATGTATGTTAATCATTTTAATAACTGGCTTACTTTAAGGAATATGTATCGTGAGATTTTATGGGTCCAAACAATAATTATGTATTTTAGGTATTTATTGGTGAAATAATATAAATATGTATTAATTAGAAATGAAGTTATTAATGATAGTAATACAATGTGACACAATAGTTGTTTGACATGAATAAATGCTAAAAACATCGTTATATTTTATAACCTACAATTATAGTCATAAAAATAGTATCTGTTAAAATATGTTTGTCCAAACTCTACAAAATCAATAAATGAGTAAAACTAAGTATCAAATCTCAGTTAGTAATATTAAATATAGCATCTATAAGAAAAAAACGTGCAAAATAGAGTATTTAAGGCATAGCTGAATTAGTATCACTGCCAGCCGTTTTAGAGATGCATAAAATGAGGACTTATTCTTCCTAATTTTAAGGTAGAAAGTGTGTATTTATATTTAATGAAACTTTAGCCCCAAATAAAGACTGCACATAACTCCGAAACCCCTTAAGTATGAACGTCAACTTTTCCCATGTTACATGATAATTCACTTTAACACTTAACATTAATTTCATACATTAAAATTCATAACTATATCACTCAAAATATCATAGAATACAGTTTTGACACGCGCTATTGCGTGTTATATGCAAATCACCTTTTTAGCTTTGAAGGCAAGTCACAGAAAAAACATTGTGTACGTTAAATAGTGTTATTCAATGTTCCGTAATGCGTAAGGTAGAAGAATTTATTGAATCAATGATGTATGAAAGTTGGTATTTTCGACCAATTATAGTGTTATATTTAGCGTTTTAATTTATTGACCAAGTCATTCGTTACGCCTCGATCATTCAAAAAGCTCAGAGATATACTGTTAGATTTTTAAGATATTACGCCAGGAAGTGGTGTGCAATGGGACTAAGACCACCCAACTATATTAAACAGAAACTGATATTATAATCTATGTAACTACAGTAGAAATTTGATTGCTGGAAGTAGGAAAGTAGGAAGTGTGAAGTGGTTCTAGATGGGGAGTGTGAAGTTGATTGATTTGATCCTCTGTAGAATGAGATAACTTACGCGCGCTGTCAGCCATTTTATGTACTGTCCATTATATCAACAAGTCTCATACTATTTATAGGCATTTATATTTTATTATTTATAATTTTACTATTATTTAACATAACATAACATAAACGTTCACGCCGTTTATCCCCGAAGGGGTTGGCAGAGGTACCAATACTCCTGAACTCACATGGCAAGCGCCATCTAGTTTCCAGAGAAGGTACCCACGTTTTGCTTAGACAGTGTACTCACGTGATAGGGGGCAGGCCTATCGCCGTTTTGTACGAATACATTGTCACATGACTAAGTACAACTCAGCCATGTGGGTTTCCTCACGATGTTTTCCCTCACCGTTAGCAACCATGATAAATTAACCACACATATGACTTTAGAAAAGACAAATTGGTGTAGGCCCGTCCCAGGATTGGAACTCACGCCCTTCTGTTTTTCGGGCGGGTGTTCTACCCACTGGACTATCATGTCATGTTCTGTGAAATAATATACGTAGTAACCTAAAATAAAGTCACGGCTAAATTTCCCTAGAAGGGGTAGCCAGAGCTTCAAATACGAAGCTTCTCAGCCACTTTTGGAACTTCAATGGATAGAGGATTGTAACTGAAGGTTATTAGTGTTGGGTCTCCAACCGCGTCGCCAAACCACTTCTTAAAAAGCCCTAAAACCTTTAGTCGACTCTTACGACACCCACGGGTAGAAATGGGGTAGAGTTATTCTAAGCCCACATTACAGACATAGTTTTATTACTATTGGGTTGAACTCTACTCATATTTATATAACCACAATCACCAGACACCCTATTCTGTGGTAAAACCGACAGAGTTAAAATGTGATGGACGAACGCAGTAAATGCTCTGCGGTGCAATTAATCTTGCATTGACAGAATAAATTCCACACAGTGTGTGGTCCTTCTGTCGCGTTTTGCTATTCTGAACACAATAGTGGTCAGTAATAACGCTTTTGAGGTTTGATTGAGATATTTATACTTTTCAGAAATGGGTGTAGATTATTTCTTCTCAGAAAAAGCAAACAATTATAACTTTATCTGTTTAGTGTTTGAACACTAGCTTATCTTTTCCTGTATGTTGTAAAGAAGTGCCTGAGGGTATTTGGTAAGCCCAATGGGTTTTTAAGTTATTTTACCAACCACCCTCCATTTTACAATCTTCTCCGACTACCCTATTTACAAATTTACAGCAGTAAGTTAATATGTGAGTTATTTGAAAAAAATTTGAGTTGCATCTATAAATATAATTGCACCGGAGTCAAAATTTTATATTTTATTTTTAAACCGTATGTATTTGAATATTATTGTAGACACCAAACACGATACTAAAACAAAAAATATTACTGTCTATCTGTATGTATGTACGCGCATTACATAAAGACTACTGGACAGTTATATAACAAATTCGCAAATTTGGAGATAAATTTTAATACATTGTATTCAAGGTGTTCAACCGAGTGTCAAAAAACTTATTTATAGTACTGTAAATGAAACCGAGCCAGTATGAGCCGAAATCAAGAATCTTTTTTAAGATTCAAAGAAAAATAAGACCTGAAATGCTATTAAAAAAAACTCTTTGACAGCATTCTAATAAATCATCCTTTAAGTCTGTTGCATCCTTGTGTAAAGTCACACGTGCTTTGAAAGGAAGTCTGGCGTTTCTTGAACCATTCCCGCAATACTTTCTAAATAATTATATTATATTGACTGTAGCTACCCTTCAAATTATTAAGTTATTTTGTCAAAAGACGTAGAGTTACATTCTCTGGGAATAAAAACTAAGGGCAAAACGATTGAGGGCTTCGTAGCTAGTAGCAATAAATAATATCTCCCAACCTCACTCAGAAATGCGGTATTAAGAAAAATTATTTTGTATATAAAATACTATACGTATAAAATATCTAGTTGGCAAAATATCACTTTGTAGTAAAAATAAAACCGGGTAAAAAAACATCAACATAAAAAAAATACAATGGAGAACCATGAAGCTAAACGATTGTAGCAATGATTTTTATAATTGGATGTCATATTTAAAATAAAAGTATTAATATTTATCTTTAGATTGGCTAACTTGTATTTTTTTATAAAATAAAGTTAAAACGGCAATATACCCATAGGTATTTTAAAAGTATAATTCTCATCATTGCCGTGTAGTGTCGGCTTAGAATAACACTACCCCATTTCTTCCGGTGGGTGTACGTAAGAGGCGACTAACGGTATTGGGGCTTTTAAGGAATTTTTGGGCGATGCGGTTGGAGACCCATCACCAACAACCTTTATTTCACCATCTTTTCCCCACGCAACTTCCAAAAGTGGCTGAGAAATTTCTGATTCCCTAGCTCTGGTTACCCCTTCAAGGGATTCATAGCCGTGAGTATATGTATGTATGTATGTATTATTCTCATCCAATATTTTAAACTTTTCGAACTTGGGTTTTCCATATGAAACCCAAGTTTATTTCAATCATGAACTTTACAAGGGCTTTTAAAATTAAATGATAAAAGCAGCTTCGAAACTTGTATTTCTAAAGCTCTGCCCACCCCTTTTTATGATTCATAACTGTGAGTGTGTGTATGTAAGTATGTATATTAATTATCCAAGAATTTCAACCTAATTTCACGTCACGCATGTACCTTTCACTAACCTAAGCTCCTATCAACATTATTAATATGGAACTCATCTTTTGTTCTCAATCTGAATGAACTTAAAACGGGCGCGTGTAAGAGGCAGATCAAAGGCACTAATTAATTAACTCTGAGATGAAAGCCCTTGGAAGAAATGGTTCAGTAATGTGTATTATGATGAAGTCATATGAAATGTGTAACGCAGCGCACACACATCATTATAAATTTATTTAAATAAAAATTACCACGATGTTTTTCTTCAAAAAAAATAATAATACTGACATAATATTAGTTTTATATGATCTGATTATTTATGAACTTATTATTTAAAAAATCTTTAAGCCACTTTTTTAAGGGAAACCTAGGTAAACCTACAACGGACTTGTTGGAAACACTATGATTTAAAATTCTTTTGGTTGATAGCTATCCTGATGACCGACAATCTGCAGAAGAAAGTTAGGCTTTATAAAATTATATTTAATTACATAAGGGGAGATCAGATATTTGATAACAAAAACACTTGTGCGAAGCTGGGGTGGACCACTAGTTTTCATTAGCTTATGAAAGGGTTACAAAATTAATCAACAATTTCGATTAATTGGTATTTGATTACAACGGAATTTTTCATTTAAAACTTGGTATAAATCAATTAAGTCTGAATTTATAGCTTAATCCGTTGCCCGAGTATTTTGAATTTATAAACGCACCGAAAACTTTAATTGACTTTGGAATTTAATGAAACAAATGGGCCTCCAATGACTTGCACTTGATATTAACTTTTGCAATTATTTAACTTAAAGCCTGTGAAATCAATACTTGATCTTTTTCACATGCTTATACTTACGGCTATGATTCCCATAAAACTGTAGCCCTAGTTACAGAAACTAAAATCTTCACCCACTTTTAAAAGATTATTTGGGAAATGATTGTAAACCAAACGTTATTCTTTGATGGGTGGATGGTGATCCAGCGAAATCACCTCTACAATCCTCAGTCGCCTCGTGTGATACCCATGGGAATAATTGAGTTAATGCTATTCTAAGCCGAACACAATACAGCGTACTAAATTATATATTATGAAGTCTCATTACAGCAGATAGGTATTATTAGTAGATATAACATGAAAGAATCTCCTTATACGATACATTACTATTTGTCAACTAGTTTCCATCGGTACATGGAGCAGACTAAATGAAGATAAAATAAAAACAAGACTATAAATTTTCCAGTATTAATAAAACAAGTCCGTGCACACAAAGAAAGTTCAATCAGAATACCCACCGCAACAATTCCATGAATCAATCAAAAAACGTTGAGTGAAAATCTATTATTTTGCAGTGAAAATTCATTCATTTCTCTTTGCCGTTCACTGCTTTGTAAGTTTTAAATATATATTAGTGTACGTTTTCGTTATTGGTTTTGTAAAATTTATTTACAATAAATATATAACGATGAATACTATATGAATATCAAGATATATGGAAAAAATCTTATAGTTATACTACTCTCGTCATTATAATTCTCAGTAGGATAGATAGACAACGCCTTTCTTTCGAATTTGTGCGATCCTGGTCTAAATCCAAACCTCTCAGGTTTTATTTACTCTCATTACTATTTTCATACAAGCTCTTTTATTTATTCCGTTCCCCATAAATAAATTGCATACATTATTTTTAGAAATTTTGCATGGTTTATTATAAAATGATTTAAACCTATTTATTTATTGTCAATTAATATACCTCAGTGTTATATGCATGTATAGTCAACTTCATTATGCGGCACTATACATCGTGGCACCATCACCTCCATTTTAGAGAATAACTTACGATCCAAAAATATTGTACGTTTTTGTATTTTCATCATTTCCACTCCTGTGCTATATTTCTCAATTATTTCTCATCATTAAGGAATACTTGTTTTAAAATGTGGTCATTCGAGAAACTTAAATTTTTGTTAGCTCTATTAGTTTCAGAGGTATTTATTTTATTTTATGTCTTTGTAACTAAAGGTACTTGTAGTCAAGTATTTGTGATTTTTGAGCTTCGATCTTTCGTCTCAAATATGTGCCTTTAATAAAAAAGAACAGCTTGATAAAACATAGGTCGGGAATCAATTTTTCATTCAACAATACTGAGTATTCAAGGGTTAATTCGTATTCTTTTGTTGAACAACAATGAGGGTTGCTTTCTGTGATTGCTTTAGAAATGGGCTGTTTTATAAGAAATCATATTGTAGACATCTATTTTACTCTTCATGTAGGTAGTCTTAGAGAAAAGTAAGACGAATATTAATTATTTAAAGAAATTATTTTTATTAGTTTAAAGTTTGTTTAACATTTATATTGTCATTTATAGTATGAATTTTTAGTTTATCATGATGTGACTTAAATATTTACACGCATAATTGCAGAACAAGCTCAGGATATAATTTATAAAAAGAACTTTTTACCACTCTTGTTTTTTGAAATAAACGAAGTGATATTTACCACCCATTCTTTGAACGTCGCGATATGAACCTAATAAAGTAAATTTGTTCTCAGATCTGCAATGACAAAGCCAACACGCTGCTCTGCTCCCTAAAACAGTTCGACAGTTAAACAAAGCTAAAAACACAAAATGGTGACAACAGCGTGTAAACTGGTTTTGTTAGCAACAACGATTGTCCTCGCTGTAAATGCGAAATTCCCTTGTCCGGACAACTGCGTATGTGGGGATGGCCTCGCTATCGATCTGCAGTGCAATATCGACGGTAATGGGATTTACACATACTTTGCTTGTATCTCGCTTTTGGACTATTTTTGCTTGTTAGACTGAGACGGTGGCTGTTTTTCTTTTTCTTTGTTTGCTAGTATGATTTCTGATTGGAAAGGCATTAGATAACTTATTGTTTTACTTTATGTGTTAAAATAGCTGATTGATGGTTGTATATTGTTTTATAGTTTTTTGAGGAAGTTATATTATGCTTATATTGTGAAACTAAATATTAAGTATTAAGAAAATCTTTCGACACACGAACTAAAACTGCTAAGCAAAAAATAGCTTTACCCCTGTACATGGTACGCCACATATTAGTCATTGTTATTAAAGTTCCGACATATGTGCCTTGCTGACAAATTTTACTAACATTATTTTTTCTTGTTTCAGGCGCATCCGTTCAGATCAGTTTTTACAGTGATTTATACTTTATTCTGAATTGTAATAACGCACAGCGTATTAATTATGATAAGCTTCCAAGACTAGATGCTAATAGCAGAAACTCATTCAAGTCAGTCACTTTCAAGGACTGTCCTTTACCTATATCCTCATTTAAAGATGTTTTAGATAGAATAGGCATTTCCAAAACACTATCACTAATATACCAAAACTCTAAGAAACTGTCAAGTTATCTGGATAGAAAGCATTTTACTGGATTAGAAGATGTAACAAAACTTTTACTATCCGTGAACGGAATAACCCACTTACCAGACAATTTATTTATGGATATGCATAATCTTACATGGCTAAATATAAGATTGAATGGCATCAATCTATCGCAAGAACTTTTCAAACCTTTAGAGAGATTGGAAACCTTAGAAATAAGCCATAACCATATGACAAATATATCAGCAAACCTATTTTCTCATTTGTCGTTTCTAAGAAAATTGTCTTTATGGCAGAGCAACGTGACAAGATTTTCTAAGGACCTTTTCTCCGGGGTTGACGTCCTTGAGGAATTGGACTTGAGCTCCAACGGTCTTAACGAGCTTCCTTCATCAATATTTAATCCTCTTACAAAGTTAAAGAAACTCACCTTATTCTCTAATAAGTTCTCGGGGTTACCGTCAAACTTATTTCAAAATAACCAAAAACTTGATACAGTCATTATCTTTAATAACGACGTAAAGTTGCAGCAATTGCCGAGGGGACTGTTCAGTAAATTACACAACTTGAAAGAAGTTTACATTCAAAGATGCGAGTTGGAAGTTGTTCCAGCCGATGTTTTCGCAGACTCACCAAACATCACAAATATATCTCTTGCATACAACCAAATAGCGTCGCTCCCCGAATCTATATTCAATGATCAAATAAATCTTCTGGAGCTCGACGTGAGCCACAACAAGATATCTAAACTAGAACCGAAAATATTCTCTTCACTCGTCAAACTAGAATCACTTAAATTGAACCACAATTTTCTCACCGTAATATCAGGGTAAATAATTTTCAAAATTCACTAAATCTATTGTTTGAATCATCATCGTTTTAATATAATGTTATTTTATTTCAGCTCAATGTTTTCGCCTCTGTTGAGTTTGCTGTATTTAGACATGGAGAACAATAAATTGAAGACAATAACTTCTCAATTGTTCAACAACAATAAACAAAGAATGTCTATAAATATGGCATATAATCAATTGGATTTCGAATTCACAGAATTAGTTAATAATTCTTGGATACAAATGGCAATATCTCCGCTAAGTAATACTTACAACTTGAGACTTTTAAACTTAAGTCACAATGAATTCAAAATTACTTTTGATGATTGGTGGTTCAATGGACACGAAAATTTGGATATAAGCTTTAACAATATATCAAGTTTAATGGTAAGAGTATAAATAATCATATAAAGTGAAACAAACATTGAAAATTTAAGTTTCTTTTCTTTTTTTTTTTCTTAATGTTATGTTACATCTATTATTTTTGGTTCCCGAATATAGTATGCATATACATTTACATCTATTTTTACTAAAAAATATTTATATTATCTTGTTTTGCTTCCTTTTTCCCAATTAACTTAAAAATTGGCTGAGGAATTGTAACTTCAAGACTTAAGCTATGCAATGAATCCAAAGTATGTAGGAGCTTTACTCAATATAATAAAATACACTCAGACCTCTACCGTACCGATAGTAGGTAACTTTTATTTTGGTGTCATATTTTTTTTAGAATATGTTACACCCAAATAAAAATGATAAAGGTTTATAGGTATATAAATCGGTATACATCATGAAATGAAGTAATAAATATGAAATAAGTAAAAAATAATAATTGCAAAGAAAATAATAGAAACTATATTTCAATAATTCTTATCTCATAGTAACTATGTTGTTAGTTAGGTAGAAGTTTCTACAGTGGCGGGCACTAACCTGATGATGTGGGATGGTTAGGCGGCCTATCCCCACAATTGATAAAGTCCAAAAATTAAGTTTAACTCCTCACAAAGTGGCCTATACAACTAGTGGAAGGCGCGAGATGCCCATGGATGGGGGCGGTCTGGTTGAACAATTATTTTTAGATGCTTATGCCCAGCAGTGAATTTTACAATATTGAATAATAATGATCAGCTTCAATTAAAGAGACAATTTTTAAATAGCGTTACTCACTATCAAGTGTCTATATAACGCATTATTTAAATCATTTCTTTCAGAGCCCAAACGTGTTTGCGTCGCAAAAAATTGATGGGAAGGTAATCACGAAAGAAGCGTATCCACAAACAATGAAACAAATATGGATCAATAACAATCATCTGGTGTGTGTCTGTAAAACTCTAGCATTTCTTGAACAACTTCAAAACCGAAAAACAAAGGTTAGAGCTTTGACAAAGATATTGGTTCTAGGCAGATTTACTTCAGAAAAATTACCACATTAATAATATTCATATTTCCATTCCAGGGAGCCGAACCTGATCAACTGAATTGCGGATTTATGGAGACATTTATTTGCCATAACTCAGACACAAGTAATTATATTATCATGGCGATTCTGCTTATAATAAATATTCTCGGAATAATAACAACGATTGTGCTCAGGAAGCGCTTTTATAACATTGCAAAAGATTTCCTTCTCAATTCTTCTTTCTTTCTTCAATCTCTAATTAATGGAAAGGGAAATATGCAGGAACTTATGGTGTTTTACTCCGATGCTGATGAAGAATTTATATGTCATGAGCTTTTTCCGGTTTTAGAAAGACAAGATGATTTTATGCTCGTTGATTGTCCTATTCGTAAAGATAAAAACAATTGTATGAGAAAACTAAAACCCACCGGTCACGCTGATGCATTGGGTATCGTAGTGTTTTCACCAAGTTATTTGACATCAGCGTATAATTCAGTAAATATTAAAAAAATACGAGATGAGATGATTGAATCGAAGAACATTTATATATTTACCGATGCGGGTGGTGCCGAAAACTCGATTTATGCATTCCTAAAAGACCACAGAGACCTTGGATCGTCTGTTATCTGGAATGAACCCAATTTCTCGAATACACTGCTTGATATGCTTCGTGGAAATAACACCAAAGTATTTGACAACGATTTCCGACTAAAAATGGACAGAGAAGAAAGACATGGCAGTTTTTCAAGATTGATTGAGAGTCCTAGAAAGATTGGTTCCGACTTGTTTACTCACAGCCATGTTTAGATTCGAGATTTTTTTGCAAAATTGATCATAGAGAGTGAGGTAAAGACTGAATCATGATCTGAACCAATGTTCTAAATTTTGTTTATATTTTGAATTGCCTTATTTAAAATATTTTTGTCTATTTAAATTGATGTAAAAGTCATGTCATTAGTATTCCTTGTTTCTAAATCGTTAAGAGACTCATTATATACGAACGCAAAATTTCATTGTATCCTCGTGCAGCTATTAAATGTGTATGACATGTATGTTGCTTAGTATGTATACTTTATTGGATGTTTTAACCAAAGTTTGTTGTAAAAAGTTTCAATTTAATAATATATTAACGTATAAAATATGACATAAGGTTACATTAAAATAATTTAAAAATATGTTAAATGTAAGAAATAATATAATATTTAAATGAATGTAACATAAAATTATACAAAATGTATTAGATATTTCTTTTAAACTGAAGTTCAACGTCTTTGTACAGCACGAAATTAGTTAAGTTTCCAAGAAACTGCATGTTGTTGTAGATGAATCGTATCAAAAAAGCTTTTAATATAATATACAAAATAACGTGTGAGTTTTATTGGCCGTATATAGTTTAGTACAAATATGCATAATAAAATCTACAAGATTGAAAACTGACAGATATTCCTCAGAAAAGTTAGAAAAATATAATTACTTTGATTTATGGAGTTAAACACGATATCATTATTTCAACGTAATGTTCATTTAATACATACATACTTATGAACGTTTATTCCTACTTTGGTAGATCGAAAATAATAAACCCTTTTTAAAAAATGTCGTTACACCTTTAAAATTACTTTTTTATGTTTATATATGCCTACATTTTTAGCGCTCTTTAACTCCAACTCGACTATGTAAAAAATAATCTAAAAATATGAAACTAAAAAGTAATATTATAATAATACTTTAAACATCGACTTTCTTAAATTATTACCCTTCCTTTTGACTTAACCTTAGTCGGGTCAACATAAGCAAACGCTTAAGATGAATTAATGCATTGAAACTCTTAACTTTTCAAATTTCAATGTGGATAAGGGTGATTCTCTTCTATTATGGATGCGTAGCCAAAATACAAAGGTCCTAGGTAGCCTTGCACCGACACGACAGATTTTGAGTTTTATATGTAAACAAAACTACTGCTATATATAAAAAAAATACGATACAAAAAAAATATTTATGATACAAGTTTTAAACTCTCGCGGTTTGTAGACATTATATATAATAATCGGGATATACCAGTAGGTGTGGCGAAACGTTGGGCAAACATAGCATAATTTAAAAAAATAATTTTTGTTTGTTAATTAATTATAATATAAAATATTTTTGAGCATTTTTTTATATAGCTTGAAGTATAATTATATTTTATAATCAAATACTTTTCGTTTTGTTTATGCTGTTCAAAAGTTATATCTCTGTCATATCTGGAGTTTCGTCATTGAGCAGCTCAAATATTTAAAAAGTTAATAAAGCCAATTGGGTGAGAATTAGTGAAATTCACTTAATGAAGTACACTTAGCTCAAACCCCTAACTTGCTGAGGTAAAAATCGACTATTTTCTCTGTAACTATAAAAACAAACATTTTCGAGAGCGTCCTACGGGTCCAATATAACAACGCTTTCAGGATGCTGTTGGGGCTGCCACGTTTCTGTAGTGCGTCAAGCATGTTTGCAGAGGCATACATGGATGGTTATCACGCCATCATACGCAAGCGGGTAGCCTCTCTGACGCGAAGAGTGCGGGGCAGCACCAACACCTACCTGAAAGTGATAGCGGACAGACTTGAAGGCCCATTAGTGTCACATGTGGTGAAATGTCATGTATTCCCTGTACGCCACTGTGCCAAATAATTATATAACGTAACTTAATAAGGAAATTTAATTTAATTTACTTTTTATGTTTAATTTAATATTATTATTATTTTTAGTGATATAATTAATTTAATAACTTAATTTTATTTTATTTACTTTTTATGTTTTTGTGGTTTTTGTGGTTAATGTAATTTTGATGTAATATGGATTTACTTAAATCTGAAATAAATGAATTTTGATTTGATTTGATTTGTCCGACATTTAAACATCCATAAACACAAAGGAAGTAAATTACAGCATTCACAAGTGGTTTTCCCGAAAGATAGTGTGTGTATTGATAGGCAATGTTGGACAGGAAAGTTTGCAGATGACATAGGGTGTATACATCGAATGGAGACACAGACCTTACAAACTGTAGAATTCGCTTGAAATATTTCGGTTTCAGAGATTTAAAATAAGTATGTTTTTTATTTCATTTGTAAAATTTGCAGATTTTTCAACTAAACAACACTCCAACCTTTTCGAAGTAAAAGTAAAAATATTTAATATACATTTTTTTCGAAACTTACTTTTTTTGGTGCAACCCTCGTCGCGGTGTTATGATCGTTTTAATTTCAAGAATTTTAACTTATAAAAGTATAGTTATGTATTTTTCTTAATCCTTAAAATACCCAATTGTGGATAAGCTTATCATCCGATATTTAAGATTTATATGGCAAAATTTCTATTAACTGCTCTGATGCATCAGATATATACATCAAACATTAGAATCAGTTGAGAGTGTCAGCGTTATCAAAATTTTAGAGTTTGAAAGTCTTGGTAGTTGTAGTCTTAGTCATCATGCTCTATTTTTTTTCTGATGAGATATAACTAGTCGTGCGATTTTTTCAAGCAGGGCGGTAAGCCGGCTCTTTTCTACGCGAATACCCAACATTTTTTAAGAAGCTGCTGTTACTCTGACTAAATACAAAAATACTTGTTGTTCAGGACAGTCAGGATCTCTGCCTTGACGTAAGCGACAAATAAAAATATTAGAATACATCTATCCACGTTTTAAACTAATAACGCTGTTTAATTAAAACACTACTTTTGTTTCAAACTACAAATTTGTACTTAAACTCAGTAGCTAGTTCTATTTCTATAGCTAGTGACTAGTTATTATAATATTTTAGCAGTTGAATAAATAAGTCTGTGGTATTACGTAGATATGGGCGGGAAAGCGAAAATAATTTATGTCCAGCGCTGCTGCAAGTCCGGCCGCGCGCCGGCCACAAAATACAGCAATAAATTAATTAAAAGTGCACCTAATTTTAGTAGTATTAACTTGCATTTTAGATCAACTGGTCTGCGGTTCAGTGAAATTTTGTATTTTAAATACCTGAAATATAGTCCGATTAAAATTGTTGGAAATTAATGTTTTGTAAGCTTTTCAGTTTCGACTGAAATTATTTTTGAATTTCTACATTAACTTGGTTTTTAAATAAATATGCAATGTTCATTACTGTTCATGGAAAAAGTTAACTAAATATACTTATTTATGGTTCAGCCATGTTCTTCGTGAGTTCAAATAAGAATCCTTGAAGTAGATATTAGCTTGAAGGGAAACTAAAATTGTATACGGATCTACATAACAATTGATTGTGTTTGCCATAATTAATGGCATATTTAAGTGTAAGTATGTAATGACGTAATAACTAACTTTTGTCAACCACTCTTGTTACTACACCGGTGGTCATGAAGATCATGAGAACTTTTGCGACCATACAGCAGCTAGCTCAAATCACCTAAAGATTAAACTGCTGACGAACATGTTTTTAAACTACTATACCGCTGCCGCTGTTGCGCTGATAGGAATTTAACAAAGTCAATATCTACTGATTGTGCATCAAAATATAAAAAATAAAAATAAGAATTTTCATCTCTAAAACATACACTCACAACAAACATGTACATAGTAATAAAGATTAAACTATAGTCTAGCAACAGTGAGTTAATCCGATTATCGCACTGTCGGCCGATCAAGGGTCACTGTCGTGAATTATTCATTTGGTAGAAGGAATCGGATCCTGTTCTATTTGGAGCACTTCGTATATATTGGCTGACGTCTGATTGATTGGGGGAAAAGTGTGTGGTATCCTATAATTAAGTTTTTTCTCATATTTAGGTTAATGATCAGAATAATGTGAGAGATAGTTATGAAGAAATGATTTCGTTTCATAAATACGTGTACTATTAGATATGTATGATAATATTTTAAATACACAATAATAACAACATTAACTATTTAACTTTAACGAGAACCTTGCTGAAACGATCGTTTATTATGAAGGCCAACCAATTGAAATAATATTATATACAAAAAATTGGTGCAGCAAAAAGTGATTCATAGCAAAGTAATATTTTTGGGAATGTTTAGGACGGGTCAAAAATATAATTTAAAATCAACAACTTATCATGTCTTTTTTCACCTGGTGTTCAGAGTACTCAAGTTTTGCTTAGAAATAATATTTGTCATGTTTTCAACTGTAAGGGAAAGCTTCCTGAAAAATTCACATGGCAAAGTTGTACTAGGTCATGTGACAGTGTATGCTTACGAAAAGGAGATAGAATTTCCACCTTTATCACGTGATTACACGGTTCAAGCTTGACGTGGATAGTCTGAATACCAGATTTCAATAATTTCAAGTGATGTTCAAAAGTTTTAGTACTTTGGCCCCCCTTTTGGGCATATACGGTGAGTTTTATTACACATTTGAGAAGTTTTGAAAATACATAATCTTGCAAAATCAAATACAGGAGTTCTATTATCCAATAAAAATTAACTTTGTTTAAATTAACGGGTTACATTGCAGCACGTAGAAAATATTACTTGATTTAAATAAGCAGTTTATGTTTATTGAAATACATTTAAACATAAACATGAATTAAAATCTTTTTGTTCATGAAAACCTCATGTGGGGATTATAAATAAATAAAGAATAAATAAAGGAAAGAAAAATTTCGACACAGGCGGGAATCGTCGTCAGCGTCGGGGCGTATACCCGAGGTCGCGGGTTCGATTCCCGCCTGTGTCGAAATTTTTCTTTCCTTTATTTATTCTTTATTTATAAACATGAAACCGCTTTATGAACGGATATAATATGTAAACTAACAATCATAACTATAGGTAAATATTTATGACTTAGGTTTATCGGCGACATCCGTGGCCGAGTGTATAGGTCACTAGCTCCTCGGTCCGGAGGATGCGGGTACGATCCCTGCTGATAGTGATAGTTAGGCGCTCTAAACATTTGCACTCTATCTGAAAAGGTAGACAAGTGGCCTTCCGAATGTATAAAAAATTCTGAGGCAGGGAACGCAAACACTACTTAAAAGTGTAAAAAGAAACAAAGGATAGAAGAATTTCGCCCTGGAAGCCAATGACACTGTAGCTAAATTGGCAGAGCGACGGGGGCGTATACCGGGAGGTCTCGGGTTCGATCCCCGCTGGTGCCGAAATTTTTCGTTCCTTTATTTATTAGTAAGTCTTACTTAGTTTGGGGCTAACTTGATCTGTGTATAATATGTCCGTATATATTTATTTATGTGAATACATACATACATATACTCACAGCTATAAATCTCTTAACGGGGTAGCCAGAGCTTTGGAATGAGAAATTCCTCAGCCACTTTTGGAAGTTGATTGGGGAAAAGATGGTAACAATAAATAAATGTCATTGATGACGGGTCTCAAACTATATCGCCCAAAAATCACTCACGAAGCCCCTATACCCTTAGACGCCTCTTACGATCACCCACGCGTAGAAATGGGGTAGTATTATTCTAAGCCGACACTACATGGCAATATATTTATACGTATATTTACTATAGAGTTATCGAATATCAGAATAAAAAGCAAACATTCTAATTTTTGTTGTTATCTTCAATCACGAGCAAATTGTTTCGAGTCACTGGGTATTTAAAGTATCCAAAGTGAATAGAAAGAAATAATAATGTGATAGAAATTATATCTTTACCGCCATCTATAAAATATATAACGACGTGATAGCTCAATGGGTAGAACACCGGTTATCGTGCAAGCGACTAGTGTTCAAATCCCGGGTCGGGCCTACACAAATTTGTCTATTCTAAAGACATATGTGTGGTAAATTTATCATGGTTGTTAACTGTGAGGGAAAACATCGTGAGGAAACCCACATGGCAGAGTTGTACTTAGTTATATGACAGTGTATTCGTACAAAACGGCGATAGGTCTGCCCCCTATCACGTGAGTACACAGTCCATGCAAAACGTGGGTACTCTGAACACCGGGTGACAAAGTCACGTGATTTTCAGAAGTATTAGTACCTCTGCCAACCCCTTCGGGGATATTCGGCGTAAACTTTTATGTTATGTTATGTTATAAAATATATAGACGTGCAGGATCAACCCAAATGCGAGTATTGTTTCGTTGTTGTGTATTCGATTGTGTTTTTATTAAAACATGGTTTTATTAGTTTTCAAACTTTAAATATATCGGAAAAAACGTCATATTTAGGTTTCATAAAATATTTCATCGTTTATTCCTCTATCCGGTATCTATTCATCTCGTTAGATATTCAGTGAAAAATTGCGCACCGTGAAACAGGAATGGCGGATATTTTTATCAAGAGCACTTTTCCAAATAAATCGAGACCGATTATTCAAACTGAAATATACGCCATTCACGGTTTATACGAGCAGCTTTTGAATAGATATTATGACGAAATAGCAACATTATATACCCACATATATGCTTTTATTGCGATATAAACATACGTGTATTTTTTACGCTGCTCTTTTTTAATACCTTCCCCACTTTGAACTACTAGTAATATATTTTGCGAGCTAATATAATTTTTGTAAATTCATATTTTGGTTTTGGTGATTTAAAGTTAAGTCTCATGCGGTAAAAGACATAATGATCATTCTGTCCTATTGATTGTTACTAGGAGGTGTTTAAGATCGTTAACGTTAAAAAATTATCGAGTTTATACAACTGAATGATAGAATTACTTGATTTTTATTATGTCCCTACTTCTTTCATGCTAATTTAATTATGAGACTCTTTATGAAAAGGAAAACTTCTGCTTTTACTCCTTGATGAAATAGATTTATAGAGCCGATGTGAAGACCTCGGATGACTCATTTGGACCAAATTGAGAATGTGCTCAAAAAGGCAGATGTCCGAAGTACTAAGAATAAAGCAGCACGTATGAAAAAAATTATGGATGTAAACGAAGCTAGAGAGGTTTACCAGGATCACAAAAAGTGGTGATCAGTAGCTGATATATAAATACATATACGTATATCTATGAATGTATATATGTACTCCTTGTGAGTTTTAATATTTCGTAACGTTGCTACGTATCTTTCGTATCACTGCAGAATTTAATAATGATATTATATTAACACTCACGCATATTCTATCATGTCATACTTGAACATTCTTATTTAATTTTCATATCTTCAAAACAATTCTTCGTACGCATTCCTGCAAACGTGTCGCGGCGACGCGTGGTTTGGTGACCGAATAATTTCCTCGTTTGTCAACGTCTCCCTGCAGCTGAGGAGAAAAATGATTCACTGAATCTGTCAGGATTCCTCGACGCCTTATTAATTGAAATAAATTGCTGTGCTCCTGTCCCTGAATACCGTTATGGCCGAATATTAGAAAAGGATGCTCGCGAAATGTTCTTGCTACGAACAATTACTCTTGTTTTACTAATTTTATATTTTTCTTTAAATAAGAAAATGCTTTAAGTTTTAAATTACTGTATATTTTGTAACCTGTAATGTTTGAAAAAATATATTACGAAATGAAACGATTTACTATATAATTATACTTAAAAAATATGAGTAAAAAAAAGAGAACACAGAAAGGAAGTATAACATTAACCTGATCGAATTATATAAGAATCCAATCATAAGATTTGATATAACTAACCTCTAATATGTCAACTTCAATGTCTACTATAACTTTAACTAAATCAAAAATAATAAAAAAATTTATTAAAAGTACCACGACAAAATTAGGCAAACAAACCGCCCCAAGCCATACCCGGCCCAAAGGTTCCCATATAGATGTCTACTTAAAATATATTTTGTTTCATCTAAAGCTTTTGTTAATAAAAAAGACCTTAATTTACAATTTAGTTTAATGCAAAATTCTCCATTACTGCTGTCCATAAACATCAATATTCAAAAACGCGTTTCGTGAGAGCTTATATGGACCGTTTTTTTATGATAGGAGATATTTTTCATTTGGTGAATATTAGAGTGGAAATCTCACGCGGAGAATCCCGGCAATTGAGCCATATTTTCACGGACCAGCTTTTGAATTTTACATACGGGATGAAAGGCTTAGGCTGTATACCAGTGGCCTACCTCTATCGTATGATGTTTTAAATTAAGATTTTGGTTTATGCTAAAATAAACCTTTTGTGTATTTTTGTATAATAAATGCCTTATGGCATTCTGCATCTAACAGAAAATAAATTCTAAGTTATAATAAAACGTTATCTTGACGATGACGACGTTCGTGGCCGAGTGGTTAGGTGACCAGCTTCTGGGTCCGGAGGTCGCGGGTTCGATCCCCGCTGAGGGCAATATTTATGTGATGAGCATAAATGGTGTTTCATAGTTTTGGATGTTGTTTATATGTGTATATCGTTGAGTTAGTATCCCATACCACAAGTCAAAACTTGCTTACTTTGGGACTAACTTGATCTGTATCATATGCCCGTAAATATTTATATATTTAAAAGCTTTTTTGTAGTGGATGAAACTGCTTGGTGCCACCAGTGTTTTATTGAGGATATTTTCAGACATACACCAACATTGTAATATGACTAAGAAAACATATGTGTTGATGAGTTTTTTACGGGCTCTTCTCACAACAATACAGCTTCCGAAAACGAAGTAGAATTAGAACGGAACGATTGTTTTAATTCTGAAAGAAATAATATTTACCTATTATCTTTTACCTTTGAGTATTTGTCAAGATCGTGCTAAGTGGCGATCGATAGTCTCTGCCTACCCCAATGGGAATAATGGGCGTGAGTATAAGTAAGTATTTATGTTTCAAAATGTATTCTCGTGTTCTTATAACAATGGGAATGATGATTAAGGTTTATATAAATAAGGAAACAATGAATATTTTGTTAATATTCCATTAATATAGTCTCAACTACGACCTTGTGCATACTCTTAAAAATGCTTCATTGTTATTTCAAACAACCGTGATAGCTTAGTGGGTATAACTCCACTTATCGTGCAGACGATGAAGGTTTAAATCCTGGATCGGGCCTACACCAATTTGACTTTTCTACAGACATATGTGTGGTTAATTTGTAATGGTTGTTAACGATGAGAGAAAACATCGTGTGGAAACCCACAAGACTAAGTTGTACTTAGGTATATGATAATGTATTCGTACTTAACGACATATGTCTGTCCCCTATCACGTGAGTACACTTTCCTAGCCCAACGTGGGTACATTGAAAACCAAAATGTCACGTGATTTTCAGAAGTGTTAGTACCTCTGCCAACCTCTTTGGGAATATACGGCCTGAACGTATGAGATTGAGTTATGAGTTTAATTTAAACAAAATTGAGTTAAGCTTAGCTCTTCTCACGAAGATCACTCATATGGCGAAAACAAATATTTCTTGTTTTAAAAAGAATTAGTACCTTTATGTACACCTTAAATGATAAATGAATATATCTGAATTTCCACAAAACTCAACCAAGAAAAGACTATGAGGAAGAGAACATTAAGTAAAAATTTATCACGTTTCCACGTCATTTAACAAAAAGACCGCATACATGGCGTGCTACATTGAATTGTCAGCGAAAGTGGATCCTGCTTATGACAGCGCATTCAAGAAACGAACAAATAGATGTTTTGAGGGAGAGAAGATAACATTCTTATGACTTTAAGTAGAATGAAATAAAACTCTTTTTAAATATCAGTATTGTATACGTAATATTCAAGGAATTAATTTCTGTGGAGTGGTTATTAAATTATCGCTACTAATAAAACGATTACGTATTGTATTTTTCCAGGAGACCAAGCTTACATAGGTTTTAAGTCTGTAAAGTTTGCTCAATCACTGGTCACTTGTTTTTTATTTTTCATATCTTTTGGGTCCTTTTGCAGCCTCTTCATTACAGACAAACAAACAGAAAAAAATGCTCCTATTTACAATGAGTATTAATTTTCATTTTGAAAAATGCCAAATTGTCACTGAAGTTCATTCTAGGGATTTATTTCTAACTTCATGTTAGCTCTTGACATATAATTGTAAACCTACAGCCGCCCGCCGAATAACTGCAAGATCTGTAACAACAAGAATTACAAAAAAACAGCATTTTACATTATAAAACAGAAGTGTTACAAACAATGTGTAAGTAAATTCCTATTTTTCATTTTTCAACATTTGCTCTAAAATACTTTTACGCCTTCTTATTATATTTTTCAATTGTAAAAGAAAATTTTCACAGTAAGGAAGCACCAATAATCAAATTTCAAACGGGAGGCATTATTTAATACAAAAGTAACTCTTCATTTTCAATGGAAAAAAAATTGAGCCGATCCGAACTGAGAAAAATTGTAACAAGGCATTGTTATTTAAAATATGGTTGAATGAATTCTCAGAAATCATAAAGGTCTTTGTGCTTTGTAAAGTAAATTTTTCTTCCCGAAAAACTTTTGCAATGCTTTCCATTTTACTTCTGGTTTTCATTTCTTAGAATTATTTAACGTAATTTATAATTTCTTTATGATATTATCTTCGTCACTTTATTGAAATTTCGTTATGCCTTGAACGAGAATAGATTTGATGAAAACATTTTTTTTATATATACAGGGTTATTACCAAAACATGTAAATTAATTTGAGAGAATGAAAAGAACTAAAAAAGAAATGAGAAAAAAAACTTCAATCATCTAAAATAAGATCAGAGAGGCCGTAGTATTGTAAAAAAAAGCTTTATCCAATAATATCAATAAACGTCCAATTATCTAAAAAAACCTTTGTGTTCCTACTTGTCATAGGCTTGAAAATACCTACGATCAAAATAATACATTTTCAGTTACTCATTACTTGAAACAATAAATAAATTTCTAACAATATTCTTGATAAAACATTAATCAAGACGCAAGAAATCTTCAGTCCAATATCGTTATGCAAATTCACCTCACATCAAAACAAAGCCCTTATAAAACGAAGTAACAAAAGTCGTAGCTTTCTATAGGATTATCCTCTAACGACGGGTTTTGGGGTCAAATCTGGATAAAAATATCCTTCGAGATAAGATGTTAATGTTGAATGAAATTTTTAGACCAGGATTATTTTTGGCTGGTTTGGTATCACTATTTCTATTTTAGGTCTTTATTTCCTTCGGATGTTTTAAGTATAATTTGAATGTTTTTGTTCATGAAAACCTCGTGTGGGGATTATTGCTAATATTTTTTTCTTTCCTTTATTTATCCTTTATTTGCTTTAAGTATATTTTAGAATACACTATAAATGCGCACTCTATGCAATTTACTCTGTCTCATAACGGTTTCTTACTCTGATAGTGAGATCTTACCGCACATTGTCAAACCGTTTATTACAAAAATATAAATATCTATATTCATTATAAATAGGTGAAGTTTTTAACTTTATTTGTTGGTTAGAAAACACTAAATTTCGGAAATACTGAATTAATGATCCTCCTTTATATGTGAAAGAGCTATATTTTTATACAATGACGCTAAATTTCAAATGGGGTGAGCAATAATTTAAAATACCTTTGACATAAGAAGGATAGAGTGAAGCTGGGACGGTCCACTAGTGTATTATAAAACTAGTTCACTCGTGGCATAATATATGTACAAAACAAACAGTATTTAATAACCGATCACCCACGATCGGCAACCACGCTTGTTTGTGAGAAAAGATCTGCTGGGATTGGCACCACTTTGTCTTAAGCCCTTCAGTAGTGAACTAAATAAAATTAGTCAATACAAAAAATATGATATATGCAGTCAGATAAATTTTATATTCCGTAAGATTATACCACCCTGTTACACTATTTACTAAAATTGAAATCTATTTTTTTCACATTTTCTTTTTAAACCAACTAACATGAACATAATGGCATATAACAAGTCGATTATTCTAAAAGTGCATAGTATTATTATAACAAAGATCAATTAGTCCATAGCCGATCAAATTATATTCTCTCATAGTTGAATAAGCAATCTTGCATATTAGACCGGCATAGTATCGCCATTTAATGCAACCATGACCTTTATTGACATGTAACGAAGCATGCCGCACTGCATATAGGCAATCAAGGTACAATCAAGTTGCTCTCTCGTGTATTGTTGGCATTAGCTTTTACAGATTAGTTTGGGCGAGCTGACCCTAGTTAGCTGAAACTGCAAATTGGTGTGTTTATGTAATTAATTGTGTAACAAATTTTTAAATTATTTGAGGATTGTTTGGTTGGAGCAATGGTGGTCTAATGAAGATAATAAGATAAAAAATTCACGTCATTAAGTGTAGGTATAATTAGCTACCAATAATTCTTAAAATTATCTTTGGCTTCTATTCAGCCAAAAGTAGATGAAAAATTGAAAATAAATTAGTTTGTAAAAATTAACTTATAATGACAAGTAAATTGTATTTACTGTACATATTACGCCTTCAAGAGAAAGGAACGTAAGAAGTTTAGGAAATAAAAAACCTTAACAAAACTAAAACATTCATCTTATTGGTACAAAAATAAAAAAATAGACAGCAATAAAAGAAAGACCACAGAAAATATATTTGCTATTTGTACATAGATCGTTACTACTCGTACATCCAGTCGAAACTAGTTAGAATACATCACATCAGCGGTCTCCCAGCATGATGAAGTGATCGCGTCGACGGACGCTCATGTTATATTCATGGGCTTGGCACGCGGCAATTTGCCTGATACACCCATCTGTACTATAGAATATCGGAGACTTGAATTATGCGACAGTGGAATCGTGTTAATAATAAAACCGGCAGTCGCGAGTAAAGAATAGAAGTCTTATTTTATTCATCATTATTCTAGTCTATCTATCTTAGTCTTCAGTTTTTGTGCCTTGTAAGTACTTTTGTTATCCACAAGGTAAATAGAAACAACTTTATGGTATATTAATTTTACATTTATTTTAGTTTATTCTTAGAAAAAAATGTAGAAAATTTGTCATTTTGCAAGTTTGTTGTAATTGTATTGTAACGTAGTGGTCATCCATATCTGGTAATTTTTGATGTTTTTTTGATGAAACTAGGGGTCTGCCACATCTTTGCATGAGTTAGGTAATATTGTGTATAAAAGCATGATAATACAAAATCAGTGTTGCTTTTTGAAGGTGGTAGGTTAGTATACTGCTGAAAGATATTGATGTGTGTATGTGATATGCACATTGGGAAATAAGTATTAAAACAAACTTAACTAAGACGGATAACATTACAAACAGGTAATATAATTAAATGACAACCATTAAGGAAAATAGTAATAAATTCAAAAGGAGTAGGAGTTTGCGGGAGTCATGTTAGAGCACACACTACTGCGAACTCACTCACTCATAGCAGCGTCTCACTGGTCTCACTCATATTCCTACATCGCAGTATGTAAGTGTTTATCAAACTAAGCATAAATACAAATTATAAGTTGATACACAGCATGGTGTACTGGCCAGTATATCTTTGCTGTTCCCACAATGGTGACCCCGACGTGATTTATTAATTATTATTATTTATTACCCCGATTTTTATTGTGAAGAAGACAAGAGAATTTATAAGATTGAGGAGCATTAACGAAGTACTACAATTTAAACTACCACAGAAATAATACCGGGGTATGTATAGTCCCTGGTTAGAGTATTTTAAATTAAAAAATCTTCGTGTTACTACTAGTTAAATTTCTTATGGCATTGCATTTTGACTTACTCTTATTTCAAAGAGTTTAATTGTTTCCCCCTCTGTACTGAGTTTCAAGATTTTAGTAACGCTATAGCTAACTTACATAAACATACATATATATACTCACGCCCCTAGTTCCCTTGTGGTAAGCAGAGACTATCGATCGCCACTTTGTACGATCCTGGTAGACCTTTCTAGTTTCGTTCACACCCATCAAACTTTTAATATACCTATTCTTTTTTATTCTTCATAATTTGGACCCCTGCCTATTGCCTTCAACATTGGATTTTTCACCAATTCACTATCATCCATTCTTTCTATGTGCCCAGACCATCTCAAAATTCTCTTCCTATCTTTTTACAATATCGTCTTTCACACCGCTTTTTACATGACTTCCTTAAATTTGTGTAAACTTTTTGTCCTAAACTTGTGTAAGTTTACTTACTAAAATTATATTGAGCTCTTCATTGAGGGAATATCTATCTAAAATGGATTAAAAAAGTATGTATTTTAGGTAGATATAAAGTTAAGCTATATCATTAATTATTTAGAGAAAAGCACTCCATTTTGAGCTATTATACATATAACATAACATAAACGTTCACGCCGAATATCCCCGAAGTGGTTGGCAGAGGTACTAATACTTCTGAACATCACGTGACTTTGTCACCTGGTGTTCAGAGTACCCACGTTTTGCATGGACAGTGTACTCACGTGATAGGGGGAAGGCCTATCGCCGTTTTGTACGAATACACTGTCACATGACTAAGTACAACTCAGCCATGTGGGTTTCCTCACGATGTTTTCCCTCACCGTTAACAACCATGATAAATTAACCACACATATGTCTTTAGAAAAGACAAATTGGTGTAGGCCCGACCCAGGATTTGAACACTAGTCGTTTGCACGATAACCGAGTGTTCTACCCACTGGGCTATCACGGTTTGAGCTATTATAATTTGTTCTAAAAGTGTATCTGATTGAATTATGAGGTTTAATTACTGAAATACTGTTTTGAGTGGACATTAAGACTATAAGAACTATTTTAGTAGTCTTGTCTACCTGTGAGAATAAGTTAAATATGGTCAGCTTATATAAACATAAATTGTTAATCATTAATAATTATTAACGGTGAGGGAAAACATCGTGAGGAAACCCACATGACTGAGTTGTACTTAGTCATGTGACAGTGTATTTGTACAAAATGGCGATAGGCCTGCCCCCTATCACGTCAGTACACTGTCCATGCAAAACGTGGGTACTCTGAACACCAGGTGACAAAGTCACGTGATGTTCAGAAGTATTAGTACCTCTGCCAACACCTTCGGGGATATTCGGCGTGAACGTTTATGTTTATGTTATGTTATGTTAATCATGTAGACAAAATTTTCTTCAACGCCCTTTTAAAGTGCAACAAAAAGTTATTAGTTTCTCAGCTACATTAGTGCGGTCTTAGCTAGATGGGTTGAGAAAAATAAAAATAAGAGAAAGTCTTGCTTTCAATTAACAACACCTATTTCCTTTATAAATAAAACATTTTCTTTGTCCAAAATACTGAAATAAATATATACTATTCCATAATTTGAGTGTTTTTGTTGAACAAAAACACTCAAATTATGTGATAGTTAGGCGTTCTCAACATTTGCATTCTATCTGAAAAGATAGACAAGTGGCCTTCCGAATTTGTAGACAAATCGGAGGTAGGAAACGCAAACACTACTCAAAAGTGCAAAAAGAAACAAAGGATAGAAGAATTTCGCACTGGCAGCCATTAACACGGTAGCTCAATTGGCAGAGCGACGGGGGCGTATACCCGAGGTCGCGGGTTCGATTCCCGCCTGTGTCGAAATTTTTCTTTCCTTTATTTATTCTTTATATATTATTCCGCAAAAATTTAATATATTGCATACAGAATTGATCAAATACCCTAAATATAAGATATAACATAACCAAGTCTCCTCACTTTTTACAGCCCATGTCCACAAAGAGGGGCTCAAGCCTTACCTAATGGGTTGATTTGGTCACAGTGTACAACGCTGGACAATTGCGGTTTGCCAGATTACCGATTAAGATTAGAAATTAAACTTTTTTTTTCGAACCCAATAACTCGAGATTCGAAACAAAACAATTTACCCCTGAACCACAAAAGCAATTTTGTATATGTTAAACTAAATATCCGAAAATAAATGTCCTATTTTCCTATTCAATAGTAAAATTCGTTCCAACATTTCCATTACAAAAAATGTTTTCCTAAAACTAATATTCTCAATGAAAGGAAGCTGACCAATAGTTCCCACAAAGGCATTATCCCCCTTGTAAAATCGCCTCATCTACATAGTGAAAGGGAGGCACATAATCCACATCACGGGTCAAGAGCCTCGGACTTACACTCGAATATTTCATTTCTTTAGAGACCCTACTCTATTCAGTGAAGTATTATGAAGATAAGTAGGCAGGTTTGCTATTGAAATCATTCGGAAGACTCGTATTAATATTTGAAAAACGTGGGCGTTTTTAAGGTTTATCTTTGAAGGGGCCCGTTCTGTGTTAGCATAACCTCTACTTACATATATATATTCATATTAATATTAGCTTACGGCTTCTATTAATGAAAACTATAAACCCTTTAGGGGTAGTTGTTGATTAATATTGATATAGTGGTAGATTTTGAAAAGTATTGCACGAATAATTAATATTTTAGTAGATATTAACTATTACATATAAACGCATTTACTCAAACTTCTAATAGCTGCTTGCGTATGCGTATACCGCATAGCTCATTTCATTTGCGTAATATTGCATGTTATTAATTAATTTATTAGATGAAAAAATAAATAACCAGTATAGAAAGGAAACATATTTTTTAAATACAACAAATGTCACCGTTATTGATGATTGTAAGTTAAATTTTAGTATGTAGTTCATTTCTATTTTTCGTTATCCTTCGTTTTGTTTTATACTTGCTTTGTCATTTTAGTTTTTTCTTTGAAGCTTTGTAAAAATAACTTCTTTCTTTTTTTATTTTCTTTTCAAATCAGGCGCCTCAACCTAGTAATAGTAAATTAAAGGTCCTACAGTGCCGTTCAACCTGTGGAAACAGCAAAGATATTCTGGCCAGTACACCCTTCTGTGTACCAACTTATAATTTATATCTATGCTATGTAGGACGCGACCACAAATTTTGAAAAAGGTTTGATATTAGGTAAAAATGTGTAAGTTATGCGTGTTTTACAAGTCAATTGTATAGTTTTATATAGAAGGCATTATATATTGATCTAATTGTGCAAAAATACTCTTACACCAACCGTTTGTATTTATAATAATCTTATAAAAATGGATATTTTTTCACTGGCGTATAAGCAGATAAAGTATTTACCTTAAGCAAGAATATGCCCTTCTATGTCTATAGTAAAAAATAAGTTTATTTCTCCAAATGCCTTATACATGTTATAGCTAAATTTACAACAAAAGCTAAGTTTCAGGTAAGGCTAAGCATACATAAGTAGGGTCATTGACGCCATAATAGGTCGAGCCTGAGCTATGGACGCCAATTTCTAAAGGAAAATGTAAAAAGTTCACTGGAACAATTTAAATTAAACAAGTTGTTATAAATTAAACATACAAAAAAAAAATAGGACAGAGCTAAAACAAAGCTTTTAACAGTTTTGTACAATCGTTTCAGAAATTTAAAAAAAAATAATAGGAAATGAAAAATTATACAATGGAAATATGTAATAGAAAATCTCTCCTTTGACGCTTGCGTGTGTTGTCTGTGTGTGTGTGTGTGAATATGAACTTTATTATATAACTAGATTTATCTATATTTAAAACTTAGTAGTGATTGGTACCAATCAATTAAATAAAACCTCATGATTTTTGCAAAAACCTTTTCAAATTGGTGTATAAATTGTAATTAACTTTCTGACCATTTCTATCTACATATCTATTTAATGAGGCGTGGATTTTATTTAGAACCAAATTAATTTTAACTGCGTTGAGAACCACGAGGTTGATGAATATTTTTTAAGGTAATAAACTGTAATATTTAATCAGACTTATTAGCATTTTTATGGGTGTTTGTGTACTACTTTATGTTTTTTAATATTTCAAATTTCTTATCAAGCGCTTTGGTTCCAAATCATCTTTTTACTTTTGAAGTCTGTATAAATCCATACGTACGTAATGTTGTGACGACTACATATGATATATATGTAAGGTGATTATTTGAAGGGGATTATCAAAGATATGTAAGTAGAGATTTGCTGAGAATAACACTACCCCATTTCTGCCGGTGGGTGTACGTAAGAGGCGACTAACGGTATTGGAGCTTTTATGGGATTTTTGGGCGAAGCGGTTGGAGACCCATCATCAACAACCTTTATTTTGCCACCTTTACCCACTCAACTTTCTAAAAGTGTCTGAGGAACTTTTAGTTCCTTAGCTGAAGCTACCCCTTCTAGGGATTTATAGCCTTGAATATATGTATATATGTAAGTACCGTAAATTTTGGACATGTGACTACCGCTCGAATAGATAGTCGTAATTAATAAAGGATTCAACTATATAGTAAAACACTTACGGCTTTTTAGACTCTCCCTTATGTTAACTCTACATTTGATAATAATATAACATGATATAGGATAAAAAAAAAATAAAAAAAAACTGGTATCAGTTTAGATATTATAGAGACAATAACTTAGTCATTTAATTTAATGTTTTTTGACATGAATTCCTCATGTGGGGATTATTACTCATAAATAAAAGATGTTATTAAAGGAAAGAAAAACGACGGGGGCGTATACCCGAAGGTCGCGGGTTCGAACCCCGCCAGTGTCGAAATTTTTCTTTCCTTTAATAACATCTTTTATTTATGAGTAATAATCCCCACATGAGGAATTCAGGTCAAAAAACATTAAATTATGTGATAGTTAGGCGTTTCCAACATTTGCATTCTATCTGAAAAGGTAGACAAGTGGCCGTCCGAATTAGTTAAAATTCGGAGGTAGGAAACGCAAACACTACTTGAACGTGTAAAAAAGAAACAAAGGATAGAGAAATTTCGCGCTGGATGCCAACTGACACTGTAGCTCAGTTGGCAGAGCGACGGGGGCGTATACCCGAAGGTCGCGGGTTCGAACCCCGCCAGTGTCGAAATTTTTCTTTCCTTTAATAACATCTTTTATTTATGAGTAATAACTTAGTCATCTTAAAAATAAAATTTTAGGGTTTAGTTCCGGAGGAGTATTATTAACGCAGGTAAACGTGGTAGATTCCTGCTTAAAAGAAAGTGATAACTAAGGAATAAAATAGATAAGAAAGATAACTGCGCAAATTGTTATAGGCTTAATTTTGGCACGTATATGATTCTTAAACATACATACATATACTCACGGCTTTAAATCCCTAGAAGGGGTAGCCAGAGCTAAGGAATTCGAAATGCCTCAGCCACGTTTGGAAAGTTGTGTGGGGAAAAGATGGCAAAATAAAGGTTGTTGGTGATGGGTCTCCAACCGCATCGCCCAAAAATCCCTTAAAAGCCCCAATACCGTTAGTCGCCACTTACGTACACCCACCGGAAGAAATGGGGTAGTGCTATTCTAAGCCGACACTACACAGCAGATTCTTAAAACAACATACAAACATATACTCTTATCTTTTTTAAAACAATTATTAAATGATTTGTCTTAGAAAAGTTAGTCCAAGTTAAGTTGTTATGTTAGTAAATATAAAATTGCATTAAACACCCAAAACCAACTAGCTAAACAACAATAACCATTGTAACAAACCAACTCCAAATTCAAATATGATACACTGACCCGTTCCTAACTACTTCGAACTAAAATAAGACAAAAACTGTCAAAACCACTCTCTGTCGCCATTATTAACTAGACCGGACCCTTGTCCTTAGTCCACATATAAATTTATAGTTTTCATGCATAAATCAAGGGTTATTTGCAAAGCTTATGCGGACCCTCTATCTCGCAGTGGCTTTCATGAATAGCTTTCTATGTTACATAGCTTCGGGAGTCCATGTGTATGAATATGTTTCGTTGTTTTATGACTTTCGAAATGGATTTATAGTTTTGATGAAGGTTTTGTTCCGCATTGTCTTATGTAGGTATGCTTCGAGTTGCCTCATAAATTATATGATTTTATTTGTTATAGATAACTTGCGACTGTGTAGTGCAGTGCCTTAGAACAGCACTACCCCATTTCTTCCCGTGGGTATTCGTAAGAGGCGGCTAAGGGTGTTGAGGCGTTTTAAGTGTATTTTGACGATGTGTTGTATGATTCATTTTATTATACTTTTATTTATATTTTAAATATGCTCTTTTTAAAGTAACTATTTTCTTTTTGTGCCGTAGGAGTTGACAAACCATCCTTTACTATACAATCTTTTCCCTACTCAGCCTCCAAAAACGGTTTTTTTTTATTTGGGAGATCTTGGCAACCCTTTTTCGGATTTATAGCCATATTTTACAGTTATTTACTTTCCATTCCATTTATCATTTCAAAACTTAAATAATCACTAACAGATTATTTCCATTATTATATTCAAGACGCAGTATCTATTTAGTTAGAAGCTGTAAGAAGTATTAGAAGTTGTAAAAAAAAACAGTAATATTTCTATACTAAGTTAATCACAGTAGTATATGACTTAATAAGAGAGGGTACAGCCACTTTCGATCATCTTCCGATACATAAAAAATAAAAGTCAAGACATCGAAATGAACACCAATGGTATATTATAGTTTGGTCGCTAATGTGTCATGAACCAAATAGCATACCAAACCAATACAGGGTATAATTATCCCTCTGACACCCTTTAAACGACGAAATACGCCGTAAAATATGAGTCAAATTATGAACTAAATGACCAAATTTCATAGGGTTTAAAAACAATAGAAATGTAAAAAGACTCAAGTTTCTTAAGTCGGCTATATTTATATCTAGGATTTAAATAAAAAGATCAGAGAAAGTTTACGTACTTAAATATAACAAAGATCCTTCTGAACGAAGATAAACATTCAGTAATTCCTTTTTCAATGGTAAAATATACAGAAGTTGAAACCTCAAGTGAATGTCCTTTTATAAAGAGCTCGTTTTAATAGACTGTTTGACTTTGCCCGGCTTACGATGCTTTATTCTTGTAAATCTGAGGTCAGTCGAGAGCGAAACTTATGAATGTTATCTTCAAGTATTTGTAATGGCTTTAATAAAAGAGCATGTAAAAGAAAAACTGTACAATTTAAGTATGAATTAGTTGTAGCTTTGTAAAAATATGTACTTTTAATTCTAGTAAGAGTTAAATATTGTGTTCTGCTTTTAAGCAATACTTTTAATATTAAACACTTATTAAACCAATTAAACAAATTTTGGAAACGTCATATTTTGTAAACAGATGATAACGCGAAAATAAAAAAAATAACTTAATTATCTTAGCTTTACGTTTCCGTCCTAAGTAGTAAAGACCGAAACCTATCAAGACCTGACTGATAACCCGAACATACTTAAGACCCAACAACCGTCGATCGTATCGAATGTCGTAAAATTGATCCTAGTAATAAAATAACTAAGCGTGAAGGGCGAAAATGAAATACTGTGACGTCATTACAGAAAAAGTGTTAAAACGAAATTGGAGCTTTTTACAGCCGTCTTGCGTAATGCTGGTTATGTTTCTGGAAAGTTTGTAATTTAAATGTCTTTTTATGATTTTCCTTCAATGTTGGCAGTAATAAGTTTAAGAGGCAGACTGGGTGGTAGTAAAAAAAACTGACCAAGCGTTTTTCCTCACTTATTTTAATTCAAATGTTTTTGACCTACTATTTTATTACTACTGTGAACTTTTCCATTTTTATGCGATGAACACGAATAGCAACATATTGTAAAGGTGAGACCTCAAAAAAAAGCTTAACTTTAAATTGAAAATGTTGACATTTAGTTCTATTGAAGGTTGAACAACACAAGAGTCTAAACAATCAATGAAAAATATAATATATATCTCTTAGTAGTGCTATTTGAAGTCAATATTTTACATTTTTATTTATAAAACTTTCTAATAAATTACTAATTTTGTCAATTAAATAATTTCGATTGTAAACTAAGTAAAAACTAAAATTTATTGTTTTCATGAAAAATAGTCCATCTAAACTGATTACTTGTCGGATTGAATTTAGTCTCAATTTATAACACATATCTCATGTATCTCATCATAAATATCATTAATTAGTTTTTCCTTAGGGCCTTATTGGATCTGTGTAATAAATTGGTATATAAAATTTCAGTGAAGTAAAATATTATCAAATCAAGTTCGCCAATCCCAGTGGGAATAAATGACATTGGTCAAAGAAGATGATATCTGTAATTCTAGTTCCCAAAGCAGAACAATAAATAAATAAAAAGTACATCATATTTTTCCTGCAACTTTCCGCCTATAAAATCGTGTAATCATTATAATACTAGGTCTAAGTATCGTAGTTTTTACGTTGTTTTCGGAAAAGTTCTAGAACTCGTCTCATTTGGATCTTTTATGTCGCTTCTTTTATAGCACAGTGAAACTATAACGGTTTATTGTTATCATTGTTATTGTCGCATTACTGATACAAAGTCGTGGAAGTTTAGAACTTTGTTTTGGAAACAAAGTTGTGGAAACGTCTTGGTTTTTTATGAAACAAATAATATTGAGCTGGCTAGCAAAACAGGAAGACATATTATTTAGATTTACTTTTTGTAATTGTGGTTATGTGCCAGAAAAAAACTTTCATTTTAAAATAAAAACGTTAATCTTTGTTTTTTCATTTAAAAAATTGTATTATTCGTATTGTAAGTTCATACCAGCAGAACAAGCACGAGCCGTGTTTAAACTAGTTATCGCGTGGGATAAAGCAGCCATCTCTTACGCACTTACTTAGTATCGTATACTGCCATCTCATTCTAACCATTATCGTGTCGATAAAATTGCGCTCGTGCTTGCCCAGCTGGTCTGAAAGGATTTATGTTGTGACATGGTGCTCTACCAACGATATCCTTCTAACAAGGTTACATGATTTAATTCGCCATTGACTTAAACTGATAACTAAATGACAGTCATTTCAAAAGCATTAGTTATCTAATGCTTCAATTCAGAACCGAATTAAAATATTGTCATCAGTTGCTACAAGTACATAATTTTTTAAGTATAATGCTTTCACCATTTGTCATTTCCGTGTTTTTATAACCACAAAATCCGGTTTTTCGGCCATCTCACCGTACTATGTGAAGTGTGAACTGCGGCGTGGACTAATGGATCCGTGAGAAAGGTTTTTTGTTCCCTGTAATCCATTAACCTTTTTTTGTATAATTGTAAATGCATGTTTTCTTCTTCCCTTACAATTATTAAGTAAATAATGTTTGGTTTATTTACGCTGTTACAATTAATCAATATATAGTTACAATACAACTTACTCAGTGTTGTTTTGGTAGTTTGTTTGATAGCATGACGTACGTTAATATTTCAAACAATTTGAATATGCTTGCATAGATTTTTATGTTGATTTGAGCACGAATTAAATTGTGTCATTTGTATTAATGCAGGTCGCTGGTACTTAATTATTGACACTATTATTTTTATGTATACTTAGCTAGAGCTTCGGAATAAGAAATTCCTAAGCCTTTTTTGGAAGGGGTGTGGGGATAAAATTGTTAAATAAAGGTTTTTGGTGATGAGTCCCATACCCTATCGCCCAAAAGTCACTTTGAAAGTACCAATACCCTTAGCCGCCTCTTACGAACACCCACGGAAAGAAATAGGGTATTGCTATTCTAAGCTGATGCTACACAGCTACTTACTATTATGTAAGACATTATTGCGTTGTTTTTTTAATGAATGCTTGCTGTGTAGTGTCGGCTTAGAATAGTACTACCCCATTCCTTCCGGTGGTTGTACGTAAGAGGTGACTAACGGTCTTGGGGCTTTGAATTGATTTATGGGCTATGCGTTTGGAGACTCATCACCAAAAACATTTTTTTTACATTTTTTTCCCACTTAACTTTGAAAAGTAGCTAATGATTTTCTGATTATGAAGCTCTGGCAACCCGTTTAAGGGATTTATAGCCGTGAGTATATGCATGTATGTTTTTAATGAACCATAAACTAATTTTTCAGCTGAAACATTTAATATTTTCAGCCTTGCAAATGATAGAAGAGTCGCAAGCACGTGCCCGGAGCTCTGGTAATTCGAGAGCGACCGTGGCACAGCTGTTTGTCGAACACGTGACCGCCATATAAAGATGGATTCACTACTTTTATATTGCATATTACGACCCAATAGGGATATTAAAGCAATACAAGGGTTGGACGGGTTTGGCGGTTTATTGTAAATTTTCTTGAAATTTTATCAATTGAAGCTAAGATGACTGTTATTTTATCAAAAAACTGTAACAGTGTTTGACCTTCAATGTTGTTTCAAAGACATACGGTTTTGCAGTTTATTAATAAAATATCGAAAATTATAGGTATATTTAGTATAATTTCGTAATAATTTCATTTGACATCACAAATTCGTGATATGTTTTGCAATCAGCAACATTTTTATAAAACATTTCGCTTCATTTGCATGTCGCTACGAGATTTTATCGATCGATGACGTCATTAAGTACAATAGTTGAACAATCTGTAAAAAATCATAACTTTACAATTACTTATTTTAAATGGAAAATATTCAAATAAGTCTTTTATTTTCGTGTTTACTATCAAATAAAAATATTTAATAAATACCAAAAAAAACTTTGCATACCGAATTGAGCATAAGTGACACTACGTAAGGTCTGTATGATGCTTTTTGCATCGTAAATTGACTCCGATTTATATATATTTTTTAACTTAATTAGTGTGACTTATATTACAAGCGTGATAGCTCAGTGGGTGGAACATCGCTTATCGTGTTGACGATGAGGGTTCAGGTTCAAATCCCGGCTCAGGAATAGGCCTGACAAATTTTATTGTTGTTTACCCATTTTGTCTTTTGTAAAGGCATATAATGTGTGGTTAATTTATCATGGTTGTTATCGGTGACTTGTATTTAGTCATGAGACAGTGTATTCGTACAAAAAGTTTTGTGGAAATTTACGCATCCAACTTTGTAATGGTGAAGGCCTTAGTGATGAGAAGCCCATTGATGGGGCAGCTCAGGGCAACAATTATTGGAAATATTTGGGAAAAGCCTATTCCCATCAGTGGATGTCTCTTGGCTGGTGCTGATGATGACCTAGTTAGCGAAAATATACCAAAACCTATCAGGCGGCGTGAGAGGGTTAACAGTCACGTGTTGTATTCATAAAGGTATAAAGTGGAGACCGATAAGTCAATGGGACCTTGGAAATTTTCTTGCTGAACTTTCCAATGATTACCCGACGGCCAGAGAGCGCTAGCAGTCACGCGTTAGGATGTCCAAGGGGTATTCGGCATTACGCTGCAAGCAGCAGCGAGCTAATAAATTGCATTATTTTGTTAATTTTTTTGTTCCTGCTCTCTTTTTTATAGATACCACATAAGAAAAAATCAAATTACAAAATATTGCTAACTATAAATAAACCTCAAGTGATTTTACAGGAACGTATGAAGTATTCTTACCATCTCAATAGCAGCTATTAGCGTGAGTTATTATTGTTCGATTGTAACACCAAGTAAATTACCTGATGAATATTCCAATAATTACCAGGCGTCCAGAGAGAGCTAAGAGTCACACGCCGGGGTGTCCAAGGGGTATTAAGCATTAAATAAAGTAGATAAAATAAGAACCTTGCGATACAGGCCATGCCTACTGCAAGGTTCAACGTAATGATGATTTTATGTAGAAATTAAAATGATCGATTTATTTATTTGCATTACAAACAGCATCGAGATACTAAATTGCATTATTTTGTGTATAAAGTATAGTCTCTGCCCATCTCAATAGCAGCTAATGGCGTGAGTTAGTATTGTTTGTGCAACATCAAGTAAATTTCTTGATGAATATTCCAATAATTTACCAGGCGTCCAGAGAGGGCTAAGAGTCACGCGCCAGGGTGTCCAAGGGGTATTCGACATTACGTTGCAAGCAGCCGCCTCTGATCACATCACACGTGACTTGCTTTGAAATAGCTCAAATTTATTTTTAGACACTACAATTTATTTTTGTTGAAAATTTGCTCGTTTGCTATTGTTGCAGTAAATACAAAAAGGCTCTATTTTTTATAAATTATATAAACTGAAAGCATAAGCGGTAAAAATTAGAAAAAATGGTATGTTACTGTAATCATAATTAAGTATTAATATCCATGCTTATTATTCATGTTTTTAGAGTAAAATAAGTAAAATAGGAAATGGAATGTTTAGGAAAATTTGTTTGTGTGATGCAAATGAGATAAAGAGTTCATATAAATAGACAGTTAATCGTCTCTGCCAAATGGGAAGAAGTAGCGTGAGTCTAATTAGGTTAATAAACTGTAGAGGTAGTAACTTAAGGCAAAACCAGCTCAAATTTTAAACAGCGTTTACTACATAATATGAAAAAGGATATTGAAGAAAACAACTTATTAAAGATTATATTTAAGAAAATCATTCAATATTTATATTCATACATACAAACACAAACTCACGGCCTTAAATCCCCATGCTCCTCAGCCACATTTGGAAGTTGATAGGGGACAAGATGATAGAAATAGAGTATCGTTGGTGATGGGTCTCCAACTGCATCGCCCAAAAACCACTTAAAAAGCCCCATACCCTTGGTCGCCTCTTACTCCATCCGCGGGTAGAAAGGGGTAGTGACATTCTAAGCCCACACTACACGGCAATATTTAATTATAATAAAATAACGGTCCAATAGAATGCACGGATTCAAATAAACTAATAGGTTTAAAAAATACGCATGTCCAAATTAGAAAGAACACATTTACTACTGATAACCGACGTGATAGCCCAGTGGGTATAACCGTGATAGCCCAGTGGGTAGAACACTCAACTTGTAGTGTTCAAATCCTGGGTCGGGCCTACACCAATTTGTCTTTTCTAAAGACATATGTGTGGTTAATTTATCATGGTTGTTACCGGTGAAGGAAAACATCGTGAGGAAACCCACATGGCTGAGTTGTACTTAGTCATGTGACAGTGTATTCGTACAAAACGGCGATAGGCCTGCCCCCTATCACGTGAATACACTGTCCATGCAAAACGTGGGTACTCTGAACACCAGGTGACAAAGTCACGTGATGTTCAGAAGTATTAGTACCTCTGCCAACCCCTTCGGGGATATTCGGCGTGAACGTTTATGTTTATGTTATGTATGTTACATTTACTACTATATCACCACAAAACAATCCAGTTTTAGCTACGCTCCAAGTCAATTACAAAGATGATCCAATTTTCATACACTCAAAAATGCTTACTAAGCCTACGTCCACTCTTGGTTAATACACAGTCAACGGAACTATGAGGTAACTCTACCATTTTGAGGAGTGTAAAATATTCACATCGATCACTCAAAACAAAACTTGATCCGTCCAGTAGCTGTTAAATATTGTTTTATTATTGCTAGCATATTCTTACGGCTATATATATTAAAAATATTTATCGCTGTACCCTTGCAGAGATTTAAGTTAATCTTAAAAAAATAAAATAAATCTTATTTTTTAAACGGCGATTTTTTAACCGACTTCAAAAAAAGGAGTGTTCTCAATTCGACCGGTATATTTTTTTTTTTTTTTTTTATATGTTTGTTCGCCGATTACTTTGCCATTTATGAACCGATTTTGGTTATTATTTTTTTATTCGAAAGAAGATACTCCCGGATTGGTACCATGATGAGGATATTAGGGTCTGATGATGGGATCCTGGAGAAATCGAGGGGAACCCTCAAATTTTATAGGCAAATGTACCGCGTTTTACATATTTTCTGAACTCATATTGGCATTTGCTTCTGAAAATCATATTGTTATGCTGCTGAGCTGATGATAGAAGGTGTGGATCCTCAATCACTAGGTATTAGGAAACAGTTCTTTCCACATTCTATATAGATTTATACTCCTCTTCGTAGCTTTTATGAAGAGAAGTACAGGTTCACTAAACATTTCTTTTGTTATGTTATTGTTACCGAGAAAGTACCATGAGACCAGGATCTGATGATGGCATCCCAGGAAATCGAGGGGACTGTCGAAACTCACAATTATGTGACAGTGTATTTGTTCAAAACGCCGATAGGCCTGCCCTGTATAACGTGAGAACACTGCCTAATAAATCGTGGGTACTCTGAACAACAGGTGACAATGTCACGTGATATTCAGAAGTATTACTACCTCTGCTAACCCCTTCAGGGATATTCGGCGTGAGCGTTTGAGTCTTTCTTGAGATGTAGAGTTGAAGACCATCGCCTTTCGAAGGATTTTAAGAACAATGTAAGGTTACATATGGTTGAGCCTATTTAATATCGTACTATAATAGAAATACCAGAAATACGAAGAATAATACAGTAACTGTCGCTTTCTCCTCCGAGAGGCATCTTTGCCACGTCTACCCATCTCTAAAACTCGTAAAATAAAATATTTTTTAACAAAAAGAAAACCGACTTCATAGAAAAACAACCGAAAATAAACAATCTAGTACTAAAAAGTACGAAATAAGTTTTTTAATTGAATATGAGTACTGTGATTGATACCTTAGCAATTTCTTTATTCCACACGCGTCAGTTCAACCTACCTAAATATTACAATTCTCTTAAACTAATTTTGGAGTCGGTGCCAGACAAACAAAAGTAAATTCACCCTGCTATCTATCTCTGATAATTACAATCTAAACAATATATATCTATCGCCTAACGTTTTAAATGATAATACGTACAAAAATCAATTTACCCTACAACTACAAGGTACCCTACATTTTACATGTATATGAAGTGCGAAATACACACTTCTTATTATCAATTATCATCGAGGCTGGCACCGGCTCACAAATTAATTTAAGAGAATTTTAAGATTTAGGTAGGTTGAACTGACGCGTGTGGAATAAAGAAATTGCTAAGGTATCAATCACAGTACTCATATTCAATTAAAAAACTTATTTCGTACTTTTTAGTACTAGATTGTTTATTTTCGGTTGTTTTTTTTAATAATCTACTAGCAACGCTTAAAGCGTTAGTAAATTATTATAAGATGTCACAAAAACATAAATGCAATTAAATCCAAGTTAAATTAAAAATATAAGTTATCTCTCTCCAAAGAAGAAAGTGCTAATTAAATAAAATAAACAATAATTAAGTCCGCTGTAGTAGTACTCAATAGTTATTAACAGCTATTTAACCATGATCTGTTTGTAATGTAAAAACCACATTGAATCGTGTTTACAAACTTAAAATTCAATAACTGAGTGTTTTGATGGTTTCAGAAAAAAAAAATCGTCGTTATGAGTATTATTTGGTCTAAAATAAAGGGATTTAAATTTAATAGAATCTATGTGTTATATATTTTAAGTCTCTACTCTAAGTCTTAATAATTTCAAAAGAACATACCAAATTTGCTCTCCAGCTTATATGTTCCTTTTTGTTCAGGCATTAAACCCCAAATAAAAGATGTTATTAAAGGAAAGAAAAATTTCGACACTGGCGGGGTTCGAACCCGCGACCTTCGGGTATACGCCCCCGTCGCTCTGCCAACTGAGCTACAGTGTCAGTTTAAAAGTCAGTTGGCAGAGCGACGGGGGCGTATACCCGAAGGTCGCGGGTTCGAACCCCGCCAGTGTCGAAATTTTTCTTTCCTTTAATAACATCTTTTATTTATGAGTAATAATCCCCACATGAGGAATTCATGTCAAAAAACATTAAATTATTAAACCCCAAACTTAAGAAAATAGCACCGCATATAATCTACAATAAAAACGGGAAAACATGTTGGACTAAAATGAATATTATAAGATTTCCTTCCTCCAAACTTTGCAAAGTAGAACAGGTGCAAAGAAAACGTTGTCAATGCGAACTAAAAACAGTACAAACGTGCCAGAGTAACACATAAAGCGGAATCATAAAACTTTTAAATTGAGTTGCAACTTTTTCTCAGACGGAATTGCAGTAATAAAATGCAAAATATTTTTACTCAATCCAATTTCCGGAGGGTTACCGGGAAACGGGACAAGTTAGGGGTCAGAAGGTTCAGCGCATTGCCTGAGGGGACAAACTGGATGTAGCATTTTGAAGAAACGAAGGTGACTTGGCAAACGTGCAGGTACATTATACGTACAGATATGTCGTTTTGTAGTATCAATTGAGATTCTTGACTTTCTTATTAAGATATAAAACTCACTATTTAATATGGTATTTAGGAGTTAGGTAATTCTCTAAAATTAAATTATTTATTGAAGTTCTTATTGATATAATATAATTACAACACGGTAAGTTTTTGTATCTCTGCTTCAATTAATTCCGTGCCTACTTTGTGTTTAAATCTTATTCACCACCATCTTTTGGAATTGTACTTTAACTTCGTTCTCAATTTAGATAATTGAAATCATTAAAGTAAAACAAAACGTATTTTTAGATATTATTAGGTACCATAGTTTCTTACTGATGTCTAAAAGCCTTCAAAAGTATAATCTCTCCCCTCAGCATCAAATTTAAAAGTCATTTTTAATTTAATTATGTTTTCGTTAGTCTTAGAAAACTTAAAAATATCTGTAAAAAATACAAATAAACAGACACTTATTCACTGGTCTTATACACTGATTCTGATTAATCTTATAAACAGTTTCATTTTATTTTGTGTTATGTTATAGCTACATGGTAATTAGAAATTAATTATGTTTATTATTTGTCAAAGTATGTATGTTATTGATTAAAAAACTGTGTAGTGTAAGTTTAGAATAGCACTACCCCATTTTTGTCGTGGTGGTTTGTAGGAGGCGACTTAGAGATTAGACTTAGGCTTAGAATTTGAATGTTTTTGTTAATTGTCACGGGTTCGATCCCCGCCGGCGGTGTCGAAATTTTCCTTTCCTTTATTTATTAGACTCAGAATTTTTGGACAATGCGGTCCGTGATCACCAAAATTTTCTTCAATTATTTCCCCAATTAAACTTCTAATTTTATAGCCCCAGCTACCCCTTTTAGGGATTGATGATAGTATTCTGCTATTCCTTACTAGGAAAGCAAATGACCCTAATAAGGTTACGCACCTCAATGGGGACTTGAAATAATGTTTACCCAATGAAACCATACCTAACACCTCTAAAACCATAAATCTATATATTTCTTTAGCATAATAAATACAATCAGAGATGTTGTTATACAAGAAAGTTTTTTTCCTAATGGATGTATTGTATTACCAGTTATCCGTTTTCTTACCATTTAAAAATACTAAGCAAAACACCGACCTTATTTTTTCAATTCAAAATAATTAATCAAAACAGTAAAAAGTGTAATCTTAGATAAAATGGTTTATGTAATTTGGGTTAATAACCAACATTCTACGTGAAAAATAATAGTTGCTACCAACCTCTAATTACCATATGCTCTAGGAAACCTCGTAGAGATCGTTAAAACTAAGCTAGGATTAAATCAGAGGTCATTTAGTTTTATGAAAGCCAATAATTGGAGCTCAGTTTTGCTCGCCCTTTTCTGCAATAGCTTTTGGATAAACACAATGACATGCTATTTGCTTCTGGCTATTAGATAAGCATTGCTAATGGGATAATATTTTGTGAATTTTAATGTACGAATTTACTGTGAAAATATGCAAAATAATTGTAAATAACGATATCAATTATTTTTTTTAAACCTGTTAATGCACGAGATGATTAAACAAATTTTGATATTTATCGTTTTGAAGTTATGTAAAAATATTTAAAGCAGATTATATTCGCAAAAAAAAGTGTAGTGCAAAATAGTAATGAATGTATAATATTTACAAACTACAACATAAAAGAGGTCTGTGAAGTTAATATCTTATCATCACACGCATAAATAGACTCGGATACACCTACAACGCCAATCTGATTATTGGAAAACGATTTTTGCTATCTACTCAGATATAAGTACAAGTCGTTTGAAGCAAGCTTGGACCGTAATGTAACATCGAGTAATACACAGAAGAGAACGAAACCCTTATTGGTCGAAGCTCTATTTACCTCCGACTTTTGTATTTTGCTTGTGACATCACTCCTAAACGGCTAGTCTGATCTCTACCAAACTTTGCATGACGGTCATAAGTTTCGAGCACAAAGTCGTGACGTCGTAATTTTTTTTTCGACAAAAAGTTACAATAGAGGAATAATCACCATTAAAATTTTCCCATGTAAGTCTATGGGAAAAAGCTGTACACAAAACTCGGCGCTCGGTTCCAATTCGGCAAAGCGGATCATTCATGCCCACGTAGCATTTTTTAATGTTAGTTTATGCAGAAATCCTAAAAATCAGTAACGAGAGATGGAGAAAAAACATTTTTATTGCAGTTATTAGTTTGGAGGTTAAGTGAACAAAATACAGTAAAATAATTGAATCAATCAAGCTTTGATAAATATATAAAACTTTTCAGCACACCAACGGCTTATGACTATTAGTTTGAAACTTAGTCCCACGTGTATGAATGCTTAGAATATTTTTTCATCTATTTTGAGATGTGAGACGAATTTTTAGAATCGAAGACGTATAAATCCTATCATTGATATGCATTGAATTTGAATTACCCATTTGAACATTGTTAATGGACCCATAACTAAGTAAATAAAACTCTTCGCATTTTTGCTTTAGGATGGTGGTAGGTTTTTATATTATTTTTAATTCATATTGTAGGAATTCATATCTAAAGATATATCTAAACATCTTATGTAGATATATCTAATATTATAAAATGGAAGACTTTGTTTGATTGTAATAAATAGGCTCTAAAAACGAATAGACCGATAGTAAAACAGTAAAAAATCTTAACACTATCCGTGCGTAGCCGGGGTGGACCACTAGTATCATAAATTTTGCCCTTTAGACGTCCAATTGTGATTTGGCATTTACTTTTTTTGTTACTATTTGTTGGTTTTATTGCTGTAAGAATATAAACCCGAGAAAAAAAACAATTCGATATCTTTACGTTTAAAATAATGATAATGATGCAAATTTTGACGGCAGCAATACTAAATGCTTAGTTGAACGTGTAGTACAACAGGGGCCCAATTCTACACGACCATCTTTTCTGTATGTCGGTCTTAGGTGTATCAAAACTGTGGTTTTGGCATTCTCGAAGCAAAATTGACAAATGTCATTTGTGTCACTGTCACAATAGTGAGACAGCTAAGATCTTATTTGCTATTCTACAAGGCCATTTTACGTCACTTTTTGACACATTGACGTATTTGGTATTCTGCAAATTAACGATTTTTTTCAGCGTTTTGATGATTGAACGAATGATTCACCAAATCGGTATTCTAAGCGTTTTTAAGAGTTCTTTTGACAGCTGTCTGAAGCTACAATCCACCATAATGCTACAGTTTTTCTCCTAAAAAACAACAGTAGCTTTTTGTGTATTGTTTCATACATTCGAAAAAAATTTTTTTTTGTGGAAAATTATTATGAATATATATTCGAATGTATTTACACATATTTTATTGGATTTTATTTACATTTTACTGAAAATTTAAAGATATCAATAAAATACGCGTTTTTTATGACAATATTTTTTCTGATAAAAATATCTTATTCAAAGTTCGAAAATATTTCAAATGTATCGAAGTAGATTTCGTTTCAATGTGGCTCAATGAAAATCGATATGATAAATGCAGTTACACTTATTCAAGAAAACGTTAACTCATTATGAGGTCCCAGTCAAAGTAGATATAAGATAAATATGTTTTTAAATTATCATGGTTGTAAACGGTGAGGGAAAACATCGTGAGGAAACCCACATGGCTGAGTTGTACTTAGTCATGTGACAGTGTATTCGCACAAAACGGCGATAGGCCTGCCCCCTATCACGTGAGTACACTGTCTAAGCAAAACGTGGGCACCTTCTCTGGAAACTAGATGGCGCTTGCCATGTGACTTCAGAAGTATTGGTACCTCTGCCAACCCCTTCGGGGATAAACGGCGTGAACGTTTATGTTATGTTTATGTTTATGTTTTTATAGCAAAACAGCAGAATAACACTACCCCATTCCTACCGGTGGGTGGTCATAATAATAGGAGTATACACTACCCATACGGGTTACCCTTAGTGATTTCGCGTGGGCTTTCTAGTGATTTTTGGTCGATATGTTTAGAGAGCCCGGCACCAACAATTATTTATTAATACCATCTTTTCACCACTCAACTTCCATAAGTGACTCAGGAATTTCTCATTCCAAAGCCTTTAAGGCATTTACAGTAATACAGACCTAAGCAGAGGTTCCCAAACTAGGCTAGGTCTGTATTATGGGAAACCAGTTTATATGTGTGCATGTCAGTTTCATCACCAACACCCCTATGATATTTCGTGTGATGATATATAGCCTACGTTACTTTTGAATAATTCCAACGTTTAATTTAAAAAAATATTTTTTATATCGGTTGAACTATTGGGGAATTAGGAACCTATACATACAAACAAATATCTCTCCTTTTGGAAATTTGATATTATAGACAAGAGATTTTGAGATGATTGGCTGATTAGTGTACAGTCGGATATATATACATACATACATACATATACTCACGGCTATAAATCCCTAGAAGGGGTAGCCAGAGCTAAGGAATTGAAAATTCCTAAGCCACTTTTGGAAAGTTGAGTGGGGAAAAGATGGTGAGATAAAGGTTGTTGGTGATGGGTTTCCGAATACATCGCCCAAAAATCTCTTAAAAGCCCCAATACAGTTAGTCGCCTCTTACGTACACCCATCGGAAGAAATGGGGAAGTGCTATTCTAAGCCGACACTACACAGCAAATATACACTACACAGTATATATTATACACTACACTATATATATACTACAGTGTATATATACTTTGTATATATATGTATATATTAATAGGCTTAAGGTAAAATAAAAGTCAGGATCATGTGCGGCCACACTACGAAAACCGAAAACATTATAGGTTGCCTATGTACTAAACGTATGCATTGTAAATTATGCTGGGTAACGACTATATAAAGTCTAAGCGAAAACAGTTAAGCTTTTCGTTTTATAGTTATTAACGTTGCCGTTAGCCCTCTAAAAAAGTTATTCCTAATTAAATTATCACAGTTTTCATGCCAGTAAATATTGGCCCTAAGAAACACAGGCGTATATTCAAAGTATAACAATACTCGTGCAAATCCGAAATGGTCCACTAGTAAATTAATAAAGAAACAAGTATCAAGAACATATTATTTATTATATATTTGTAATTAAAGTACAATCACAAAGACGAGCAAAGAACTTTTAATACAAGTTTTGGTATGATAAAAATACGCTTTATTATTTGTTAGCTTCTCCTACATGATTTGAAATATAAATGTATATTCTTGGGTAATTTTCAGTTGGTTGATATCTTCCGCAAGGAATTATTATAAAATAGAGACACCATATGAATGTTCCAGTTTGAAAACTTTAATTAAGCTTCATCGTCACGAATAATTGGTACCAAAATCACTGATAGCATATTCATCGTTAAGTTCGTATCGTACGAATAGTTCCGCAAACAAATAATGTTTGATATTAACCAGTCCGTTAAATTAATTATTATTCGGTATAAGAAATTTATTCATTAGTTTTCAAAATATGTAATAATGAAAATGAAAATGAGAGGTTTTCTTTTTGAGAAATAAAAAAACAACATAGTTCCCTAGAGCTCTGTAGATGGCGTTGATGTAACTACGTTACTTACTTCAAACTTTCTTCGTGGCGTCAGTCGTGTTGCTACAATAATTTCGCCAATGTCAACTTTAAAAACATGTGTCACATCACCATGTACCCATTGCGCTTTACGATTTTCATCATTAGGAAAAAGATGTATTCCTTCATTTTTACATAAATCTACAAGGCACAGCCCCTCTTTTTTTTTTCTAGGGACATTTTCTTTTTGGCGAGCGAAAACAACAAAAAGAATGTTAAATATAAATACCGTCTTTGTTTATTTACTTTTAAGCTATCTTGGCTTAAACTGATATTTATTTAGACTTTCAAATCAGAACGTTTTTATGTACGTTCCGTTTTACGATATCATTACATCCAAGTGTGAAAAACGTTCCGTTCCTACCAGTAACATAGCAAGTCTGGCGCCATCTATCCTGAGAACAGGGAAGAAGAAAAAAAGAAAAAATGGAAAACCTCTCATTGACTAATTATAATTTTTTTGTTTGTTTATTGTTTTTTTTATTTTTTTTGTTATTGGCGGTATCTGCCGAATATTTTTTCAGCAATTTCGCCACAAACAGCGTGATTTAGTCTCGCATGTGAATTTTAGTTGTAAGGATTTTTATCATTAAAGCGAAAAAAAAAAATGTATAAAGAATGAAATTATTAAACAATTAGATCTTGAAGGTATTTAATAAATGGTTAAGTAAAGACTAAGTTAAGAGTTATTTATATTTTGGGAAGAACATAAAATTAAAGAAAACATAATAATGAAATCCCATTATCGCGAATCCCAACTAATTATGTCATGCTTATTGTTATTTTCCAAAAAAATATCTTTCTTCTATTTTTTTTCTTTTTCATCATCATCATCAGCCCACACTCGTCCACTGCTGGACATAGGCATCTCCCATGGCGCGCCACCTCTTCCTATCCTCGGCCAGCCTCTTTTTCTTTTTAGCTTTGGGTATATTTACAAGCAGCCTTTTTGGCTCAATTTAAATATAATTTATTTAATAACCTGACAATTCATACTTGGTAAACATTGGAAACATATTTTAAATCATTTACAATTAAATTTTGAAGAAATAATTGAGATCTAGTTACAAAATCGGGGATGATTCTAGATTAAGAGCATAGGGTACATAATAAATAAAGTGGTAGGTATTTGCAATATCAATATTAGAATAAAAATGGCAATACTGGATTTAAAATCATTCAACTCAATGACCGAATGAACAAGAAACTGGGCTAAAACGTCAAATTTGGATCACCATACCAGAGACATACACCTAAGATACATCTTAAAAAGATTGTGAATACCCATTAAAAAGTTCTATTAAGTTTGCATTGTGACGTTTAGTGACATGTGACAGAATTTTGACGGTTTTATGTCAAATTATGACAGTTGGAAAAAGTTTTTTTTCTTAAAGCGAGTTCGTGTTTGGCCAAGAATTTGCGTAATGAGTTTGTAAGAAAAAGTTTTACTTTACTTTGAACAGACCGCAAAAATCTTATCTTATAATCACGACTTATTATAAACAAACATAAGGCAAACTTAGAAAAGTCTAATATTTCAGAAAAAAAAAGGTCTTGAAACAAAAATATTTATTTCATCATTAATTAAAGATAAATAATTCAATAAAAATAATAATTTCAAGATTTTCTCTATCAAAATAAAAAAAAAATTAAAAGAAAATTATACAAACCTACTTGCGTATTTGCGAGATTAGTTCCTATCGGAGTAGGCAGAAATTATTAATTTTGTTGGATTTGTACGACCCTGGCTAACTTATCTAGCTTCTTCTAGTTTAATGAATCTTTTATACATGCTTTTTTATTCTTTACACTTCGGGCACACTTTTTGTTTATTTGACCAATTTGTCACTGGCACAATTATAACAATCCACTACTAACTTATCTGTAGAATATAAAACAGAGCAAAAGAGAGGTGTCATTTTCAAAACACAGGGTACAGATCCACAATCTTTTCTTGGCCGGCGGCGACTACGGTACTACTGTCGCCATTTTGAAATTTCGGCCTGTCATTGTCAGTTAGTTCTCAACTGAATAAAAATTATAGGGTGACCTACGTATATAATAAATTATCACTTTCATTAATATTTTTGTAGTGGAAACTTTTTTTTAAAGACATTTATTTTTATGATGTATCTTTGCTTATTAATAAACGCTTTTATTTCCAGTATTCAATATAAAAAAATATGAAAATTATTATTTATTTTATCTAAGTAAGCTAACACCGTCCGAAAAGTTGTGCGCGCATGACTATAGCAGTGCGAGTTACGGGAAGTGGGGAAATGCTCCCGAATAAGATTTCACTTCGTATACACTGATGTGTGGGTTCTAATCCAAATGCGGGGATGTACCAATGTGTCATTTCTTAAGTCATAACTGTCTGACATATATATAAAAATACAAGGCAAATGCGTGATAGCTTAATGGGTACAACACCGGTTAACGTGCAAGCGACTAGTGTTCAAATCCGGATCGGGCCTACACCAATTTATCTTTTCTAAAGACATATGTGTGGTTAATTAATCACGGTTGTTAGCGGTGAGGGAAAACATCGTGAGGAAACCCACATGGCTGAGTTGTACTTAGTCGTGTGACAGTGTATTCGTACGAAATGGCGATAGGCCCGCCCCCTATCACGTGAGTACACTGTCCATGCAAAACGTGGGTACTCTGAACATCAGGTGACAAAGTCACGTGATGTTCAGAAGTATAAGTACCTCTGCCAAACCCTTTCGGGGGTATTCGGCGTGAACGTTTATGTTATGTTATATGTTACAAGGCTGTTAACAGGAATAAAAAAGGCCCATAAATTCACTGACCCAGCAAAATGAATGACCCAAACGATATCTGATGTTTAGAATTATTTTTTCTGTGTCACCTTTTCAGGGGATCTATGTGTGAATATGAAATGTAAAAGACAGTACACGACAAGGTAAGCCTCTGATTTACAGGATTAAAAAATGATTTTATGTAGTTACCCACTTATTAACTCTGAGTGTCACAAATAACAAATCCTTGAGTATAAAATATTGAAACAGTTTGCAGAGAAGTACAATTGGGAGTGTTATCGCTAAAAGCGATCTTTTCAAGACAACATTTGGGAGGTAAGATCAGCAAATTTAGGATACACAGTCATTCGGGTAGACATACCAGACAAGGGCAAAAATAAATAAATATAATTAGCTTACATTAAAACGAACTTGTTTACTTACAATAATAGTTATTACATACATGCATACATACATATACTCACTAGAAGAAACTCTTAGAAACTCCCAGGCACTTTAGGAAAGTTGAGTGGGGTAAAGATGGTAAAATAAAGTTTATTGGTGATGGGTCTCCAACCGCATCGCCCAAAAATCTCTTAAAAGCCCCAATACCGTTAGTCGCCTCTTACGTACACCCACCGGCAGAAATGGGGTAGTGCTATTCTAAGCCGACACTACACAGCAACTAGTTATTAATTAAATGAATATTATATTAATTGTTTTATTAAGACATTTCAATACATAAATAAATTAGCCTGTATGATGTAAAATTATTTCCCTTATAATGGTAAATTTTTATTTACTGGCAATACTAATATCGATGACAGCGACGCCCTTACCGGCCAAGAAATGTATGTGGATCTGTACCTATAGAGACTTCGAGGAAAAGAAAAAAACAATTTTTTTACTAACATTGAAAACAGCCTTTAAATTCGCGTTTGTACATCAATAAAAAATTTGGGATAGGTTTGTTTCAATGAAAACTAGTATTTTTTAATATACTAATACTAAGGCAATAATATTTTTAAGACGGTTTGGGCATGATAAGGATGAGTAGGTAAATTGGATGTGTAAAAACCCAATGTGGAAGGCACTGGAAAGTGGTGTTAGTAGAGGACGACTACGGAGGACACAATCGGACCAAATAGAGAGTTTTCTTAAAAAGGCAGGCGGCTTCTGTAATAATGTCATGCCTAGAAGACATTCCATTAAAATAAATGATAGTTACGGAGTAGGTACATATATACATAAATACATATACTCACGCCATTAGTTCCCATTGGGGTAGGCAGAGACTATCGATCGCCATGGAGTAGGTACCCGCATAAATTTAACCATTTACGTACCCATACAATTTTAAATTTTTATAACGATGAAATCAAAACTCAGCTCTTTTTTTTGAGACTTCACTTCATCGGTTTGAGTTTGAATTCTCGTTGGGCCTTGACCAATGTCTTTTTTATTTATTGAGGACGTTAACCGTGAGGGAAAATATCGTGAGGAAACTATTATAGCTGAGTTATACTTAGTCCTGTCATGTGACAATGTATTTGTAGGTACATTGTTACAGGTTTTTAATTTTGCTATACATATACTCACGGCCATAAATCCCTAAAAAGGGGTAGCCAAAGCTTTAGAGCTAAAAACTCCTCAGCCACATTTGGAAGTTGATATGGGAGATGATGGTAGAAATAAAGTATCGTTGGTGATGGGTCTTCAACCGCATCGCCTAAAAGTCACTTTAAAAAGCCCCATACCCTTAGTCGCCTCTTACGACACCCATGTAAAGAATTAACCTATAATAAAATATTTCGGTCGAATCTTCTAGCAGAAAGTACTTATAAACTGTACATAAAATTTAAATGATATTTCTTTAGTCTTGGGCGATGGTACAGAAATAGGTACAGTTATTGCGGTAGATTTTTAAGATCACTGAAATGACAACACTTATTTGACTTATTAAAGAATGAATAAATGACTGATTTGGAATGTCAAAATTGACAAAACCATGATCCGGCAGCTAAGATAATAGAACCGATTACGTTGTAACGACTAAAAATAGAGATACAGTATTGTACTTATTTGACCTACAGACTGTATCAAAACGGTGACGTTTCTTAAAATTGTAGAATTGGGCCCCGGTACAACAGTTATACTAGTAATTTTATTACGACACTGAATAATCATGCCCAATGCATGGTTGTATTTTAATGCAACTAAAAACTCTTAGTTTTTTTTAATCTTTTTTAATAAAATTAAAAAATACATAAACTGCTTCCTTTGATTTTTAAATATAACGATAAGGAATTGACTTTTATACGATCCTCGGGTTGATTTAAACCCATTTCAATGATTGATGTTATATGCGAAGCTAAAGAGGTTTGCCAGGATCGCACAAAGTGGCGATCAATAGTCTCTGCTTACCCCAATGGGAAAAAATGGCGCGAATATATGTATGAATATGAAAACTCATCTCTAGTATTAAATTATTTTTTACTATAGTGGGTGGTAAAATTTACAGATTAATAAATATTAATTCGATTTATACAATTCTACTCATCAGTTTTTAAAGTCATCACCAGTCGAAAAGTTACTACAATAAACTGTCGTAGCACAAAAATTCGTAGCGTAAAATTTCAATATCTCGTAGACAATTTCAAACGTAGCGCAATCTGTGCAATCACACAAACTCAAAATACAGTCAAATTTTCGTAAAAAAAACAACAAAAAAGGTTAAGAAAAATGGGATCCATTACAATAAAACTTTGTAAGCTTCACATAATGGAGGCATTGTGGAAAAATGACAGTAATTTTTAAAAAAACAACGATGTTATACCGTGCATGGTACACAAAGGCTCTGATTCATTGTTAGTTCGTTCATATTAATCATGTTTTGCAGTTTCTGTATTACTATGGGTAAAGTTTGACAGTTATTATAGTTGAAAATATTAGTGTTGTAAATCACTTAGTTGAATCTTTGTGAAAGACGTTGTATTTGTTTAGAAAATATTACTTAGGGTACAAGGGTTTATAATGGAGTTGAAATAGAACACTGATTTCAAATGTTGCTTATAAAAAGAGTTGAGGCAGTAGAGATGTTACTGCTTCGGAAAGTTTTGTAGTGCTGGCTTACAATAGCATAACCTGTTACTTACTATACGGGTTTTATGAGGCGAATAAACTTCATATTTTGCGACTAATGGAATAAGCCAAAAGGCACAAATCTTTTTATCAGAGAACACAAAAATCTATGCTGTGTAGTGATAGCTCAGATTTGCACTAAATCATTTTATCCCGCGGGTGTTTTAAAAGTAATTTGCCAATGTGGTTGTATACCCATTTATGAACTATCTTTTGTTTTACATCCTTTTACCCACTTAACTTCCAATAGTAGCTGAAGAATTTCTCATCTCATCTCATCTCAATTTCTCATCATGAACTCTGATGCTCTGACTACACTTTTTTGAGGGTTATATCTGTGCAGACAAAACATTATGCAAATATAATTCCCATTGTCTCGCTCATTGAGACATGTCTGAAGATGCATATAACATTACATAACTAAATCATACAAGGTTATCGACCCTGCAAGATGTCTCATAAATTATGCATGCATGACATCAGAATTGCACTATGCCACTCGAATGAGATTTACACAACACTACGAGAGAATACATTATCCTCAATTGTATGGAGTTGCAAGCTAATCTAGACCGGTCTCTTCATTCAAATGGGACCGTTGTGAACTGCGCATATTTACTAGGCGTAATTTTGTCTGAGATATTCATGTGTTGGGACTCCATTTGAATTTATTTACCCAAATTACTTTAGAGAAGTTTTATCATGATAAAAAAGAACTAAAATGCTTAAGGCATGTTTTATAAATAATTCATTTTGTATTGATCTAGACATGATGTTATATTTTGTGTATAATTTTGATTCAAATCAAAACTCATTTGGAATAGTGTTTTGGGAATTTTGTTATATATTACAATATTTTTTAGTTAGTTTTTACATGTTTACCAAAGTAAGACTTTAATTGCAAAAAAAATGTTTAGGTCAGATATAGTTATACAATAAATATATATCAAAAGATTAATGGCGAAGGAATTATATCACACTTTAAAGAAGTTTACGTGTTATTAAAGGAAAGAAAAATTTCGACACTGGCGGGGTTCGAACCCGCGACCTTCGGGTATACGCCCCCGTCGGCATCCAGCGCGAAATTTCTCTATCCTTTGTTTTTTTTTTACACGTTCAAGTAGTGTTTGCGTTTCCTACCTCCGAATTTTAACTAATTCGGACGGCCACTTGTCTACCTTTTCAGATAGAATGCAAATGTTGGAAACGCCTAACTATCACATAATTTAATGTTTTTTGACATGAATTCCTCATGTGGGGATTATTACTCATAAATAAAAGATGTTATTAAAGGAAAGAAAAATTTCGACACTGGCGGGGTTCGAACCCGCGACCTTCGGGTATACGCCCCCGTCGCTCTGCCAACTGAGCTACAGTGTCAGTTGGCATCCAGCGCGAAATTTCTCTATCCTTTGTTTTTTTTTTTACACGTTCAAGTAGTGTTTGCGTTTCCTACCTCCGAATTTTAACTAATTCGGACGTAATAATCCCCACATGAGGAATTCATGTCAAAAAACATTAAATTAGAAGTTTACGTCCCTGCTATGCCCAATATAATTTTATAATGTTACTTACTTCAATATATAAGCAAAATACCACTAACTTAGTAATCAAGATTTTTTTAAAGTTGAACAAGGATTGTTCAGGTGGGCAATTATTTTGATAACATTTAGAAATGATGAGAAGGATGAAAGTTAAATGCAAAAAAAGCAACTCTAAACAAACGTTGTCACAAGCGGAACCAGAAGCTAGTATAGTATATAATATACTTCGAAAACTTATTTAAATCAATCTACAAAAACGCTCGAACGAATACTCTATCTAAAAACGGTATAGTCTCAGCATCAAATATCATTCATTCAGCGCATAAACAAACCGAAATGTATTCACAACAAAATTAACGGTAACTTCGGACAGGAGGCAGACAGTTGAGTGTTTGGCTGACTGCAACAATAGCCGTAGCAATTAGATCCAAACCCTCATGAATACAACATGAGAGGAAGCGGAGGCTGCTGGAAAAATCAGATAAAATCCAACCACGTAGTACATAGCTCCAGTAATTTATCAGAGGCCGCGTGGGGAAAGCATTACACATTTATATCTCCTAGCTGTGTCATACTGCACTGTTCGCCTGTTTTGGTTAGCTGTTGATTAGATTTACGAGTTTGCGGGATGAATATCTCTTTGTTCTTAATTACTTTGGCGGGTTGCGTTTATTGTGACGTTTTTATTGTTTTGCAAATAGTAATCACTGGTTGTAATTGTGATAGGTAGCTTCAATACAGATTTAATGGTCAATTGGTTGAACTGATATGATTAATAATATTTAATGAAAACGATTATAATATATTTTTCAAAAGCAAATTAGCAAATGCAAGGGATACGATGTATATGATATTCATACATACATTCGTAAAGTACAACCAATTATATCATCTACCATACACACCATGTAACAGTATTGCCATACAAAAAAGAGTTGAAAATTTGTTTTTAAATTTCATCTGTTTTGTTTGTAAAAGTACTGATTGTGACGTTTTAGTTTACTTACAGAAAGTTATAATTTATAAATATTTGGTAAAGGGAGAGGAAGGTCTGTTTAAAGTGATTAAATATGTATTTTGGGTAGTAATGTTTCAAAGTTTATATCTCTGATACAAATGTCAAGTGTACTACTACTTACGGAGTAAAATAAAATCAGTCAATTTTGTAATAACTTCACATTATTACTAAGCCTGTCTTGATAGGTGAGTATTGATATTACTTTCACATTAATATAATTTTACGATAAATCTAACAACATATATTATGAGAAAGATTTTAATAAAACTACGAAAACACTATTAACAACAGCCTATTCACGTAGGACGGTATAATATACATATTTGAAATATTTTATAAAACATTTTAGGCAGGTCCAATAAGTTATTAGTAATTTGGGCTGTGTCGTGGTGTTTGGGTCGAATTGCACAAAGGGGATTTGATGATGTACAAGAATGGCTGAAACAAAACAAGCTCACATTGAATAGCAATAACTCAGAGCGAAAAAACCCTTTACTTAACATTTTCTACAAGAGAAACACCAGATCTACAACTCGAACTATTGTCTCACAACTGCCACTCAACTTCATCAAGTCCCATGAATGGAGAGTGCTCTTGCATAGCATTGTCAAGAGCAAAGTTTGTTAAATATTTAGGTGTTTTGATTGACGAGAACATGTCTTTTAAGCAGCAGATACAGGCACTTACTAATAGAATACGTAAGCTTATTTATTTCTTTTAAACTTTAAGACATGTGGCTTAACCTCATATGCTTAAAAGAATTTATTATGCTATTTGTCAATCAAATACTGTATTACATCTTGGGGTGGGTCGCCGAAAACAACTCTAAAAAAACTTGAAGCCTCACAAAGAACCATATTAAAAGTATTTACATTTAAATCTTTTTTCTACCCAACCAATCTACTCTACGAATCATGCCAGGTTCTTAATGTGCGCCAACTTTTTGTTCTAAATGTCATAACAAAACAACACACTAGCATGGTCTATAATTCTAGTCTACTTGATAAGCGTCGAAATCATGCAGTTTGTAATAGATCACATAAAATCAGGACTTCTTTTTCACGGAGATTCTTTCCATTTCTCGGGCCGTACCTTTATGACAAGATCAACAAGCTGACCAATATTTACTCAATGAATAAATTTGTATGTAAGAAAATTGTAATTAATTGGCTGTTGAAACTTTCATACCATGATAGTGAAATGTTACTGGATGTAATTCAATAATTCTAATTTAAAAGATGTAAAAGACAAACAACACTCACACACACACACACACACACACACACACACACACACACTCACAGATTCAAATAAATACTCACACAGAATCATATTAATTTAATGTAAGTATACAATAATATTTCATCCTAATGATGAATTATAATTTGCATGCTCTAACTACATATGAATATATTTTAGTAGGATAAAATTTGTAAATATTGTCTTTTAAAGCCACTAATATAAGAACTACAAAACTTTGATAAGAACTATATAACGTGAATTGTATGCTGAAACACAGACTATCGTCTAGTTTGGCTGCAATTATCTTTAAAATTGCACTGTAAAGTTAAGCACAATTTTTATTTATAAACCATTATAATTAACTTGTACGCTTTTTCTTGAATAAACTATTTGTATTTGTGTTTGTGCCAAAGAAATAGTGTAATACATGCATACATATACTCACGGCTATGAATCCCTTGAAGGGGTAGCTAGAGCTGAGGAATCAGAAATTCCTCAGCCACTTTTGGAAGTTGCGTGGGGAAAAGATGGTGGAATAAAGGTTGTTGGTGATGGGTCTCCCACCGCATCGCCCAACAAACCCATAAAAGCTCTAATACCGTTAGTCGCCTCTTACGTAGACCCACCGCAAGAAATGGGATAGTGTTATTCTAAGCCGACACTACTAGGCACATAATAGTGTAATATTATACTATTTCTTAAAAACACGAGTCTTTTATTGAATTAACACTCATTTTATGTGGTTCTAAAATGTTTTTTTGTCTTAAAGTGTATTGTTAAAACCTACTTATTTTTTAAATTTAAAATTATTTTAATGTAACAAGTCCTTTTTCTTTAACCTTGAATTTCAAAAAACAAAATTAAATCCATACAAAGTGAATAAAAATTCAGCTTATGCATCGAAGTATATCATATATCAAAGTAATTCACAAAACTACAATATTATCAGTATCAAGAGAGGCTGCAATAAAAAAATACGATGTCATAGTGAACCGCGCGGCGTGCAATAATCGTTGTTTGGAACGCCCAGGAAAATCCATTGGAGCTATTGAAAGCTATTTGTGTCGCCTCTTCAGCTTTACAATCATGCGAAACTGAGGCGAGTTTTAGAGTAAAAGGAGCTGTAAGGAGAATTGCTTTCAATGTGTTTTTTTTATGAGGTTTAAGTAACCATTTTAATTTATACATTGGTTGTATAAGACAACGATGTCCGTAAATTGAGTTTAAAGACAATTGTTTTTAGACTCTGATATCATTCTATGAATATTGTATTCTTCAGCAGATCATCGGGTTTGTTTACCTTACTAGAAGTCATTTACATTGGTTATTTTTACATCACTGACCCCATTATATCATTTGCTGTTTATAGTGCCCGCTTTTTCTCTTCTTTACCTCGTCTTATAAGATGTAAAACCCGTGATCTTTATATTTTGAAGAAACAAACAAAGATAGTATTCAGAAAAAAACACAACAGCTAGCCCCTAAAAAGGTACAATAAACTTAAATAAATTAATGAAATATAATACACACTAGTGGGTAACCCTGGCGCGACTACGTCGCGTCCAATAAAATGAGTTTATTTTGAAATTTTCCGACCAATCACAGCGCAGCTCTTTTGAATTTCTAGTGAATTTTTCTGATTGGCCGGTTTGAAAAAAATCCGATCAATCACAGCGCATCTCTGATCGACTAAAATTTGCGCGCGCTTATGACACTCAAGCAAAGTCTATGGGCCAAAATCGAAACTTTGAAATTCTGTAACAATTAACATAATCCAGTTACATCAGATGTCTGAATTTTGCGCACACCACGGCCGCGAACTGTACAAAACGATACCTGAACCAAATTTCTAGCTTAACTCTCACAGGCTTCCGGGCAAGAAAGAGGCTTACAGAAATAATGTATAAAGAATAATATATAAAAATAATAATGACATGACATCCAAGACTAATAAACAATACATATATAAAAGATTCCCCCTGTGGGATTTGAACCCACTACTTTTGTACCCAGAAGCTTGTCACCTATTTACTCGGCCATGGATGTCGTCAAAAATAATCGTCATCATGTTTTATCTGTGGTAAATAAAAAAATAAGTAAACTTTAATCATTTATAGTCAGATTCTCAATACTCAAAAAACTCTCCAAATTATAAATTGAATGTTTTTGTTCATGGAAACCTCATGTGGGGATTATTACTAATAAATAAAGGATACGCTTTCGACACTGGCGGGGATTGAACCCGTGACCTCGGGTATATGCTCCCGTCGCTCTGCCAATTGAGTGTAAATGGCGTCCAGTGCAAAATTCTTCTATCCTTTGCTTCTTTTACACTTTCAAGTTGTGTTTGCGTTCCCTACCTCCGATTTTTTTTTAATTCGGAAGTCGCGGAAGGAGGTTGTGGGTTCGATCCCCGCCAGTGACGAAAGCGTATCCTTTATTTATTAGTAATAATCCCCACATGAGGTTTCCATTTTTTTTTCCTTTGATACATAAAAAAACCCTTATTCACTCTCCAAATTATGTTGGTATTGTCTGAAAAAAAGGAAACGTCACAATTTGTAACTGATTTTTACATTATCTGCTACGTAAACAGACAAACCATTATTTCGCAGTTAGCATAAAAATAAAAATACTGCATAATTTATACAAACTAAAGGTAAACTGTTTCAGACCCAAACTCCTTTTCCTGTAAAATATCAAAGGTTATAACTTAAAAATAAATGTCCTCTTAACATAAGGCAAAGTTGCACCACACAGAATCTGGCCCCGATCCAAAAGAGTTTTCTAGTCACGACACCGTCTTAAATTATTTTACGGCTTTATGAGAGCTGAAAAATTGTGTACTCGTTTTTATCTCCCATTTTCCTTTCGTGAATTTGAATAATACTTTTACTTGTTTCTGTTATGAACTTTGATTTGTTTTAAAAACAACAAATATGTTATTTCAAAATAATATTTGTCTTTGTCTTTATTTTACTTGAGCTTTCTTGACTTAGTACTTCTCTCACAACCCTTATATGTCCCCACCAAGGGGCTCGAGCCTACCCTATATAGGGCGATTTGGCCATAGTCCACCACGCTGGCCAATTGCGGGTTGGCAGACTAACGACTACTACCGTAATAGCAGCCGGGACCGACGGCTTAACGTGCCCTCCGAAGCACGGAATCATCTTAATTTACTACTTACTGGAATATTTATGCAAATGTTAATTACAAGTCTATATGAGTTTGGACATACTGTAATTATTATTAACAGTTCTGATATGTATGTAAGTAAAGGATAAATAGAAAAAGGAAAAATTTCGACACTAGTGGGGATCGAACCCACGACGTCCGGGTAGACGCCCCCGTCGCTCTATTATTCGAAATAATACCCACATGAGGTCTTCATGAATAAAAAATATTATATGTTATTAAATGTTGAATATATGGCAGCCAATGTTGGATGTGGCTGAATAAGCATGAAAGCAGAGTGAATGCAGTAGAGAGGACCCTCAGAGAATTTTGTATGTAATACTTTATAGTCACAACATTTTTTAAATGTTTTTTTGTGTAATTTTATTTACATTTACATTATTTTTTTTGTTTTCATACGTGCTTTTATAGTGTTGGTAAACTAAGTAAACTAAACAAAGTCCTTTTAACCCGAGTTTAGGTAGCAAAAGCAGGTTTTTAAAATATCAAATATAAGGTGGCCAGTTGAACATACGACTTAGAAGGCAAGCTGATGCAGCAAAATATTAACTAGCCAGTCTCCTTAATTCGTTAAATATCAATATTTTTCATTTTTGTACATACATACATACATATACTCACGCCATTAATTCCCATTGGGGTAGGCAGAGACTATCGATCGCCACTTCGCACGATCCTGACAAACCTCTCTAGCTTCGTTTACATCCATCAATCTTTTCATACATGCTCTTTTATTCTTCATACTTCGGACGCCAGCCTTTTTGAGCACACTCTCAATTTGGTCCAAGTGTGTTCTCCGTGGTCGTCCTCTACTAACATTACCATCCACACCAGCTCTATAGATCCCTTTTACCAATTTTCTATCATCCATCCTCTCTATGTGCCCAAACCATCTCAACATTCCTTTTTCTATCTTTCTTACAATATCATCTTTCACACCACACTTTTCACGAATAACACTATTTCTCACTCGGTCACACAATCTAACATTACAAATTTTTCTGAGGGACCTCATCTCTACTGCATGCACTCTGCTCTCATGCTTCTTCTGCCACACCCAACATTCGCTTCCATACATAAGCGTAGGAACAAGAACAGCATCATGCACAGCCATTCGGGCCTTTTCAGACACCGATTGACTGATCATTAGGCTATTCATTGCTCCATTTACCGCATTACCCTTTTTCACTCTTCTTTCAATGTCTTCATCACATTTTCCATCCCTTGTAAACAAACTTCCCAGATATACAAACTCCTTCACCTGTTCCACATCCTTACCATCAATCGCAATCACGCATTCTGTCACATCTTCCTGTCTCTCAAAAACCATCGTTTTGGTCTTATCCACATTCACCCTCATTCCCTTTCTTACAAAAGACTCACATGCAATATTCATCATCTCTTGCAACTCTTCTGCCGATGATGCAAGTAGCACTTGATCGTCAGCATACAAGAGGCATTTAATGATGAATCCACCCATTCTTAGTCCATAATCACTTTCACGCAACTCTGTCAAACAGTCATCCATGAACAAATTGAAGAGCCACGGAGAAGCTACACATCCCTGTCGGACACCCCTAGAGATTCCGAACCAGTCAGTGTTTTCCCCGTTTACTCTTACACATGCACTAGAATCCTCATAGAGTGATACCAATGCACGTATAAGTTGACTCCCCAAACCGAACTTGGATAACACCTCCCATAAACACTTTCTTACCACCCTATCATACGCCTTCTCTAAATCAATGAAGGAGCAATACACCTTTTGGTTCTTAGCTAAGAACTTTTCGGTGATGCTCCTTAGAGAGAAGATTTGATCCATACATCCCATTCCTTTCCTAAATCCCGCTTGCACATCCCATATTTTCTCATCAGTTTCATTCATCACTCTTTCAATCAGTACCTTAGCATACAATTTACCAACAATGCTGAGTAAGCTGATGCCGCGGTAGTTTTTAGCCTCTTGGTGTGACCCCTTTCCTTTATATAGAGGCACAATCACCGCCTTGCACCAATCTCGTGGAACTTTGCCACTCGACCAGCATTTTTGGAAAAGGAAGTACAACCAAGAAGCCACCAACCCTTTACCAGCCCTCAGCATTTCGATAGTAATCCTATCATACCCTGCCGCCTTCCCTACTTTCATACTTTTCATTGCTTTCATTATTTCTTCCATACTAATCTCACTGTCACTGAAATCACCCATCTCTTCGTTCCAATCAACATTACTGTCGATTGGCGGAGAAATGGATGCATCCTCTTTTTCAAACAGTCCCTCAAAATAATTCTTCCATACCCGTTTCATGCTACTTTCATCCGTCGCCAATTCACCCTGTTCATCTCTTATTACACTCACTCTCGTGTTTTGGGAAACTCCCTTTTCTTTCCGGATATACTTCCAGAATAACTTTTGGTTATTCCGGAAATTATCAGAAAGTTTCCTCTCACACCACTCTTGCAAATCCCGCTTTTTCTTTTCTATTTTCTTCTTCACCTCATTCTTAACTCTCTTATATTCATCTTCACTTTTCTGCACTACATCGTCAGTTACACTCGCATTCATCCGTTTACTAGCTTTAATCGCTAGTAAATCTAACCACGCTTTCTTCTTATCTCCAACCGCCTCTTTCACAACTTTATCCCACCAACTTGTTGGTGGTCTATTTGACCTTTTACACACTCCACAAACTTCCGTCGCACATTCAACCATTGTCGATTTGAGCACATCCCATACTTCTTCTATTTCCATTTCATCCTTCATCTCCACGCAACTTAGTCTATCATCCAATTTCCTCACGTATTCATCTCTGATATTTACATCTTCTTGCAGTTTTTCCACTTTTATTCTCGCAAAATCCGTTGTTGACACTTTAGGCCTGTGACGCCAACGCGTACACAGACCCCTAATCGTGATATAACGAGAAAGTGATCTGTGCCAACGTTCGTGCCCCTATAGACCCTGGTGTCAACAACCTTTGCTCTCAGCCTTTCATCAACTATCACAAAATCAATCATACTTCTCTCGCTTCCCCTCTGTCTTGTATACATATGGATATCTTTGTGTTTAAACAACGTGTTTGTAACACAAAGATTCCTCTCCAAACATACCTCAATCAATTTCTCACCATTCTCATTCATCCTTTGATCGCCAAACTTTCCTAAAACTCTTTCGCAACCGTTGCGTGACACACCAACCCAGCCATTAAAATCTCCTAACATTATAAGTCTCTCATTCTGATCACACCCATTCACAACATCGTCTAACAGATTCCAAAACTCCTCCCTCTCGGATAGGGATTTAGACATGTCCGGAGCATAAACGCAAATTATGCGCATCCGGACTAGTCCCAATTTCACCTTAATCCACAGGAGCCTTGGACTCACACATTCGTAATCTTTCATACACTGAGCCATCCTTTCAGATATCAGAAGTCCCACTCCTTGGCTAGCTCGGTCATTGTCAGCAACTCCAGACCAGATTGCTGTGATGTTGCCAAGTTGTGAAACTTCCTTTCCCTTACGCTTCGTCTCATTTAAACATAGAAAATCCAGTTTTCTTTCATTCATAATCATACATACTTCATCTAATTTTTCAAACATTCCTCCACATACATTCATCGTACTGAAGCGGGTCTCTTTAGCCCACTTTTCGCCCCGTGAGAAACCATGGCGTGATGAGTGGCGAGCTACATCGCCGCCTCCGTGTTTATTATAATTGGAACACATATTGGACCCACGAGAAGCAAGGGAAGTAAACTGTCCACCTAGCCAGAGCCCCGCTTGACTAGGTAAGGTTATTTAGTACCCTTAGTTTAGTTCATTTTTGTATATTGGATTATTGCAGTAAATTAGAGGTAATGTGTAAAAGTCGTCCAGCAAAGAGGATATTCCCCGTTTTCTAATTATTATTATTAGCTCAGCAGCCACTTTTTAGAGAAACAAGACAATATGCGTATTTTGAGTCAATGCTTATCACCACTTTGAATGGACACTATAAAATATAGCATGATTGATAGTGTGCATAACTTGCTTCTATCGGAACATTACATTGTAATAAATATACAAAAATTCGGCCCAACCCAAATACATATGTTACAGTATAAGGAATAGAGCCATCTAGTTCCAACCAGTTAAATCCAGTTTCTGACCAAAGCATTTGCAGCGCAGCGAAGCGTACAGTCCCGCGACAGGGTATATATTATGAAATATACTTCGAGATATAACGCTCTGTAGAAAATAAATGAGGTGGACTCGCGTATTTCATACACGTCTTGTTATAATATAAGATTTTGCCGAGGTTGCTGTATTACTTTCATCTTAGATTGTGAAATAAAATATTTGACACGTCACTTTATTTGAACATCTACCAAATGGCTAACGTTTCTTAGATTCTAAATGCTACAATTTGTGATTTTAAATGTAGGCTTCATTGTATATGGGAGCATAGATAATAACATCGTTAATATAATTAAAATATTTATTTGTTTCATATCGCACCTTATCAATGTATTGATATCCTAATTAGACATTGTAATGGTAACCAGCAGATGATAAAGGTTTCTAAAATAAACATTATATCCTTCTGAGATCGCTGTAATTTAAGCAGGATAATTTCTTCCCGTGGTTATGTGTCAGACAATTATTGATGGGATATGATTGACCACTTATTAAAAAGAACATAATAAGACACTTGATTTCGCTATATATTACAATGCAAACATATAATAAGCTATTTTATTTGTGAGAAAACCTGGAAACTATGTATACATATACGTTTATAAGTAGGTATTAGAATCTATTCCACTCCTCTATAATAAAAAGCTGATATTCTCATAATAAAATTCTGATCTCAAATTTTCTTTGCGGCGTTAAATGAATAAGTCTGAATTATTTTGCTATAGTAACTAATCAACCATAATTAACAAATCATAAAAGCGTAATCATATATTTTGTTCAAATTATACTATAGACTTTTGTTTCAGTATTCAGTTGTGTAATAAGTTTTATTATAAAAGGGGATTTTAACGAAATTGGTTTTCATTTTATAGGCACAAACACCTGTAGCTAATATTTAAAAAGATTATTTATTGCTGTTCCATAAATTCAAATGTGACACTAACCTCTTCCGATATATATTTACGGCGCTTTTGTATGCTTTTGATTGCAATGGCATTCTCTTTATTTAATTATATAAAAATAATCATGTTTTAATTTGAAAGTCGTTTCACAGATCATATGTTTTCTTTATTCCCTTTGGGGGTTGAACTTGGTCAGGATAATTATTACAAAGTTGATCACGTACGAATTTCAAGCGCGATTTGAAAGATAAGTTTTAGTTAAAAGTATTACTCTACTTTTAGTAGAGTTTAGCGAAGTAAGAAACATTTGTATTGATTATATTATAATAATATACATAGTGCAACCGTGATAGCCCAGTGGGTAGAACACTCGGTTATCGTGCAAACGACTAGTGTTCAAATCCTGAGTCGGGCCTACACCAATTTGTCTTTTCTAAAGACATATGTGTGGTTAATTTATCATGGTTGTTAACGGTGAGGGAAACCATCGTGAGGAAACCCACATGGCTGAGTTGTACTTAGTCATGTGACAGTGTATTCGTACAAAACGGCGATAGGCCTGCCCCCTATCACGTGAGTACACTGTCCATGCAAAACGTGGGTACTCTGAACACCAGGTGATAAAGTCACGTGATGTTCAGAAGTATTAGTACCTCTGCCAACTCCTTCGGGGATTTTCGGCGTGAACGTTTATGTTATGTTTTATGTTATGTAATATACATAGTTTATAAAAAAAATATGTATTGACTAAGTCAAATTAATTTATGATCAGTACATTTATTTATATCCTTATAATCTTTTTTGCTTTCTGCTTTTCTAGAATTTTTCATTAACCAGCTATGAAATAGAAAATGAGAATAGAACTAATATTTACCCTATGAAGTCGTTTGTTAAAGTTAACCCTTTAGATATCAAAAGTATCCAAATACATTTATGTGCCATTAACCAAAATATTCAATCCTTTTCCCAAAAACCAATTAATTCTCTTTTATAAAGTACAAATTTTAAATAAAAGCCCGAACAAAATACCGGTTCATAAATAATGTCCATTAGAAAGATCCTAATAAAGGCTCTTATAGACTGAGGATAAATACTGGTTGGCTGGGAGCGCATTCATTTCTTTGTTCGCGTGAATGCCGGCAAAAGTCTCATTCATGGCGACACATAATTGCAACCATCATCAGCGGCTCGCTGAATAGCACCGAGCTCGTAAGCCTTTACTAGGGCTTCTCGAAAATATTACAAATAGTTATTTCATGCTCGTGTTGTTCAAAAGGTTATATAAAATGAACAAATATGGACAATTATGATTTTTCAAGGCAAGAACAATGAGCACTTTTTGTGATATATTATGAAAAGTACCTTAGAATAAATAAATCTATTAGTTAGTTTTACAACAGCACGCTTGATACGATTCAGTTTATGACGAAAGAACTTTACATTTGGAATAGTGAAAGAACAAATTATTATTATGACAGTGATATCAAATAAACTACGCTGACTAAGAAAATGCCAGATTCCTAAGTCTGGGGTTTCATAAAAGTATTAGTAGTGCAAGTTCTAATTTACACATTCCCGGGCCACGATATGATGTCATAAATAATTTTCAATTTCCTTATCCTATTTTCCAAAACATTTGAAGCTCAAAAGATTAAGTTAACAAATAACTTCATACTTAAAAAATGCTTCGAAAACAAAAATAATAGTACAAACTTTAATGGCGAGTCGAGTTCAGATTCCGGCATGGCAGTGTGAGCTCTTTTGATGAAGCTATGATTACACCACACATGCTGCGCCCCGTAACCCTTTGTACTGTGTTTCGTGTTACGCCTAAATAAAAACTTACTCGTACATTCGTAGCGTGAAATATGAGACCGAGCTTTTAATCTCTTTTTTATTTTAGTTCCTACGGTTTATGTACTTCGCATATTTATTCCTGTGTAAAACCGTACGTTACCTGAGGGAGTAGAGACCTGCTATGTGGTCTTTTGAAATAGTTTTATGGTTTGTTTTTTTTATATCTACGGTGTTTTAGTGGGGAGAACAACCACCTATTATGCAGAAAGGCGTTGCAGACATCAATGTGATTCCTTAGTAATTCCTTAAATAATTTTATGTGGTTCATTTATTGTGGTTTTTAACGATGAGATAAACATGGTAAGGAAAACTTCATGGCTAATTTACACTTAGCCATACTAAGTCACCTGACGGTGCATTCGAACAAAACTGCGTTAAGTCTGCCTGCGAGTACATTGTTTTAGCCAAACTTCGATTTGAAAAACAGGTGACAAAGATGTCACTGATATTAAGAAATATTAGTACCTCTGTCACCCCTGCGGAAGTATGCAATCCTCTAAGTTTTATTTATTGTCATAAAGCTTGAGTAGAAGAAAGTATCGGTTTAACTGTTAAATTACTGTTTCTGATTTATATTAATGTTTTACCATTTATGGTACAAAAGTATTCTGAGATAGTCATGTTTGCAGATGACACATCTTTAATAATTAATGTAGCGAGATCCTCTACATCTCTTGACGACGTAAATAAAGCTATCTCACTGGTATTGCATTGGTTTCCTGTAAATAACCTGGTTTTGAATGCCAAAAAACTAAATGTATTAAATTTACTTTACCGAATGTTAGGCAAGTTGATGCCAATATTGTTATTCATAGTAAAAAGTAGAATTAGTGAAAGAGACAAAATTCCTAGGGATAATAAATCGATTCCAAGTTGCAATGGGGACCCCATATACTAACACTTTCTAAAAGGCTGAGCTCAGCAGCGTATGCCGTGCGTAAGATTAGAGAAATAGCAGACATAGAAACAGCTCGCATTGTTCATTTCAGTTGTTTTGATAGCATTATGTCTTACGGTATTTTATTATGGGGTAAAGCGGCTGATGTTCATAAAGTTTTCGTCTTACAAAAGCGAGCTATCCGATCTATCTACATGTTAAGGTCGAAGTATTCGTTGCGCGAAAAATTTAAAGAAATTGGCATTTTAACTGTCCCTTGCCAATACAAATTTGAGAATTTAATGTATGCCAAAGAGAATATAGGCCAATTTAGTAAAGTTAGTGATGGGCATACTGTTAACACTCAAAATAAAAACAAACTTAACGTACCGAAGTGGAGACTTAATAAAGTAAGTAACTCCTTTATGGGACTATCCCTCGAAATGTTTTTCCTTCTGACATATTGGAATTGCCTGTGTTTGAATCATTCTACAGTGTTCAAGATTTTTTAAACGACTGGGACCCAACGACCCAATGACCGTGTCTGTAAAGCTATTAATCTCCCTTCGTTATTCCTAGGAATAATTGTCTGGTGAGTATTTTTGTTCTCACTTTATGTGATTGGATTTTTGTTATGGACAATTTATTTTAATTGTGTCAAACTAGTTTGGTTTGGTCGCATAGAAAATCTTTTATAAAGTTAAAAAATGTTTATAAACTGAAATTGTACAAACCATATTTTGAAGAAATGTGAATGTAAAGAGTTTCTTTGTTGCTTCTTCTCTTTACAAACACCTTCCGAAGCAACGGACTAATGATAATTAAAAAAAATTGACGTTAAAAAATGATAGTTCTTATCTTTATTTTGAAAAATATACTTTTTCCCTTTTTTTTTAATGGTTTTACATGCATGTAAGTCTTTTAAGGAAAATTTGCTATTTGGAAAATTAAGGAAACTTTGCTATTTGGAATACATAAATAATTATGTTAGTGTTAGCTTCCAAAAAACTAACGTAGTCATGGAGAATAAGGAAAATTATTGAAGCTATCTGCGGGTTTATTGTTAAATAATTCAAATTAACAAATACTCAATATTTCACATCATTTTCCTTTCCGTAAAATTTACTTAATTAATAAATTCCTTTATGAAGGTACGTAAGTACCTCATATTGTTTGAATATTCATCTAAAAGACAAGCGGGTGGCTTAATATAAGGGAATCGTTACCTTTTATTAAGCTTACCTTGCTACGGACGCTATATATAAGCAAGTAATAATAAAGGATCTACGTAAGATCCATAGTAAATTTTGTCCCTTCATTTCTTTATCTTTAAATAATTTCATATGAAATTCGAAAAGGTAAAAATATTAAATGAATCTAATACATTATAATAAACAAAGTTATTCTTTATCGAATGAAAAAACTTAAAGTCTTTTTAATTTCACTGAAAACACGTTTTTGTATTACCAATGTCTAAGTATTTAATTAAAGACACTAGGCTAGTGCTTTTTCAAAACAACACTTCCCAGCATTTATTCAGAAAATGTATAATAAAATAAAATGAAAAATTAAATAACACTGTTTAAATCTTACTGTCAAGTCTTCTACACGTGCAGCATGTGGGCCAGCTTTACACAAAAGACTGTCAACGCTCTACGCGTCCAGTAAAATAATGGATTCAGAGTTTGACTTCACTGATGACTTTTACGCGAGAATGCGCAAAAAGGCAGCGTCATTGCTCTGCAGAGTTCGGGCCAGCTCTAACTCCAATCTGAAAACCATCGCAGGAAGGTACGACTCGCCAGTCTTTCGTCATCTCTCCAATATATTGGTTAGGGGGAATAAGGAGCAAATTAATCGAAACTGAATTAATGTTTAATAAAGTTTTAGGTTTGATTTAATTTGATCTAAATTGTAATTTATTTTTATTTGATTTTGATTGAAATCGTAATTTATTTTAATTTGATGTAATTGTTAATTTAATTTTTTAATACTAATATAGCTCTTAAGTGTTACTAATACAAATGGATCCATTGTTGTCTGAATTAATAAATAAATTATAATTATTATGATGCATATAATAAAATTTATTATGATAAAATGATAATAGAAGACATGCTTAAGTAAACTAATATATATACAAACATAGATCAAGTTAACCCCAAAATAAGAACAATTAAACGACTTATAAATTAGGATACTTGTTCGGTGCAAACACCGAACAATAAGTAACAGTCAGCACTTTACTCAATCGCGAGTAAATCGAAGAGTGCACTGTAGACTTGCTTCGCGGTTGTACGTATCATTTATATGTATCATTTATCATTTAGCACTAAGTATCATTATCAATAAATAGTTGTGATTCGTATAATCTTCTATCATTGAATATCGTTATAAAGAATTTTCAGACTTTCGAACCAGCTCATATGGGTTATCATTCGCAACGGTTACAGGTGAAATACGAAAATAAACTTACAGTACCTAATTTTAAACTATCATCAAGCAGAAAATCATTTTGTGTAGTCTCTGTTAGGGTATATAATTCTGTACCTGATGAAATAAAGTTTTTACCCATAAATAAATTAAAAAGACGTTTATTTAATTGGTTGCTGGAAAATTGTTTTTACTCCATAAATGAATTTTTTGATAGGAATAAAAATATTAATATAATGTAATTAATGATATTTGACATGTATTTCATATTTTTTTCTATTGTGCTGTTATTATGTGTTTGTTAATATGCATGACCTAGTATTTTAAAATTGTTTCAATTTATAATATTTTTTTTTTTGATATTAGTTTTTTTTCTCTTAAGAGTATCTTTTGACATCACAGTTTCTTTTTTATAATACATTTTAATTAATTTGTATAATTATTTTTTTTAAATAATGCTTAGATATCATATAATTGTCAAAAATGTTTTTAAATATAGTCCTATTTTCAATATTTAAAGTTGTATACCCGCAAGGGTCAAATGTGTATGGATACAATTGTACAATAGAAGATCTATGTAAACTGCACCCACATTTACGACTAAATAAATGGTTTTAAATGGTTTTTTTTTTAAATGGTTTTTAAATCAATATCATTGGTAAGGATATACCCCGAACATAGTGGTCCTTCGAAAATTTTCGTATGCGGGGTCTAGTCGCGAGTGAAAAAAAAAAAACTGTGTTCATAGTTTTGGAAATTTCGTTCGCGAGTGAGGTCTCCATACAAAGTATCCAAGCGGCCTAGGCTTCCAGTTCAAGCTCTACATCAACAAGTAAGACCTTTCCAATTATCTTTCTTTTCTCTTTATTAAAATGGAAGGCAAGGCAATCTACGAGACGCAGAATCAACTGTGGAATGAGATGAAGAAAGTGGGCATTAATATCAAAAAGGACTCGGCAGATAGAAAGACAACAGATTATTTTAAAAAGCGACTCGAAATATTAGAAGCTTATTGGTCTGAGTATCAATATAACAACGATAGACTCCAATCGGAATTAAGTAGGTCTCATCAATATTTTATGAATAAGGAATATGACGAGGCTTTTGAATTGTATAAGTCAACAAAGGTACTTATCAGTGAACAGCAGCAGGCTATGATGAAGAAGACAAGGGACGACATACCGACGGTGTCCACCCGTCGGCCTGAGCTATCAGGTGATGATTATGGGGATTGTATATCGACACCGTTGAACAAAAAAGAGTCGGGCAGCAACAGCAAAACAGACGATCTTATGAAGAGGCAATCCAGTAACTTTAGGGCATTTGAACGTACCGTGATGAATATGGACTTTAATACAATCACTGAAAAATGGGAGTTAGAGGATCTATTGAAATCTTTGCAATCAAGGTAGGCAGCGATAGATTCTTTACACTGGGAGATAGATAGCGAATTAGAGGGCTCGAATTTTGCATACGAGACAGCATTCGGGAATCATGAAAGAACATTTAATAGCATAAAAAAGGAAATAAATAATAAACTTTGGTCGGTAAGGCACTCTGAAAAATCAACCCCTACCATGGAAATACCAACATTCCATGGTAACTACCAACAGTGGGTGTCCTTTAAAGATATATTTAGTGACGTAATCCATAATAATAAATCACTCTCAAACTCCCAGAAAATGCAGTTCCTGAAGAGCAAAGTAAGGGGAGAAGCAGAACAAATCATCCAGCATCTTCATATAAGTTCCGAAAACTATCAAGCCTGTTGGGAGTTACTTAATCACCGATTTAATAATAAGAAATTAATTTTCACGACCCACATCAATGTACTCTTAAATATACCGGTATCTTATCAGCCATCACTCAATAATATTAAAAGGTTACACGACACAACGCTTGAATGTCTCAACGCGATTAAAAACTTAGGGGTTGACATATCAAGTTGGGATCCCTTGCTTGTACATTTAATAGCACAAAAATTGGACAGTGATACATATAACGACTACATCGAATCTTTGAAGAATCCCAGGGAGCTACCTATTTTAAAAGACCTGATAAATTTCCTGGAAAGTAAATTTACAGCATTAGAGTCGGCCCGCCGCAAACACGAGCCAAACAAGCAATCATTGTATCAAGAGCCATCATCTTCATCGCCAAAAAATACCGTCTCGAACAAACCTTTTAGTCAACGTTACCCGAGTTCACCTAACAAATTTAATAATTATCATTCGGCACACAAAGATCATAATATTTCGCAACAAAAATGCGTACTTTGTAAAAAGGAGCATGGAATATTTGCGTGCAAGCAATTTTTAGAATTAACACCGGATGCAAGACAAGGCCTAGTTGCCAAATACAATTTCTGCAAAAATTGCTTGTACAATCATTACGGCAAAACATGCATATCCACGAAAAGGTGCCGTGAATGCAACGGTAATCATAATACGCTGTCGCACAAATCATATCATGTGATGAGCGATTTAAAACAAAACCCAACAACCTCAGGGGGTGAACAGAGCTACAGTACGAGTAAAGTATGCCATCAAACTTTTTTAGAAGAAAATATATCAGAAATACTCTTGTCAACCGCTATCATTCTGGTACAAGATGTCACTGGGAAATATATCAAGTTACGCGCTTTAATCGATCAGGGCTCGCAATCTTCTCTTATCACAGAGCATGCAGCTCAACTACTTGGCTTGCGTCGGCAGCCATGCCAAGGTATCATCACGGATGTAGGGGTAAAAGACAGTAGTTGCAAGGGCTTAGCGGTTATAAACTGTAAATCCACTATAGGTGACTATTGTTTCTCTACAAACTTGTACATAACTACGCTTTATCAATGTGTTACCTAACAAAACATTTAGTAAGCCGTCATGGTCTTATTTAGAAGGTCTCCAGCTAGCAGATCCAGAATTTTATTACAGCAATATCAATAATCTATCAGACAAAAAATCAAAGCGCGCGCTCTTGTCAAATATATAAAAAATATTTGACCCATTAGGTTGGATTTCTCCGTTTACAACCCATCTTAAACTTTTATTTCAAAAGGTGTGGTTAGCCAAAATTACCTGGGATGAAGAATTACCACAAAACATTTATCATGAGTGGGTCAAAATCAAATCAGATCTTCCGTTTATCAACGACATAAAAATTCCACGATGGCTAGCAAGCCACGAAAATGAGAACATTCAATTACATGGGTTTTGTGACGCCTCCATGAAAGCATACGCCTGCGTTATATATTGTAAGATAGTGAAGCAGTCATCATCATCACTAGTCTTAGTAGCGGGTAAAACCAGGCTACTACCGGACAGTAAAAATATCACATTACCCAAACTTGAGCTTTGTGGCGCTCAATTACTATCAAAACTAATGAAAAGAACTATCAGTTGTTTATCAGGCCATAATATCACTGTCCATGGTTGGAGTGACTCCACAGCAGTCTTGGGGTGGCTCCAGGGAGACCCAAATAAATGGAAAACCTTTGTATCAAACCGGGTAAAGGAAATCACTCAGGTAATGCCCCGAGAATGTTGGCGTTACGTAAAATCATCAGAAAACCCAGCTGATTGTGCAAGTCGAGGATGCTCTGCCAATACTTTAAAGGAAAATAAGCTGTGGTGGCACGGGCCACAGTGGTTATCAACAATAAATGAATCGAACATATCAAATGATATCATATACTCAACACACTACGAAATGAAAGTCTGCAAAATTACATTAACAACACAGGCGCACGAGTCAAGCGTTATCGGTAATATTATAAACAAGTAATGGAGGGCAATTCTCGCAAGTTCGATATCACTTCTATCATAGAAATAATATCAAGTGTTAAATGTCATGTGAAAAATATCACAAAGTGAAATATATTTCTATTGATAGATTGAAACTGTATTCTCGCACACGGTAGTAATTTTTCCTTAGACATTAAAGAACGAAGACCGAAATCAATGATCCAAGCGAATGAATTGAATGAAAGGTCAGTTTAACTGTCATCTTAGATAAGAAAAGGTCTTCATATCTGTCAATATTTTTATTCGACATTGGTGAAATAATTGTGGCAAACACGATTGAAGCCACCTAAATAAAAATTGAATATTGAATCTGTCAATATTTACATATGTTTTGGTTTGTTTAAATTTTCCTTTAAGTGTACTTTGCCGGTAACTAGCAAAGTCTGAATTCCCAAATGGACCATCCGACAACCGAATTTAGTTTTGGAAATTTTATAATGGAAAGATAATATATTTTAATAATCTAATTAACGTTGATCCAAGTAGACATAATTTACAACTTCTAAGACTATTTGATCTATAATCCATTTAATATATTTACCTACATTTTAATTTTCTATCTATATTCAAACAAAATTTGAAAACAAAATGGCTACCGTTCGCACGACATCTTTAAATATCATCATATCGTCTGATCGTGACCACACGATATCATCCTTTGATATATATCATCTTATCGGCTGGTTTTCAATAGAAAAATATCGTTCGGATGAAGTGAGAATAGCTCAAGTCAAATATCGATCGCAAAATATCACAAAAGTGATAAATATCGAAAGTGATATAATATCTACCGTGTGAGAATTGCCCCCCAGTAGCTTCACTCGTGCAACGAATGTTTTAGCATGGATGTTACGATTTTTATCTAGAGAAAAGGGAAGGTCGAGCTATCTTAGTATTAGAGAAATACAGAAATCAAAACAGTTTATTATTAGATATATACAGCAAAATCATTTTGTACAAGAAATAAGTGATTTGAAACAAAATAACAAATTAAATAACAATAGTAAACTTTTAAATTTGAACCCATTCTTAGACGAAAATCACATCATGCGAGTGGGAGGCCGTCTCAAAAATGCCCATATAAATTACAATATGAAACACCCAATCATAATACCCCATACAAGCACCCTGACAGATTTGCTTATTGATCAAGCCCATCAAATTACCTTTCATGGAGGCCCTAGACTAACCAATACATTTTTGAGACAAAGATATTGGTTTATCGGGGGTAACAGAGCCACTAAAAAACGATTAAGAGGATGTGTCGTTTGCCGACGTAATAGCCCAATAAATCAAAATCAACTCATGGGGGATTTACCAGAGTTGCGTTGCAATCCATCAAGGCCATTTCAAAACACAGGAGTCGACTTCACAGGACATATCATGATTAAAGCAAGCAAAGGACGTGGAGTCAAAACCAGCAAGGGATATGTAGCCGTATTTGTATGTATGGCCACTAAAGCAGTACATTTTGAATTGGTAGCAGATCTTACAACACAATCATTTATAGCTGCTCTGCGTAGATTTTGCGCCCGCAGGGGAACACCAAAAACGATGTACAGCGACAATGGCACAAATTTTGTGGGTGCAAATAGACTCCTGCGAATGGAATATAAAGAACTACAGAAAGTATTTAGTGAAAGTTTCATCAAAGAAGTTACTGAAATGGAAATAACGTGGGAATTCAACGTACCCCTATGGCCATCCGGGGGAGGATTGTGGGAGTCCAGCGTGAGAGCGTGCAAGTACCATCTTAAACGAATTGCTGGAGAAGAACGCCTCACATTCGAAGAATTCACAACTTTGCTCACACAACTTGAAGCTTTATCGGCCGAGACCGCTTTATCCTTTATCAGAAGACCCTGACGATATCAATGCACTTACCCCAGCACATTTTTTAACAAGCGGTCCTAATTTAACATTGTACGACACAGAACAAGATCTAAGGACAAGATGGCATCATATGCAAAAAAATCTTTCGTGATATTTGGAAACGATGGCAAACCGAATATCTATCACAGCTATCTATCAGAAGTAAGTGGTGTAAAGAGAAACCGAGCCTACAATTAAACGACATGGTCACTATCAACGATTCTAACCTACCACCAGGCAAATGGGCTCTAGGGAGAGTCGTCGAATTGCATCCGGGAGCCGATGGGTTGGTTCGAGTGGTCACGCTCAAAACAAAAAACGGAATCATGAAACGACCTATCGTAAAACTATCATTACTACCTATCAGAGAATCAGATACCAGATGTTCTGAGGAAAACCATAAAAAAAAAAAAAAAAAAAAAAAAAAAAAAATTAAAAATTTATTCAGTTTTCAAAAGTACATAATATTCGTCTTAACCTAGTAAGTTATTTAAAGTACAAAATATAACATTTTCCTGTTCCTGAGCTAGGTAATTTACCTGTATTTCAGGCAACAATAAACAAAAAAGGCTTAAACTATCAGTTTTCATATAATGGTATTGGTAAGTAGTGTATAAATTATTATCAGACTCGATTGTATCTAACTAATTGTATTATTATGATAAAAAAATAAAAACATCTTATATTAACTTATTATATTAAGCAATTCCTCTGATTCCGTGTATGTAAGATTTAAAAGCCACGATTGAAGTTTTTTCTTGCATTCAGAGTTGTTTAAGTTATATAATACTAGTAATCTATTAATTTTATTATATAAGTATGGACCTAAAAATATAAAGAATCTATTTGTAATGGAAAATTTTGCACTATAAGTATTCAAACATACTATATCCTTTCGCCTCCTGTTTAGTGTATCAGGGTTGAAGTGTAAGCTAGCATGCTGCTTTAGAACAGTGAATAGAATAAAGAGCTGGCGCACAGTTAGCACTTTGCATTGTTTATATAGTTCGGTAGTAGGGAAATAGAAAGGGCGCGCTGTGGCTACTTTAAGTAGCGCTCTTTGAGCTCGTTCCAGTTTTAACATAGTGGTAATGCCAGCACCTCCCCAAGATTTTATGCAATAAGTCAGTAAGGATTGACCAAGCGCTTGATAGATTTGTTTTATTAAAGCGTAGTCACATATGTGTCTCAACTTTTTAAATATTACTATAAGTTTTCTAATTCTATTACAGAGTGCATTAATATGGACCTTAAAAGTTAAAGTAACATCGAGAGTAATTCCAAGATATTTGATGTTAATTGCTTTGGAGATAGTTGAGCATGGGCATGGTGCGCTATCAGTGCAAGTGCGGTGATGTGCATAAAGCGGGGTATTAGCGAGTAATGGTGTAGAAGTGTTCCTTGCGAAAATCATATACATAGTTTTATCAGTGTTCAAGGACAGAAAATTATTAAAAAGCCAGTCATTCACAATACTAAAGCCAAATTGAGCGAATTTATAAGCTTCGTCTATTGTTTTTGCAGAAAAAAGTAAGGCTGTGTCATCTGCATATGAAACTATGGTGCCGTTATTAAGTTGGAGATTACATAGCTCATTAATATAAATCAAAAATAGGCTGGGTCCTAAGATACTACCCTGAGGGACGCCATAGGGGTGGTTTTTTGAAAATGTGCTATAATTGTCTCCAATTTTTAGGCACTGAAGTCTATTACTAAGATAACTTTCAAATAATTTTAACTGAGTATCCCGAATGCCGATATTTTCTAATTTTCGCAATAAAATTGGAATTGAAATTGTATCAAAGGCTTTTTTGAGGTCGAGAAAAATCCCTATAACATGCATACCTTTGTCCAAATTTTGCACAATTTCATTTGTAAGGCAATGGACTGCGTCATCAGTAGATAACTTTTTACAGAATTATAACTTTTAAAAGAAAGAACCACAGAAGACATCATTTTATGTTGCAGTGAAGAAAACATCTCACTGCAGCTTTTATACTATCATTACATCATTACTATTTTTCTTGAGCTTAATGAGTGTGGCTGAAAGTAAAATTAATATCACAAAGTTGCAACATTCCGGTTTCCATTTCGACAAAATAAGTAATATGCAGTTGATACGAAACGAATGGAAAATAATAGTATATTACAACATGGATCCGTATTGGCAAGGGCAAGCAGCATTAAACAAATATATAAAGTATTTAGAAACATCATGTTCCGTTATCAGGGACAAAACATACTGTGATGCTGTATTAACCCAGTTACGTCACGACTACTTGGAGTTGGAGTACTACGACCGCATGTTGCTGAATCAGCATTCGAGCACGCGAGCGGCGGCGAGACAGCGGCGGCGGCGCGGCCTTATCAACGGTGTCGGCTACGTAGCGAATTCCTTGTTCGGTGTACTGGACGAACGGTTTGCTGAACAGTATCAAAAGGACATTGACCTGATTAAAGATAACCAGCAGCATTTGGCTGGCCTTTGGAAGAACCAAACGTCCCTATTAGAAGCCGAATTTAACCTGATACAAATAACTAAAACCACCAATGACAGGCAAACAGAACTAATAAATGACCGTTTCATCGATGTCGAATCCGGGATGAAGCATTTGGAAATGCAAATGAGCAGATTTTACAACATTAACGATTTCACCCTAGCCGTCATTGTTGCCACCAACATGCTACATAGCCTTAAAAATGTTCAAAGTTCTTTGCTCGATACCATTACCGATATTTACCACGGGACTTTCAATTATCATTTGATTTCGCCAGACCAACTTCGCGACGAATTAAACATCATTTCGAGTCATCTGCCGAGTGACCTATCATTGCCAATCAGCGATACACAATATCATCAGACCAAAATATACCATTTATTGACAATTTAGACCAGAATGCTGCCCGAATATTTGTTATTTGAAATAAAATTACCCCTAGTCAGTAGAGATACATATGAGTTGTTTCGAATAATACCTATTAAGAAAGGAAATCATATCGTTAGTATTATTCCTATATCAGAATATGTGGCCCTCAATTTAAAAAAGGACTCATATATAACGCTCGCTAGCTCGCTTGATGGTGTGCCAACACCAGGAGATCGGCTCGTGCATGGACAGAGACAAGAGTCTCCACAGCCCAACAAATCAGCTTATAATTGACACTGACCTATGTATAAGGAATCACCAATCTGGGCAGTGTGAATCATTAGAAGAAATGTGTCATGATCAGTGGACGTCTTTACACTCGATTAACACATATTTCCATTATTGTTGCGACCTGTGCAATCTTAGAGTGATATGTAGGGAACAGGTTTTCAACGAACAGCTAACAAGAGGTGCTGTTATATTACAAATAGGTAGTGGATGCATGATAAAGTCTAATGGAATGACCGTTTACTCACATGGTTTGAATGAAAATTCCATTAAATCCGGAGTTGAGATGACGGTCCCATCGATATCACCGATAAATCATTTATTAAATATTTCTATGCCAAAAATAAAACCACCCGTGGAAGACAGCAGCTACCAGAGGGAATCCCAATCGATTAGAGAAGGCATAGAAAAACTAAATCATGAAACAGCAATATCAAGCAACATCTCTTATCATGACATCCACCACTACAGTTTGATATACATAATGTTGACGTTGGCGGCGGTGGCGGCGGCGGCGGCCGGGGCTGGATGGCGGCGCTGGCGGCGGCGGGACGGGGGCGCGGGGCGGGAGTCTGGAGACTCCCTGCAGCCGCCCCCCACTTCTTCAAATAGTGTTAGTGTTAATGTGCATAGTGATAGTGAACCAAGTGTTAGGTTAAGTGGCTTTAAGGTAAACTACGTTAGTGAAAAACAAAGTGTTAGTGATAAGTGTGTCAGTGTGAGTGCGGTTAATTCTAGTGAAAGTGAAACCCGTACTGTTGCAACGTCCCCTTTAACTCGTAAACATTTTAATAGTAATTTAGATTAGGACGCTAATATGTCGGTATCATTATGTAATAGTTTCACCTTAGGTTATCATTGTTCTATCATATGTTTATCTATATATTTTCATCAATTCCTCATATTCATCAGCCATTGATTTTCTCTGGCCTGGGAGCATGTTCGGTGCAAACACCGAATAATAAGTAACAGTCAGCACTTTACTCAATCGCGAGTAAATCGAAGAGTGCACTGTAGACTTGCTTCGCGGTTGTACGTATCATTTATATATATATCATTTATCATTTAGCACTAAGTATCATTATCAATAAATAGTTGTGATTCGTATAATCTTCTATCATTTAATATCAATATCATTGGTTCGGATATACCCCGAACAATACTAGCTCAACGATATATTAATATTATATTTCGTCATTATATGAATTTCGTAGCCGTGTAGTGTCGACACTAATAGCACTACCCCATTTCTTCCACGGTGGGTGCACGTAAGAGGCCACTAACGGTATTGGGGCTTTATTAAGGGATTTTCGGGCTATGCGGTTGGAGACCCATCACCAACAACCTTTATTTTACCATCTTTTCCCCACGGAACTTCCAAAAGTGGCTGAGGAATTTCTAATTCCTTAGCTCTGGCTACCCCTTCTAGGGATTTATAGCCGTGAATGTATGTACATGTACCAGGCCACGCAGAAAGTATTGCGAAAAAAGGTTTTAATGTATGAAACACTGGCCGGTTGTAATGTATAATAAAAAGATGAGTCTTTATAAATAAAAAAAGGTACGTTCCAATTTTAAAATTACCCTCTTTATTTTTTACGAGCTATTTTAAATTGTCGTGTCTTACTGAAAAATGAATCTGAGCCGGGAACATTTTCGCGCTATGATCTTTTACGATTTCAAATGTCGCTTAAAACCAGACGAATCATACGATAGACTTCAAATGGCTTTTATGGATGAAGGGCCTTCCAAGGCAACCGTGTATCGTTGGTATAACGAATTCAAGCGTGGTCGATTAACTTTGGGATGAAGAAAGAAGTGGTCGCCCTCTAACGGCTGTTACGGATGAAAACGTGGTGGAAGTGAAAAATTTAATTCATGACAATAGGCGAATAACGTATCTAGAGATTCAACACATTATGCTGATTGGATCGGGAAGCGTTCATGAGATTTTACACGAACATCTTCACGTGAGGAGGATAGTTTCACGCTGGGTGCCACACAACCTCACCGAGGTACAGAAACAGGCCCGGGTGGAATGGTGTCGTGATATGATAAATAAATTTGATGCTGGCTCGTCTCGGCGTGTTTACGACATCGTTACAGGTGATGAGTCCTGGATTTATCAATACGATCCAGAAACGATGCGCCAGTCGACGGTTTGGGTATTTCACAACGAAGTGACCCCTACCAAAGTGAAGAGATCTAGAAGCGGTGGGAAGATTTTGATCGCAAGTTTTTTCAATATGACTGGCTATTTGGTGTCAATTCCTTTACAAGATCAAAGAAGTATTACCGCAGACTAGTATACTACTAAATGCTTGCCAGTAGTTTTCTCAGTTGTGAGCAACAATCGACCAAACACAGGGCTGCGCGGGCTACTGCTTCACCACGACAACGCGCCCGCTCACACCGCGCTCAAAACGACGGATTTCCTGAACAGCACGCCGGTCAAACTCTTGGGTCACCCTCCTTACAGCCCTGACCTGGCACCGTGTGACTTCTTTTTATTCCCTAAAATAAATATCAACTCAAAGGGATACAATTTTAATCGCCGGAAGATGCTCTGTCAGCGTTTCAGCGGGCTGTAAATGAGGTGTCTGCGGCGGACTGGAAAAAGTGTTTCGAAAACTGGTTTAGACGTATGAAACTTTGTATAGATGCTGGTGGAGAGTACTTTGAAAAGATTTAATAAAATAATTTTTACCCATAGATTTTTTTTTATTTTCGCAAAATTTTCTGAGTGTCCCACGTATGTATAATTCACTGTTAGTAACATTCAAGATTAAGAGTCACCATTTATGGTCATTACTTAAATATTACCTTTAGTTTGATTCGAACCCGCAACCTCTGGAACCTTTTTCACCGGCTAGTATTAAAATATTTGATACGGTGGTGCCTTATTTTAATGCATGTGGACTCTTACTGCCCATGTTTCCTTGATATTTTTTTCCATACCCACGATATGATTAAAGTTAATTTAGAAGCTACACAATATTTCTTCAACATTAAAAGTATAAATAAAATGTTATCACAAAAAACTTCAAAACTTTACCAATCTCGTTAAGTATATTTTTTATGTTCGGCAGTTTCGTGTCAAGTGAAGTACAGCAGGTGCCCTAATGAGGTTTTGAGTGCGAAATTATTTCCTCCTGTCTACATTTACCAGCCTATTTTTCTCAGCAAAACGCACAAATTTCTCAACTAAGGAACGGAATAATTTAGAGACGCAAAACATAGTGCTCTCGCGAGAACCCTGCCTTTGTGTCTCTACCTTTGTTATTTTTTTCTTATTACTCTCTGTAGATTTGTGGTTTATACGAGCAAATTGGTTTAAGTAATGTATTCATTGTGTATAACCTTGTCTTTAGTTCTATAAGGTTTATTAAGAAGAGAGCATATATGTGATTTACATCGTACTTTGTTGCCCCGAAATAAATAAAGGCTATCTTTTGTGTCTTTTAACAGATAAGATTTCTTGAGAGTTGATTAGTGTTACCTATTGGGTGCCAAAAAGAGTAGTACATTTTTACCAGTACTCACGGCTTTACAATTGAAATACAAAAATTATAAATCAATTATATGCTCCAGTCACTAAAAAGCCCCAATGCCTTAAAACACCTTTATGGGTTTACGACACCTGCGGGAAAAAGTTAGTGCCAAAACATTACACAGGCGTAAATAAATATTATTATCATAATTTCAATTAAATTAGAGTATTTGAGAGAGGGGTATATCTAAGTGCAACAATTGATGTCTATTGATAAAAGTGAAGGTGAAAAGTATTTAAAATTCAATTTATAGTTATAAATTACAGTCATTTTAGTCATAAAATTATTATGTATCTAATTCTAATAATACAAATTATGATAAAATATTAGTTACTCAGATATACATTAGGGAAAATCAATAACACATTTGTGTCGCGACTAGGATCTTATTAAGAAATAATTGAAGCAACAGACTGGCGAACTGTTCAAACAATGGCTTATTTCATTTTCTAATTACTTAATACTTAGTGATTTGGTATATTCTGATCATTCGGGTTCAACTCATGAAAATATATGTAAGTTTTTGCATACGGTCTGTTTAAAATAAAATAAACATATAACATAACATAAACTCACGCCATTAGTTCCCATTGGGGTAGGCAGAGACTATTGATCGACACTTCGTACGATCCTGACAAACCTCTCTAGCTTCGTTTACATCCATCAATCTTTTCATACATGCTCTTTTATTCTTCATACTTCGGACTCCAGCCTTTTTGAGCACACTCTCAATTTGGTCCAAGTGTGTTTTTCGTGGTCGTCCTCTACTAACATTACCATCCACAGTAGCTCTATAGATCCCTTTTACCAATTTTTTATCATCCATCCTCTTTACATGCCCAAACCATCTCAACTTTACTTTTTCTATCTTTCTTACAATATCATCTCTCACACCACACTTTTCACGAATAACACTATTTCTCACTCGGTCACATAATCTAACATTAGAAATTTTTCTGAGGGACCTCATCTCTACTGCATTTACTCTGCTCTCATGCTTCTTCTGCCACACCCAACATTCGCTTCCATACATAAGCGTAGGAACAAGAACAGCATCATGAACAGCCATTCGGGCCTTTTCAGACACCGATTGACAGGTCATTAGGCTACTCATTGCTCCATTTACCGCATTACCCTTTTTCACTCTTCTTTCAATATCTTCATCACATTTTCCATCCCTTGTAAACAAACTTCCCAGATATACAAACTCCTTCACCTGTTTCACATCCTTACCATCAATCGCAATCACGCATTCTGTCACATCTTCCTGTCTCTCAAAAACCATCGTTTTGGTCTTATCCACATTCACCCTCATTCCCTTTCTTACAAAAGACCCACATGCAATATTCATCATCTTTTGCAACTCTTCTGCCGACGATGCAAGTAGCACTTGATCGTCAGCATACAAGAGGCATTTAATGATGAATCCACTCATTCTAAGTCCATAACCACTTTCACGCAACTCTGTCAAACAGTCATCCTTGAACAAATTGAAGAGCCACGGAGAAGCTACACATCCCTGTCGGACACCCCTAGAGATTCCAAACCAGTCAGTGTTTTCCCCGTTTACTCTTGCACATGTACTAGAATCCTCATAGAGTGATACTACTGCACGTTAAAGTTGACTCCCCAAACCGAACTTGGATAACACCTCCCATAAACACTTTCTTACCACCCTATCATACGCCTTCTCTAAATCAATGAAGGAGCAATACACCTTTTGGTTCTTAGCTAAGAACTTTTCGGTGATGCTCCTTAGAGAGAAGATTTGATCCATACATCCCATTCCTTTCCTAAATCCCGCTTGCACATCCCATATTTTCTCATCAGTTTCATTCATCACTCTTTCAATCAATACCTTAGCATACAATTTACCAACAATGCTGAGTAAGCTGATGCCGCGGTAGTTTTTAGCCTCTTGGTCTGACCCCTTTCCTTTATATAGAGGCACAATCACCGCCTTGCACCAGTCTCGCGGAACTTTGCCACTCGACCAGCATTTTTGGAAAAGGAAGTACAACCAAGAAGCCACCAACCCTTTACCAGCCCTCAACATTTCGATGGTAATCCTATCATACCCTGCTGCCTTTCCTAATTTCATACTTTTCATTACTTTCATTATTTCTGCCATACTAATCTCGCTGTCACTAAATTCACCCATCTCCTCGTTTCAATCAACATTACTGTCGATTGGCGAAGAAATGGATGCATCCTCTTTCTCAAACAGTCCCTCAAAATAATTCTTTCATACCCGTTTCATGCTACTTTCATCCGTCGCCAATTCACCCTGTTCATCTCTTATTACACTCACTCTCGTGTTTTGGGAAACTCCCTTTTCTTTCCGGATATAAGTTTCCTCTCACCACGCTTTCTTCTTATCTCCAACCGCCTCTTTCACAACTTTATCCCACTAACTTGATGAAATAAAATAATATATTAGTAATAATAGCATTAACCATTTTCCGCGGATGTCGAGGGCTTTTAGGTGATTGTTAGGCGATGTGAGGGAGGTCCCAACATTCTCTAATAACACATTTTTTCTGCATTTCATTTCAATTTTTTTATTTTCTAAAGCCCTGGCTACCCCTTCATATTATATATATAATAGGTATCAGTTTATATTTATAAGTATAACTGATTAATTAAAATCAAATATTTAGGTAAGAATGAGGTGGGAAATCTGTTTATAATCCACAAAAAATACATTTATACAAAGATCCGGCAAAATATTACTATTATCTCAAACAAACTGAGCCTGTTAATATCTTTTCTAACTTCATTTGTTTATGCCCCAACCAAACGCAAGAACAAAAAGCTTTTGTCTTCAATTCAAAATTACTTGGACTAAGTCAAAGGACAGTAATTAGACTTTTTGCTAACAAATTTAATTATAATCCCTAATGAAGTTCAATTAGTTTGCCTTGCCATCAATCTTCTTTGAATAAGGGTTTACAAGTGATGTATGGATAAGGATAAGTCAGGAGGAATTGGATGATTGAATAAGTACTTGGAAATATTTTGGGGTAATGGTTATAAATCTGTTGAATATTCATCAGTTGGATATATTTATTAATATTTATAAATTGTTGAATACCGCGCCATTTTGAATCGCGCAATTTGAGCATGCAAACAAAATATATGTATTAAAGTATAAAGTATATTAAGATTTCGAAATTTTCTATTTCTTTTTACCTATTGATATTTTAGAAAACTGTGCCGGGAAATTATTTATTTTTGTGATTCATTTATGTGGATAAAAATTACATCGATTTTTTTACTTTCCCGCGGTACAGTTGACAAGTCCAAGCCAATTTCACCGCGGGCAAAGTTACTTGATATATTTACGAAAAATGATATGGCACTTTTAATTTCATATGATTTGGAACATTTCCGCCAACGCAAATTATGATCCAAGGTAGTATTGCAAACTTTCGTGTAATTATGATAGAGTAAATTGTATAATTATAAAAGCTGCTTTGCTATAAATTCAGATAAAATATAAGTCTTCGCTATGTCGGAAATTTGAAATCCGCCAAAGTTTTTATATGATCACGCAGGCCGAAAAGCGAGCAATCGTTCTCTTTGAAGACACCGTTTGACGCAGAGATTATATGCTCTCTTTTAATAGCATAATCTTCAACCAATAGACGTCCACTATTGGATATAGGCCTCCCTTAAAGATCTCAATTTACTAGTCCTGTACTGCCGTCACCAATCGGCTTTCCACGACTTAAACCCAGTCATTGGCCCACCACGTGGTAAGCCTTCCAGGTACGAACCTCTAGTACGTGGCTGCCACTCAAGAACGCTCAAGCTCCAACCCGTACACATTCACAATACATTCACTTGAACTATAGAGCGAACAACTATAGTTTGAAATAATTTTCCACAGACAAGATAATGCAGAACACAATAACATTCAGCAAATGAATTTCCAATCGCTGACTTACTAATTGCATTAGGTTATACAAGGCGCCATAAACTATATAGTCATATAAAAGTCAGCAGAAAACCTAAATAACAAGGTAATTACGGAGGCAATCGGTCCCCTGACGAACTCTGTAATAGCTTTCCGGAATTGGGTCATATAATACGTAATTACATGCATTAAGGTAACGATCTCGAATGTTTCAGATGATTGTTCGAAGTATTTGGATTAGCCCACTCAATTGCTATGGTTATGTAAACGCGCTTTGATTTCATTAAAAGCGTAATACAAACAATCTAATATCCATAATATGCCCTGTCTGTGTTTAATTATTTGTGTCTTTTTTTGCATAAATTGCACAATATTAAAATCTTATTTTTTTATTTTCTTTTTAAAACGTTGATATTTTGCATAAAAAAATACTTGGTATGATATTGTTAATTCATTTAGATTTCGAAATTAATACTAACACGAGAATACTCATTCTAGTATAGAGTTTTTCTCCAAACGTATACGTATAACCTTAGCTCAAAGTACAATAGTCAAACCCCGAAGGAGGGGCAGAGGTACTATTTATACTTCTGAACATCACGTGACATTGTCATCTGGTGTTTAAAGTACCCATGTTTTGCTTGGACAGTGTACTCATGTGATAAAGCGTGGGCCTATCGATTTTGTGTACAATTTAGCCATGTGCGTTTCCTCACGACATTTTTCCCCAACCTTAACAACCATGAATCAGAATCAGAATCAGAATTTATTTGCCACATGTTGTATGTACAATAGGGTGGACCGATTTTATTTTTTTTCAATTTTTGCTTCGGAATACCTGTATAAAGTTGTTATTTTAGGTCATTACTAATTACGAGAAAGCTCAGTTTGTTTACGTTAAGTTTAGAGGTGCCCCCATCATCGGAAAGTTTTGAAAATTTGCGTAAATTCCATAAAATCGCAAACGTTGTATAAACCCGGAATTATATTCTTAGCAATGCTTTATTAGTGTAAACTAAACAAGATTGAACTTGTAACGTGTTTGTTCTGATCGGTAGGTATCGGGGTGCGGGGAAGGGGTATTTTTTATTTCACTCCCTCACATCAAAGAAATGGCATTAGTCAACTCGCGCGCGTACACGAGTTCACTTGTTTGTCGTGCACTTAGGTACTTGACACATCGAATCTGACGGCTGGGAACAAATACATATATTGTAAGTAATATTTTTCACATTCAAAACTTGCAGTTTCGGTTATAACCGTAGTACTATTAAAAGTATTCTTTGTCTTAATTACAGAAATATGTCGCAAGTTAAAACACGTCAAATGTCAAGCTGTCCTGTCTTTGGTTTGCCAGAAAAGTTACCTGTTTCTCAGTTACCAACTTACAACGACATTATGAAATATTATTTATTTATCAAACATGAATTGAAGCCTGATATAACAACAAAAGAGCCAACAGTTCATGAAATATCTGAAAGGCTGGCTCAAGAAGTTTTAGAAATATGGCAAAAATCGTCGCTGCCAACTGTAAGTTTCTTAAGAATCCTACAATTGATTCGCGTTTATCATGACAAGTACAGATGCTTAATGAAACCATATCGAGGCCGTCAAACAAACATTAAATACCGAGAAAAATTAATAAATTCATATCAGACTCTCATAGTTTGTTTGATATTTGTAGCTGCAAATGCAAAGTTATATCGGATTGTAACTGTCCTAAAGAATGTCGCATTCCCAAGGAGGAAGTTGATTTTTTATTGGATCAAAGAACGACCAGAAAAATGATGATAGGCGGTGTCGATGTGGCTACAACGGCAAAAAATAAGAAAAAACAAGAAAGAAAAGGAAAAGCTTTATATCGCAGTAGAGAGGTAAACTATTTTGATAAACCTTGTTGTTCATAAATAAAAGATGTTATTAAACCTTGTTGTTCTCGCTCATTGATTGATGATTTGGTAACAGAAAGCAGCAGCTCATGCGATAGTTTGTTTGTGCCATCTACTAGTACTCAGTATAAAAACCCAGAACAGGTAAAACATAAAGCTTCGCCACCTAATAAAAAAAAGCGATTGAATTTAACCTCATTAGCTCTTGCATGCGATCGTACTGGAGTTTCGGATAGAGCCGCTGCTATTATAGTTTCTTCTGTCTTGAAAGATGTTGGCATTATTTTATCAAACGACCCAAGTCATATCATTGATCGTTCAAAGTTGCGCCGTGAAAGAACTAAAGTCAGATCAACTTTGCAAGAAGCTGACTGCAACAAAATTCTTCGTAGTATATATTTTGATGGAAGAAAGGATTTGGTTCCTATTGAAAAAGAAGGGAAATTTTACAGAAAACGGGTCATAGAAGATCATTACGTAATATTATCGGAACCTGGAAGTAATTATTTTGGGCATATTACGTGTGAGTCGGGTACTGCTAAAGGTATAAAAGATACTATAATAAATCACTTGAAATCCAAGTCTGTAGAACTGAGTGAGATAGCTGTTATTGGCTGCGATGGAACAGTGCTGAATACTGGTTTCAAAGGTGGTGTTATCCACCTGATGGAAGAAGAACTAAATAGACCATTACAGTGGTTTATTTGCCAACTGCATTCAAATGAATTACCATTAAGACACTTGCTGTTACATTTAGATGGCAAAACTACAGGGCCTAAATGTTTTTCAGGCGCCATAGGAACTCAATTACAAAATTGTCATACAAAGCCCATAGTCAAATTTACCGTTATACCAACAATATTACCAGAAATTTCAAAGACAGATCTGAGTACTGACCAAAAATATCTTTATGATGTGATGACTGCTATTAGTACTGGTATATTTCCTTCTGATTTAGCTAATATGGAACCTGGACCTCTTAACCATTCCAGATGGCTAACAACAGCCAATCGAATTTTAAGATTGTATGCCACTAAAACTGACCCAGAAGAAAAGTTAATAGTATTAGTCACTTACGTTATGAGGGTTTATGGACCCATGTGGTTTACGATAAAATGCAATTCTTTGTGCGTTAACGGAGCCAAGCACCTATGGCAAACCATTAGTCTTAGTCGTTATTTGGATGCCAATTTGAAGAAAATAATTGACAAGGTAATCCAGCGAAACGGGTATTTCGGGCATCCAGAAAATCTTCTTCTTGCTATGCTTGGCGATGACAGAGAGGTTATAAGGGATCTTGCATACCGAAGAATTATCAAAGCAAGATCAGAGAATGTTCAAGGACTTCGGATGTTTAAGGTTCCTACATTTAATTTTGACGCCAAAGATTATACTGATATTATTACGTGGCGAGATTGCGAGATAACGGAACCACCTCTTACTGCAAATATGTCTGATGAAACCTTGAAAGATGTGGTCAAGAACGGTCTCAGCCTGTGTCAGATTATTGATTTTCTATGTCACACTCAAGCAGTAGAGCGCTGCATCAAGTTGGTGACAGAAGCATCAAATGCAGTTTGTGGAGATAATAAAAGAGACGGTTTCATTAGAGCGAGACTGCTTTCGCGTAAACGAATGCCTACTTTTAATACGAAAAAACAGTTTGATATTTAAGTTTGCTTTTTTAATGTTTAATTTTTGCAATAAATAGAAAAAATGGATTTTTTTATTTTCATCTCCTCTGGGGCACCTCAAAATATTGCGACAGGTAAGTAAAATTTTGTACACTTGTTTTGAATATTAAAAGACAACTTTTCATCCCTATTCCGTTGAGATAAAACGATTTTTTTTTTGCTCCATACATTTTCGCTCCACCCTAGTACAATGGTGTTTTAAATTATATAGAGTATCAAACATGCGCCCTGCTAGGGCATTGCAACAACTTATATATATTTAAATACCTAATTAATTACGATTACATTATTACAATTATTCACAATTTATATACAACATTAAATTATTTATTAAAACACGATCAAGTTAAATTATTATTACATTTACACAAATTATACAGCATTAAATTATTTATTAATTGAGTTAAAATAATAGCATTTACAAACACAAATTAAATTTTATTAGATTAGTAAAAAAAAAAAAACAATTAAGTAGAATGCGTGAAAAACTCTTGCAAGTCATAAAACGTATTAGTAATGAGGAATTTTTTTAAGTGGATTTTGAATTTAGAGAAAATGTCAATGGATTTTATTGTGGGTGGTAATTTGTATATAGGGCTACGTGTGTTGATTCGACTTTTTTACATTTCTTGATAAATAAAACTACACAAAGAAAACGCTTTACGTAAAAACAAGTTTTCTAACTTAGAACGATAAAAGGGCATGTTTGCACAATTTCGTTTGTGTCGCTGACACATTGCGTAATTTGTTTTCTTAAACGACACTGACCGTCGCCTTACACATAAACGGTATATTGGCTAGCACGCTGTTGCTATAGACTATGCAAAATATCAGTAAACCAACACCAGTTTGTCTTTTCAAAAGTTATATGTGTGGTTAATTTATCATGGTTGTTAACGGTGAGGGAAAACATCGTGAGGAAACCCACATGGCTGAGTTGTACTTAGTCATGTGGCCGTGTATTCGTACAAAACGGCGATAGGCCTGCCCCCTATCACGTGAATACACTGTCCATGCAAAACGTGGGTACTCTGAACACCAGGTGACAAAGTCACGTGATGTTTAGAAGTATTAGTACCTCTGCCAACCCCTTCGGGGATATTCGGCGTGAACGTTTATGTTTATGTTATGTTATGTTATTAACAAAACTTAGGTGGTCAAGTTAAAAAAGACTGAGTATTTTTTACATATATGTATATACAGCTATTTATCCCTAAAAGGGGTAGCTAGAGCTTCAGAATACGAAATTCCTCAGCCACTTTTAGAACTTGAGTGGGAAAAGATATTTAAATAAAGGTTATTGGGGATGATTCTACAGCCGCATCCCCTAAGAACTTCTTGGGTAGAAATGGGGTAGTGCCGACACTACACCGCTTCTAAGCCGTCACTACACAGCTATTTTAAATAGGGTTTTACTATGCATTCCACTTACGATTTCAAAGAATAAATTTATAGATGCTGTGTAGTATCGGCTTAGAATAGCACTACCCCATTTCTTCCGGTGGGTGTACATAAGATTCGACTAACGGAATTGGGGCTTTCAAAGGATTTTTGGGCGATGCGGTTGGAGACCCATCACTAAAAACCTTTATTTCACCATCTTTTCCCCACGCAACTTCCAAAAGTGGCTGAGGAATTTCTAATTCCCTAGCTCTGGCTACCCCTTCATGGGTATTATAGCCGTGAGTATATGTATATGTATGTAAATTTGTCGACTCCGTAATAAAAACACACATGTTCGATTGTTCATTCGTGTGAAAAATCGTTTCTTTTAGCAAACAAACACAACACTTAGAAAACTGGTCGCTCGAATCAACCTAATTAGGTACAGTGTGGGTGACACAGGACCCATTAGCGGTAATTCATGGACGTGAGGAGGACATTTGCAGAAATTGCTTTGTAACTCCACTTTCGTAGGTGGGTTTTTAAAACAAAGGATATTTAGAGCTTTTTTCATGTTTGTAGCGTGGTTTAGTCATTTGTGTTCAGAATAATTTTAGGGTTCTAAAGAGTATTTCTTTAAAAATACAATATTATTAAATTAAAGATTCACTTTTGCCAACTAAGTCATTAATTTAACGCACATTAAAATGAATTTTAGTAAGAGTTGCATTACTTAGCGCCGTATGTCAACAAAAGTCTAGCAGATGTACTAGTTTTTTCAACGTTACGTATATTTCGGTAATCACTTTTTACTAAGTAATGTACTAAAAAATGTTTTTTTTTTAATACCTAATAAGGGGAAATCTGTAGCCATTTTATGAACCTTTTATTACATGTCCAATTATAACTCAGTCGTTTACACATAACACGATATATTTCCTCACTGTCATTTATCTTGATGAGAATAAAGAACAGTTTCAGGAGTCGAATCCCAAGCAAAGTTATGTGTTACCAAGAATGTGCTTTTGGCAACAGAAAATAAATAACAAATTAAATCTTAACATTTATCTTTGTTTTCGGTGTAATGTACATACATATACTCACGGCTATAAATCACTAAACGAGGTAGCCACAGCTTAAGAGTGAAAAATTTCTCAGCCATTTTTGCAAGTAAAAATGCCTCACATTACACCGCCTCTTTTAAAGGTTATTTCAAATACTCAGAGATGCTTTTGAGCTCGTTTTAGAATGAATTAGCATTACAGTAGGACACAAAAAGCAATCCTTAATCTCACTTAAAAGCCTCTTACTATCATACATACACACATTTACTCACACCATCAGCTCATAGTATAATAATTTCCTTTTACGCTTAGTTGTGAGGAAAGTCTTACGAGGAACTGGTAATGAGTAATAATTAATATTCTATACTAAAAATTGATCAAATAAAAGTTTTTCTTCTCACGTTATTGTGATTGGTTTTTGGGTTGGTCAATTTAGTTTAATTATGTCAAACTAGCGTTTAGTTTGGTCACATAGAAAATCTTTTATAAAGTAAAAATATGACCCAAAATTGTACAAACCACATTTTTTAAAAATAAGAAAATATGTGAAATTAATGAGTTTCTTTGTTGCTTCTTCCCTTTACGAACACCTTCCAAAGCAACGAAAATTAATGATAAATAAACAAAAATGTCGTTTAAAAAACATCAACACAATGTGTCGTTGCTCTTATTCGATTGGAAAAAATAACCATTAAAACAGGACCGTACCGGCCCTAGGGAAATTACAGCTAAAACGAAAATAAGTCAAAAACTTCGTGATTAAATCCTTAACGGGTGAGTTTGGTTGCAATACTATATTGTTTTTATCCTTATGTCGACATGGTAAGGATCAATTTCGCTTAATTAAAACTGCTGAAATAAATTAAGGTGCCGTTAGTCCAGCGAACAGAGTTTTTGAAACATTATAATGCGTATGTTTATAACAATATGGTTTTGAAAAAAATACATCAAAATCTTGAGGCTTTTCTGCTGTGAAATTGGCGATTCGAAACATGATTAATACATTTTCGCTCGATAGAAAAAAATCGCCAACATACCTCTTATTACACTCTTTAAAATGGTTTTATATTTTATTTGTTTTACCTACTTACATATAACTTGCATTATAATTTGAGCATTTGTATTTCTAATAATAATTGGCGATTAGTCTTCTTTTTTAATAAATTCAATAAAACAAATATTTTAAAAACATCGATATTCGCAGTCCTACTCGTGCCCGGGCGCCGCCCGCCGCCACTCAGTGCTCGGCGAGCTCCTTTAGGGGATGGACCTATGTCGCGCGCGCCTTGTGTTACAGATCTTACAATTTACGCGCGTGCGGCGCCGTTAGTGTGCGAGTGACCTATCTGTATACGATGCGCGTCAATGTAGGCGTGAGAGTGACCGTGCGTACGGTTAGCATTAGCAAATATAAAAGAATTCATTCAATTCATAGATTGCACTCATTTTTATATTTTATTGTTTAATTTATTAGGACTGGGAAAAAGAACAAAACCGTTAAAGTACTTAATATTAAATAGTTACAGGTGTAAACTGAAAATTATATACAAACATATACTTATGGTTATAAATCCCTTAACGGGATAGCCAGAGCTTTGGAATGAGAAATTCCACAGCCACTTTTGGAAGTTGATTTGGGAAAAGATGGTAATAATATATGATTTCGGTGACGGTTCTCCGATCACATCGCCCGAAACTCACTTAAAAAGCCCCTATACCCTTAGTCGCCTCTTACGATCACGGGTAGTGTTATTCTAAGCCGACATGAGACGGCAAAAGTTATGAAATTATCACTGTAATAATTTTGTATAAACTGACAGGGGTAGACAAATCTATCGTATTGTTACGTACCGGGTTCTTAATTTGGTAAATACCAGTCACACTTTCGTGCAATAAGGTGTAATTATTTTTATTGACCAATAACGCACTTTACACAACACAACAAACACTATCGATAATTAACTATCGATACTCGCACTAATTAACAGCACTAATTTACTCCGTTATAGTAACACTGTCCACACCGATAAGCTTATTTCCGTAATCCGTATATCACTGCACTGTCGTATTTAATTTCTTCGCTCTAGTATTTCGCTTGTTCTCGCTTTAGTTCTTCGCACTCCAATAACTCCGTAGCACGCGTTGCTCTTTATATATGCCAAATCTCAAATACGCGAATATTACAGAAAGTTCTAGTACCACATTCTCGAAAAGTCGATATTCGAGAAACATCTAGTAATTCCTTTTTTTACTTATTAAAATACTAGTAACGCCATCTGTTCTCTAGTAGTGACACTTCCTTCAGCAACAGATATCATGGCGACTCATTAAATACTAGTAACGCCATCTAGTATAATCTAGTAGTGGCAAATCCTATCTCCTACTTGCGAACAGATGTCGTAACATTACCCCCTCCTTACATTAATACTCGTCCCGAGTATTATTGCTTCCATGGTACTTCGCAAGTCGATCGATGTGAACTATTTTCGAAGCCCCTCTAGGTTGGCGTTGAATTCTGTACGTTACATCGTTTATTCTAGTGACCACCTTGTACGGTCCTTCCCACCTATTTTGTAACTTAGGGGACTTCCCTTTCTGGCGAGTTGGATTGTGTAACCAGACGAGCATACCCTCTTCGAAACGCGGCGTGTTAGCTTTACGGTCATATCTGGTTTTCATCTTTTCACTAGCATGTAAACCATTTTCACGCACTAGGGAATGTACATCTTGCATTCTTTCCCTCAAATCGCTTACATATTCAGTTACACTCTGCGGCTCATCTGGTGACCCTCCTGTCAACAAATCTACAGGCAATCGTAGCTCTCTTCCGAAATTGACGAAAGCAGGTGTTTCCTTCGTGCTTTCGTGAACAGCTGACCGGTAAGACAGTAAAAATAATGGAATGTGTTTGTCCCAGTCCTTCTGATGTTTTTCAACCATCTTCGCCAACTGTCTCTCCAGTGTTTGGTTGAACCTCTCCACCATTCCATCTGACTGAGGATGATATGGCGTCGTCCTGGTTTTATGCATTCCAAGTAGTTTGCACACCTCTTGAAATACTTGTGACTCAAAATTTCTTCCCTGGTCAGAGTGTATCTCCAGGGGCACGCCAAATCGACAGATCACTTCCTCAACCAGTTTTGTAGCCACAGTTATTGCTTCTTGATTGGGTATGGCAAACACTTCAGGCCACTTAGTGAAGTAATCCATCACCACCATGAAATATTTATTTCCGGACTCTGATTGTGGAAACGGTCCAGCCACATCAACGGCAATCCTCTCCCAGGGAGCTCCCACATTGTACAACCGTAATCCCCCTCTACTCCGGGTCTGCGGACCTTTCACCCTGACTGTTATAACCACTCGTAAATATTTAAGAAAGAAAATGTAAATAATCATAAACAAATGTCCGAACCCATACCATATAAAATATTTGCGAGTGGCTAAAACTGTCGAGTTGACAATAACTGTATTGCTTACCCTACTGTTTGTTTTTAAAACGCGCGCACGCGGCGTCGCGTCGGGGAGACGGCCGCTCGATCGGCGCGCAGGCGCTTCCCCGCGCCCGAGGGGGCCGCACCCCCTGAGATGATATTTTTCGCTGAACCAACGGCACCTTAAAGTGAAGTGGTTAAAACTCGTAGGTATTAAAACTTTCCACAGCAGCACTTTTTAGCAGCGTCTTTAGAAATGAATAGTGTTTGATTCATATGTGAGTTAAATATACATATATTATCCATGATCATTATTTCTTGGCTTTAATTTTTTCCGCCTCCGACATTGCTAAGCTAAATGAAGGCCAGCGAAGTATTTTGAATGCACTATCTCCATCAATAGATGTTTACCGCTCCTTAAGGATCTTTAAAGAACTCGATTTTTTTCCCGAAGCCCCAAAAAAGGAGAATATAGTATTTCGTTTTACAAAGCATTGCATAATGTTTACTTCTTATCAATTAATTCGTTTTGACATTTTCTATTACCTATTAATGCAGTAAGAATTAATAAGACCTGATCCTTTACTCATAATGCCCGCTTATTCCTACCAAAGATTTCTACCCCGTTACCCCTGCACGCATCATACAGAGGAGTGTAATAAGATTTTCCAGGAAATTGTTCATAGAGAGATCTCTCACTGAATATTTGGAATTTTGTATTTGCCACTATTTACTTCATCTCTATTACGAAAAGTTCCGAACATCCTGTTAGTTGGATCAGAGTACTCACGTCATGTTTGGATAGTGCATTATATTGAATTGTACGCGCAATGTACAAATATAATGCCTAATGAGTACGAGTAAATTCGACTCAGCCATATGGGTTTCCTTGTAATGTTCACCCTCACCGTGAACAATATTGATGAATTTACCACATATATGGCATAAGAAAAATACATAGATCAAGAATCAACTTTATATTTAAACTTTAGTCGTTATTTTCTAAGGCAAATACCATTTGCATTTAAAAACATTGAAACGCAAAGTCGCACGACAAGGAACACCGCGATTCAATTAGATACAAGCGCTCATTGCAAACAATAAGAAAAGTGGAATAAAAACACACGCTTTAATTTCTTACCCGTAATTGCTTCCAGAGAAAATATTTTTAAAAAGCGTGGCTGCAACGAATGTAAAAACAAGCGATTTTAATATTTACGTCGGCTCCATGCAAACCTTTCCATTATGAAAAACTTCCTACCTATGAATTTCTCTTTGTGAATACCACTTTATCTCTTCCGTTTTAAAGTTTGAATTCAAACACCAAGGGTACTTGTATCTAGATGCATTTTGCGTTTGTTTTGTAATTGGAAATGTTTTTAAAACTTAGCTGTTTTGACTACTGTAGTGGCGTATTTTGCTTTTTAATAGCTTTCATATACAAAGCTATTTGGTATAAAACTTTTTAAAACAGTGTAAAGTGAGTTTTAATGCATTACAGAAATATTTAACTTTTTGATTTAAATACCACTTTGTCTGCTTTGCATATGTCATGCATTTTACAATTAATTCCATTTACAATATTTATGGAATAAAGTAATCATGATGACTAACCGTTTTTGCATTATTGTTTGAATTCGGTATATAATTTATAATATATAAGAAAATATTATTTATTGCATAGCAGTCATTATTTTTATCTAGTCTTTTATTTACATACATACATACATATACTCACGGCTATAAATCCCTAGAAGGGGTAGCCAGAGCTAAGGAATTAGAAATTCATCAGCCACTTTTGGAACTTACGTGGGGATTAAATGGTGAAATAAAGGTTCTTGGTGATGGGTCTCCAACCGCATCGCCCAAAAACCCCTATACCGTTAGTCGCCTTTTACGTACACCCACCGGAAGAAATGGGGTAGTGCTATTCTAAGCCGGCACTACACACAAATCTCTATCTTTTCTTAGTTAATAAATAAAGCTATTTCGCCATATCTTGATGTGTAAAGATGGTTTTAAAATTTAATAAGTAATGATTTTATAACCAAATATCAGGAATTGCAATTTAAAGTACCTAGAAATAACTTTAGAAATCGACTACACACCGAGCGACACAAATACGAAAATATCTATGACAAATTATCGACTGGTTTGACCTAGTTCAGTTATAATTAACTAGTTTAATAAAAGTTCCAGTGACACTCTATTTTTGCAACGTCTAGAAAGCCAATAAGTACGGCTAATAAATTTACGGAACTCAACTGCGCTGTTATGAGCGTTCCAAGCTTTATTAGCTGATACTGCTAATATTATCTACTAGACTAAATCAAGTTTATTGAAAGAATGTGAAGATATTTTTATATTGTTTCTTATAAAGCGAAGATAATTAGATTTTTTAATCTTTGAGCCGTAAAAAATAATACTCTACAGCGATTTAGGATTAAGGTATAATGAGCCAATTTAAGCCGGAATTTTGTTTATAAATATTATTTCGTCAGTATTGAAATTAAAATTTGTAAGAAAATCTGAGATTTAAAATAAAAAAAATATGCGAAAAATACTTTGATAATGCGATAATAATGCAACTATAAACATCATATTGGATTGGGTTTAATTTTATTAGTTTAGTTAGTTAGTTTGAGAGCAACTTTTATGTACATACATACACACGTACATACATACACTAGGGGTAGCCAGAGCTAAAGAACTAGAAGTGCCTCAGCCACTTTCGGAAAGTTGAGTGGGGAAAAGATGGTAAAGTAAAGGTTATTGGTGATGGGTCTCCAACCGCATCGCCCAAAAATCCCTTAAAAGCCCCAATACCGTTAGTCGCCTCTTACGTACACCCACCAGCAGAAATGGGGTAGTGTTTTTCTAAGCCGACGCTACACAGCAACTTTTATGTGAAGAGCATAAATTATTGTTTCTTAGTCTTTATGGTTTTTTATATGTGTTATATAGTATTAAACGTATCATTGAGTTAGTATCTCATAATACAAGCTTAACTTATTTAAATCTATGTATAACTAGCTGACCCGACAGACTTCGTACTGTAAATTTGTGAATATTTTATTGGTCAATTTTTCCGGGATATAAAGTATCCTATGTTATAGTTTAGGTCATCATCTAGCATTGCGCAAAATTTCATTCATATACATTCTGTAATTGAGAAGCCTTTTTACCTCAAACACACAAACATCTAAACTTTTACATTTATAATATTATTAGGATCATAAAGTGTGTGTATTATATAGTAATAAATATATCGTTGAGTTAGTATCCCATAATACGGTTATATTTAGTTTTGGGCTTCTTGATCTGTGTATAATATGTCCATAAAATATTTATTTATTTATCATAGTGGATCGGGCCCAGCTTCGCACGGGTAGCGTAGTTTTAAAAATATCTGAGGTTTCTTCAATCACTGCTCAACCTTAGTGAAATTTAGTGCAATTTATAGCATTCCTGAATAGTGTAGCTTTGTGATTGTGAAAGTGCTTTAATGAACGGTTCAGTATCTCCGAAAATAAAACCATGCAAACAAACAATCAGAGTTACAAACTTTGCATACATACAGGGAGTATATGTGTACTCCCGGCTATCTTTTGCGCGCGCAACCATTACTAAAAAAATATCCTAATAGCATTCACGTGCGACAACAGGGCGCGATAGCTTATTTCATATATATAAGTTTGGTGTTTCTGTACCGATTTCTATGATTCGTTTTTTATTGAATAGGTAATAATGTAAACTTTTTTAAATGAGAGATCTATAAACTTAAGAGTGAACAAATATAATCAGAATGCTCCGAACTGCTAAGCTACCAGGAGTTACACGTGTTATTGTAAGTCAACCATAAAAGGTAGACATATGCTGTTCTAGGATATTTTTTCGACATTTTTGTGTAGAATATTTCCGTCATACATGATTTCTATGTAACTACGACCATTAAGGCTGCACACGCGACGGAAGCTTAAAAAATGGAGTAACTTCCCCCGTTTTCCCAAATTATCCCAAAATTCCCCTTCATTGCCCTGCTGAAAAGTGCACTATAACCTGCCCAGGAGTATGAAGAATAATTCTACCAAGTTTCGTTAAAATCCGTCGAGTAGTTTTTGTTTCCATAAGGAACATACAAACCGACAGACAGACAGACAGACAGACAAAAATTTTGCTAATTGCATTTTTGGCATCAGTATCGATCCCTAATCACAACCTGATAGTTATTTTAAAAATATATTTCATGTACAGAATTGACCTCTCAACAGATTTATTATAAGTATAGATTGACTTGTAAAAGAAGGCTATCATCTCCACTTTACATCGCCAAACTAATGTATCTACAGCTACCACATTAAAATATAGCCGCAACATTATAAATTGTTTAATGTCATTACAATAAAATCATGGCAAATGAGAATTTCATCTCCATACAATTGAACGTAATTGAGAATTTAATCCTAGAGTGCGAACCGTTTGGTTCGTCGGCAGTTTCAATTAAAGGGATTCCAATCATAGTGGGTCAGCGTTGGGCGGCACTTAATGACCAACACAGTACAATACTAATATTTGCTATTGTTTCGTTTCGATTTGCTTTCGTTTTAGTTAGTATTTTCTGTATACAAATGGAATATACAATTGCAATTTAAAATTACCTTACAAACCAGCAATTTGGGCTATAATCTTAGTCTCTTTCTGATTTAAGGAGAAAAGATTAGAAAAATCAACCACGTACTTGACCACTCGTTGAAATATTCAATTCTAGTTTTCGTTCGAGGGTCACTAAGATATATATCTTTAAACATGCTTATCGTCTCGTATCTACTTAAAATCGCACTAATTCTTCTTTTGAGATTAGGGGTTTTCTAAGTGTTTTTTTGGGCGAAGTGACTGATGACCTCTCATCATCATTTATTTAACCATCTTTTCCCTGCTTAACTTCCAAGTGCTGCTGAGAAATTTCAAATATTAAAGCTCCTCCTTGATTGTGATCTAAAACCGTGAGTATTTGTGTGTGTGTGTGATGTTGGTAGTGCTAGCTTAAAATAGCAGTACCCCATTTCTTCAAGTGGGTGTACGTAGGAGGCGACTAACGGTATTGGGGCTATAAAGGATTTTTGGCGATGCGGTTGGAGACCCATCACCAATAACTTTTATTTTACCATCTTTTCCCCACTAAACTTTCCAAAAGTGGCTGAGGAATTTCTAATTCCTTAGCTCTGGCTACCCCTTCTAGGGATTCATTGCCGTGAGTATATGTATGTATGTATATTTTTGTGTAAGTTTAACACTACGTACGTATTTTTTACTAAAACATCTAACTCAGCATTTGCTTCTGCTATTCTGTGATTCAGAAAAAATACGTTTTGCTAAAACCTGTTTATGCTTAAGAACCTAAATTTGTTAAGTATTTCAATTAATAAGTTATGTGATGGTATTCGTTACACAATTAATGAAATATTAACTTCCTTGCAAACAACAAGTAGCGACTGTTACAATTACGAGTATTTCGAGATAAGCTCTTTTCTCCGAAGTTACTATGGCAACTGTGTTTTCGTTGAACAGCGAAGAAAATTTTCCACGAATTGAAACAACGAGATTTTATTAAAACAACTTTGCTGATATTTAAGTTGTTCCTAGAATTAATTAAATAGTATTACGTTAGGTGAGTATAAATATAGTAAGAAATAGTTTTTCCTTAATAGAAGGTGAATTTTGAAGTGGTGCTTAGAATAGGTACCCAATGTGGTTTAAGACATATACACGTCTTATTACCTACTAGTGGATTGGACCAGCTTCGCACGGGTAGCGTAGTTATAAAAATATTCTTCAATCACTGCTCGCCCTTTGTGAAGTTTAGCGCAATGGTTACAACTTATAGCACTCCTGAATAGTGTAGCTTTGAGATTGTGAAAGCGCTTTAATGAACGGTTCAGTATCTCCGAAAATAATTCCTTGCAAACAAACAATCAGAGTTACAAACTTTGCATACATCATAAATATATACTCACGGCTATATTTTGCCCCCGCAACCGTGCGACGACGGCGCCATGGCTTATTTCATGTATAATTTTGGTGTTTCTGTACCGATTTCTATGATTCTTTTTTATTGAATAGGTATTAAGGTTGCCTTTTTTAAATTAGGGATGAGTGAGAGGTTTACAAACGTAAGAGTAAACAAATATAATCATAATGTTCCGCACTGCTAAGCTATCAGGAATTACACGTGTTATTGTGAGTCAACCGTAAAAGATAGACATAAACTGTAGAAGATAATTTTTTAGATAATTTTATGAAGAATATTTCCGTCATACATGATTTCTATGTAAGTTTAACCATTAAGGCTGCACACGCGACGGAAGCTTAAAAAATGGAGTAACTTCTCCCGTTTTCCCAAAATTTCCCAAAATTCCCCTTCACTGCCCAGGAGTATTAAGAATAATTGTACTTAGTTTCGTTAAAATCCGTCGAGTAGTTTTTATTTCCATAAGGAACATACAAACCGACAGACAGACGGACAGACAGACAGACAGTCAAAAATTTTACTGATTGCATTTTTGCCATTTTGCCAAAAGTGGCTGAGGAATTTTTTATTCCGAAGCTTTGGCTACTTCTTGGGATATATAGCATTTGAGTTCATGTATCAACTGAAACGTTCACGTCTTATTATTCCCAAAGGGGTTGCCATGAAAATCACGTGAAATTGTCACCTGGTGTTTAGAGTACCCACGTTTTGCTTGGACAGTGTACTCACGCTATAGGCTTATCGCCGTTGGGTATGAATACACTGTCACATGACTAAGTACAACTCAGCCATGTAGGTTTCCTCACGATTTTTTCTCTCGTCGATAACCATGGGCATAGTCATGGGCAGGGGAGGGCAGTTGCCCCGCGTATATTGTATACCTCTCTACTCTCTACTGTTATTGATTAATCTGTTTATTTTGCAGTACAATATATTAACATTATTTTGAAAAAAACCAGTACTTTCGTCAATTCCCTTTGGTTAAATAGCCGACCCCAACTGAGGAACAGGAAAAGGCTTGTAGAAATAATAATAAAAAAAACATTACCCTCCCTTAGCCCAGAACCTGGGTACGCCCATGTCGATAACAATCATAAATTAAATTAAGTACAATTATTATTTTTGGATATAAATCAAACATACATACACATACTCACGGCCATAAATCCCTTGAAGGGGTAGCCAGAGCCAAGGAATGAGAAATTTCTCTGCCACCTTCGGAGGATAGGATATGGCGTCGTCCTGGTTTTATGCATTCCAAGTAGTTTGCACACCTCTTGAAATACTTGTGACTCAAAATTTCTTCCCTGGTCAGAGTGTATCTCCAGGGGCACGCCAAATCGACAGATCACTTCCTCAACCAGTTTTGTAGCCACAGTTATTGCTTCTTGATTGGGTATGGCAAACACTTCAGGCCACTTAGTGAAGTAATCCATCACCACCATGAAATATTTATTTCCGGACTCTGATTGTGGAAACGGTCCAGCCACATCAACGGCAATCCTCTCCCAGGGAGCTCCCACATTGTACAACCGTAATCCCCCTCTACTCCGGGTCTGCGGACCTTTCACCCTGACTGTTATAACCACTCGTAAATATTTAAGAAAGAAAATGTAAATAATCATAAACAAATGTCCGAACCCATACCATATAAAATATTTGCGAGTGGCTAAAACTGTCGAGTTGACAATAACTGTATTGCTTACCCTACTGTTTGTTTTTAAAACGCGCGCACGCGGCGTCGCGTCGGGGAGACGGCCGCTCGATCGGCGCGCAGGCGCTTCCCCGCGCCCGAGGGGGCCGCACCCCCTGAGATGATATTTTTCGCTGAACCAACGGCACCTTAAAGTGAAGTGGTTAAAACTCGTAGGTATTAAAACTTTCCACAGCAGCACTTTTTAGCAGCGTCTTTAGAAATGAATAGTGTTTGATTCATATGTGAGTTAAATATACATATATTATCCATGATCATTATTTCTTGGCTTTAATTTTTTCCGCCTCCGACATTGCTAAGCTAAATGAAGGCCAGCGAAGTATTTTGAATGCACTATCTCCATCAATAGATGTTTACCGCTCCTTAAGGATCTTTAAAGAACTCGATTTTTTTCCCGAAGCCCCAAAAAAGGAGAATATAGTATTTCGTTTTACAAAGCATTGCATAATGTTTACTTCTTATCAATTAATTCGTTTTGACATTTTCTATTACCTATTAATGCAGTAAGAATTAATAAGACCTGATCCTTTACTCATAATGCCCGCTTATTCCTACCAAAGATTTCTACCCCGTTACCCCTGCACGCATCATACAGAGGAGTGTAATAAGATTTTCCAGGAAATTGTTCATAGAGAGATCTCTCACTGAATATTTGGAATTTTGTATTTGCCACTATTTACTTCATCTCTATTACGAAAAGTTCCGAACATCCTGTTAGTTGGATCAGAGTACTCACGTCATGTTTGGATAGTGCATTATATTGAATTGTACGCGCAATGTACAAATATAATGCCTAATGAGTACGAGTAAATTCGACTCAGCCATATGGGTTTCCTTGTAATGTTCACCCTCACCGTGAACAATATTGATGAATTTACCACATATATGGCATAAGAAAAATACATAGATCAAGAATCAACTTTATATTTAAACTTTAGTCGTTATTTTCTAAGGCAAATACCATTTGCATTTAAAAACATTGAAACGCAAAGTCGCACGACAAGGAACACCGCGATTCAATTAGATACAAGCGCTCATTGCAAACAATAAGAAAAGTGGAATAAAAACACACGCTTTAATTTCTTACCCGTAATTGCTTCCAGAGAAAATATTTTTAAAAAGCGTGGCTGCAACGAATGTAAAAACAAGCGATTTTAATATTTACGTCGGCTCCATGCAAACCTTTCCATTATGAAAAACTTCCTACCTATGAATTTCTCTTTGTGAATACCACTTTATCTCTTCCGTTTTAAAGTTTGAATTCAAACACCAAGGGTACTTGTATCTAGATGCATTTTGCGTTTGTTTTGTAATTGGAAATGTTTTTAAAACTTAGCTGTTTTGACTACTGTAGTGGCGTATTTTGCTTTTTAATAGCTTTCATATACAAAGCTATTTGGTATAAAACTTTTTAAAACAGTGTAAAGTGAGTTTTAATGCATTACAGAAATATTTAACTTTTTGATTTAAATACCACTTTGTCTGCTTTGCATATGTCATGCATTTTACAATTAATTCCATTTACAATATTTATGGAATAAAGTAATCATGATGACTAACCGTTTTTGCATTATTGTTTGAATTCGGTATATAATTTATAATATATAAGAAAATATTATTTATTGCATAGCAGTCATTATTTTTATCTAGTCTTTTATTTACATACATACATACATATACTCACGGCTATAAATCCCTAGAAGGGGTAGCCAGAGCTAAGGAATTAGAAATTCATCAGCCACTTTTGGAACTTACGTGGGGATTAAATGGTGAAATAAAGGTTCTTGGTGATGGGTCTCCAACCGCATCGCCCAAAAACCCCTATACCGTTAGTCGCCTTTTACGTACACCCACCGGAAGAAATGGGGTAGTGCTATTCTAAGCCGGCACTACACACAAATCTCTATCTTTTCTTAGTTAATAAATAAAGCTATTTCGCCATATCTTGATGTGTAAAGATGGTTTTAAAATTTAATAAGTAATGATTTTATAACCAAATATCAGGAATTGCAATTTAAAGTACCTAGAAATAACTTTAGAAATCGACTACACACCGAGCGACACAAATACGAAAATATCTATGACAAATTATCGACTGGTTTGACCTAGTTCATTTATAATTAACTATTTTAATAAAAGTTCCAGTGACACTCTATTTTTGCAACGTCTAGAAAGCCAATAAGTACGGCTAATAAATTTACGGAACTCAACTGCGCTGTTATGAGCGTTCCAAGCTTTATTAGCTGATACTGCTAATATTATCTACTAGACTAAATCAAGTTTATTGAAAGAATGTGAAGATATTTTTATATTGTTTCTTATAAAGCGAAGATAATTAGATTTTTTAATCTTTGAGCCGTAAAAAATAATACTCTACAGCGATTTAGGATTAAGATATAATGAGCCAATTTAAGCCGGAATTTTGTTTATAAATATTATTTCGTCAGTATTGAAATTAAAATTTGTAAGAAAATCTGAGATTTAAAATAAAAAAAATATGCGAAAAATACTTTGATAATGCGATAATAATGCAACTATAAACATCATATTGGATTGGGTTTAATTTTATTAGTTTAGTTAGTTAGTTTGAGAGCAACTTTTATGTACATACATACACACGTACATACATACACTAGGGGTAGCCAGAGCTAAAGAACTAGAAGTGCCTCAGCCACTTTCGGAAAGTTGAGTGGGGAAAAGATGGTAAAGTAAAGGTTATTGGTGATGGGTCTCCAACCGCATCGCCCAAAAATCCCTTAAAAGCCCCAATACCGTTAGTCGCCTCTTACGTACACCCACCAGCAGAAATGGGGTAGTGTTTTTCTAAGCCGACGCTACACAGCAACTTTTATGTGAAGAGCATAAATTATTGTTTCTTAGTCTTTATGGTTTTTTATATGTGTTATATAGTATTAAACGTATCATTGAGTTAGTATCTCATAATACAAGCTTAACTTATTTAAATCTATGTATAACTAGCTGACCCGACAGACTTCGTACTGTAAATTTGTGAATATTTTATTGGTCAATTTTTCCGGGATATAAAGTATCCTATGTTATAGTTTAGGTCATCATCTAGCATTGCGCAAAATTTCATTCATATACATTCTGTAATTGAGAAGCCTTTTTACCTCAAACACACAAACATCTAAACTTTTACATTTATAATATTATTAGGATCATAAAGTGTGTGTATTATATAGTAATAAATATATCGTTGAGTTAGTATCCCATAATACGGTTATATTTAGTTTTGGGCTTCTTGATCTGTGTATAATATGTCCATAAAATATTTATTTATTTATCATAGTGGATCGGGCCCAGCTTCGCACGGGTAGCGTAGTTTTAAAAATATCTGAGGTTTCTTCAATCACTGCTCAACCTTAGTGAAATTTAGTGCAATTTATAGCATTCCTGAATAGTGTAGCTTTGTGATTGTGAAAGTGCTTTAATGAACGGTTCAGTATCTCCGAAAATAAAACCATGCAAACAAACAATCAGAGTTACAAACTTTGCATACATACAGGGAGTATATGTGTACTCCCGGCTATCTTTTGCGCGCGCAACCATTACTAAAAAAATATCCTAATAGCATTCACGTGCGACAACAGGGCGCGATAGCTTATTTCATATATATAAGTTTGGTGTTTCTGTACCGATTTCTATGATTCGTTTTTTATTGAATAGGTAATAATGTAAACTTTTTTAAATGAGAGATCTATAAACTTAAGAGTGAACAAATATAATCAGAATGCTCCGAACTGCTAAGCTACCAGGAGTTACACGTGTTATTGTAAGTCAACCATAAAAGGTAGACATATGCTGTTCTAGGATATTTTTTCGACATTTTTGTGTAGAATATTTCCGTCATACATGATTTCTATGTAACTACGACCATTAAGGCTGCACACGCGACGGAAGCTTAAAAAATGGAGTAACTTCCCCCGTTTTCCCAAATTATCCCAAAATTCCCCTTCATTGCCCTGCTGAAAAGTGCACTATAACCTGCCCAGGAGTATGAAGAATAATTCTACCAAGTTTCGTTAAAATCCGTCGAGTAGTTTTTGTTTCCATAAGGAACATACAAACCGACAGACAGACAGACAGACAGACAGACAGACAAAAATTTTGCTAATTGCATTTTTGGCATCAGTATCGATCCCTAATCACAACCTGATAGTTATTTTAAAAATATATTTCATGTACAGAATTGACCTCTCAACAGATTTATTATAAGTATAGATTGACTTGTAAAAGAAGGCTATCATCTCCACTTTACATCGCCAAACTAATGTATCTACAGCTACCACATTAAAATATAGCCGCAACATTATAAATTGTTTAATGTCATTACAATAAAATCATGGCAAATGAGAATTTCATCTCCATACAATTGAACGTAATTGAGAATTTAATCCTAGAGTGCGAACCGTTTGGTTCGTCGGCAGTTTCAATTAAAGGGATTCCAATCATAGTGGGTCAGCGTTGGGCGGCACTTAATGACCAACACAGTACAATACTAATATTTGCTATTGTTTCGTTTCGATTTGCTTTCGTTTTAGTTAGTATTTTCTGTATACAAATGGAATATACAATTGCAATTTAAAATTACCTTACAAACCAGCAATTTGGGCTATAATCTTAGTCTCTTTCTGATTTAAGGAGAAAAGATTAGAAAAATCAACCACGTACTTGACCACTCGTTGAAATATTCAATTCTAGTTTTCGTTCGAGGGTCACTAAGATATATATCTTTAAACATGCTTATCGTCTCGTATCTACTTAAAATCGCACTAATTCTTCTTTTGAGATTAGGGGTTTTCTAAGTGTTTTTTTGGGCGAAGTGACTGATGACCTCTCATCATCATTTATTTAACCATCTTTTCCCTGCTTAACTTCCAAGTGCTGCTGAGAAATTTCAAATATTAAAGCTCCTCCTTGATTGTGATCTAAAACCGTGAGTATTTGTGTGTGTGTGTGATGTTGGTAGTGCTAGCTTAAAATAGCAGTACCCCATTTCTTCAAGTGGGTGTACGTAGGAGGCGACTAACGGTATTGGGGCTATAAAGGATTTTTGGCGATGCGGTTGGAGACCCATCACCAATAACTTTTATTTTACCATCTTTTCCCCACTAAACTTTCCAAAAGTGGCTGAGGAATTTCTAATTCCTTAGCTCTGGCTACCCCTTCTAGGGATTCATTGCCGTGAGTATATGTATGTATGTATATTTTTGTGTAAGTTTAACACTACGTACGTATTTTTTACTAAAACATCTAACTCAGCATTTGCTTCTGCTATTCTGTGATTCAGAAAAAATACGTTTTGCTAAAACCTGTTTATGCTTAAGAACCTAAATTTGTTAAGTATTTCAATTAATAAGTTATGTGATGGTATTCGTTACACAATTAATGAAATATTAACTTCCTTGCAAACAACAAGTAGCGACTGTTACAATTACGAGTATTTCGAGATAAGCTCTTTTCTCCGAAGTTACTATGGCAACTGTGTTTTCGTTGAACAGCGAAGAAAATTTTCCACGAATTGAAACAACGAGATTTTATTAAAACAACTTTGCTGATATTTAAGTTGTTCCTAGAATTAATTAAATAGTATTACGTTAGGTGAGTATAAATATAGTAAGAAATAGTTTTTCCTTAATAGAAGGTGAATTTTGAAGTGGTGCTTAGAATAGGTACCCAATGTGGTTTAAGACATATACACGTCTTATTACCTACTAGTGGATTGGACCAGCTTCGCACGGGTAGCGTAGTTATAAAAATATTCTTCAATCACTGCTCGCCCTTTGTGAAGTTTAGCGCAATGGTTACAACTTATAGCACTCCTGAATAGTGTAGCTTTGAGATTGTGAAAGCGCTTTAATGAACGGTTCAGTATCTCCGAAAATAATTCCTTGCAAACAAACAATCAGAGTTACAAACTTTGCATACATCATAAATATATACTCACGGCTATATTTTGCCCCCGCAACCGTGCGACGACGGCGCCATGGCTTATTTCATGTATAATTTTGGTGTTTCTGTACCGATTTCTATGATTCTTTTTTATTGAATAGGTATTAAGGTTGCCTTTTTTAAATTAGGGATGAGTGAGAGGTTTACAAACGTAAGAGTAAACAAATATAATCATAATGTTCCGCACTGCTAAGCTATCAGGAATTACACGTGTTATTGTGAGTCAACCGTAAAAGATAGACATAAACTGTAGAAGATAATTTTTTAGATAATTTTATGAAGAATATTTCCGTCATACATGATTTCTATGTAAGTTTAACCATTAAGGCTGCACACGCGACGGAAGCTTAAAAAATGGAGTAACTTCTCCCGTTTTCCCAAAATTTCCCAAAATTCCCCTTCACTGCCCAGGAGTATTAAGAATAATTGTACTTAGTTTCGTTAAAATCCGTCGAGTAGTTTTTATTTCCATAAGGAACATACAAACCGACAGACAGACGGACAGACAGACAGACAGTCAAAAATTTTACTGATTGCATTTTTGCCATTTTGCCAAAAGTGGCTGAGGAATTTTTTATTCCGAAGCTTTGGCTACTTCTTGGGATATATAGCATTTGAGTTCATGTATCAACTGAAACGTTCACGTCTTATTATTCCCAAAGGGGTTGCCATGAAAATCACGTGAAATTGTCACCTGGTGTTTAGAGTACCCACGTTTTGCTTGGACAGTGTACTCACGCTATAGGCTTATCGCCGTTGGGTATGAATACACTGTCACATGACTAAGTACAACTCAGCCATGTAGGTTTCCTCACGATTTTTTCTCTCGTCGATAACCATGGGCATAGTCATGGGCAGGGGAGGGCAGTTGCCCCGCGTATATTGTATACCTCTCTACTCTCTACTGTTATTGATTAATCTGTTTATTTTGCAGTACAATATATTAACATTATTTTGAAAAAAACCAGTACTTTCGTCAATTCCCTTTGGTTAAATAGCCGACCCCAACTGAGGAACAGGAAAAGGCTTGTAGAAATAATAATAAAAAAAACATTACCCTCCCTTAGCCCAGAACCTGGGTACGCCCATGTCGATAACAATCATAAATTAAATTAAGTACAATTATTATTTTTGGATATAAATCAAACATACATACACATACTCACGGCCATAAATCCCTTGAAGGGGTAGCCAGAGCCAAGGAATGAGAAATTTCTCTGCCACCTTCGGAAGTTGCGTGGGGAAAACATGGTGAAAAAAAGGTTGCTGATGATGGGTCTCCAACCGCATGGCCCAAAAATCCCTTAAAAGCCCCACCCAAGTAAGTGTAAGTCGCTACACCCAGCTGAATATGGGGTAATGTGATTCTAAGCCGACACTACAAAGCATTGTATAAATAAAATTATTTGCTCAACCAAATTTTTGCACCTTTACTTCAGAAAGCTTAGTGTTATTTTCCAAACTATAACGTTTCTGTTATATTAACTAGGGCAATTATCAAAATTAAGTGTTAAGAGTCATTTGAAACGATTAAAAAGTTAAATAGAAATAAACCACACCTAAAACAAATCTCTTCTATAAATTACAAGCTTTAGTCAACTAAGTATCATAAAAAGAGTTTTCAAGTTAATATGCTTCAATTAGAACTGCGCACTTTGCACATAAATTGTTTGTTGCACAACTTGTAGAAATCGAGTTGAAGTGTATGCAAATACGGCAATTTGGAGTAATGATTGCATATAAACTTTCCGCCGGCTGCAAACGTTTGCTTTAGCCATGTGAAATATTAAAAGAAAAAAGCATTAACGTTCCGTGACTATTAACAGAAACTTGCACGATTCAAAAGGCTGAAAAGCAATCCGTACAGTTAGCAAACTTTCAGTTGATGAACATAAATAGAAACGTGGAATTTGCGAGTTTAGTTATATTTTTCATACCAGGTTTGAGGCTTCAAATATTAGTAAGTGGTTTTCTGTTTATTTTCTGATGAAAAAGTTTTCTTTTATTGGTTTTTGATTTTAAAATAATCTGACGGTGTTATATTGAACGAAATCGAGGATAAGAATCTTTAATAAGGCTGGTTTTATAAAGGCAAGCGGGTTTTAAATCTCCAACCAAGCAACAAGGATATTGAAAATATGTTCACTTTATTTTGCATTAGTGTTGCTTTATAATTTTTATTTAGAAAGTTGTTTTAATCTCAAGCTTTGACATACACTTAAAATACCATAACATAACATAAACGTTCACGTCGAATATCCCCGAAGGGGTTGGCAGAGGTACTAATACTTCTGAACATCACGTAACTTTCTCACCTGGTGTTCACCCACGTTTTGCATGGACAGTGTACTCACGTGATAGGGGGCAGGCCTATCGCCGTTTTGTACGAATACACTGTCACATGACTAAGTACAACTCAGCCATGTGGGTTTCCTCACGATGTTTTCCCTCACCGTTAACAACCATGATAAATTAACCACACATATGTCTTTAGAAAAGACAAATTGGTGTAGGCCCGACCCAGGCTTTGAACACTAGTCGTATGCACGATAACCGAGTGTTCTACCCACTGGGCTATCACGGTTGCTTAAACTTAAAATACCGATGTCGGCAAATTCGTATAAGGAACAATAATAATAAAAACTGTATAGTGCCGGCATTAAATAGCTCTAAACCTTTTGATTCACGTGGGTTTTGTAAGAGATCTTACAGAATATAGGAGTTTTTAAGGGATTTTTGGGCAATGCGATTGAAGATTTGTCCTAAATATCCTGAATTTTACAATATTTACTACACTCAACTTCCAAAAGTCGTAGAGGACTTTTCTATTCTGAAACTCTGACTACCCTTAGGCTAGCTATTATTTGCTGTGAGTACATGTATGTATTCATTTTTTATTCACTATTATAAACTGTACGTTTTATTTTATTTATTAAAAAAATACATATATGAATTCATTTTACTTATTGTGACGGCTTCAACATTTTTCAAATTAAAAAAATAATAAAAATCGCAGCTATTGTAAATGACAATAATTTGGATTCTTGCACCACCTGCGAAACATTTAAATCTTTTTTTAAGGTTTGATATAGTAGCACTGAACTTGATTGTCAGTATCGATCCATTTTGTGCCCTCTTGTTTGCGACACGTGAGATTTTATCTTGCATGTAGTCGGTGCTCATTATTTTTAAGTTGCTAGCACGTCAATATAGTAGTGAACTTAGAAATCATACATAAATTTAAGACCAAAATCTAAATCTAAAATACTGCATAGTCATATATAATGAAGGAATAAATAAGATTAGGTAGAATTCTTTACATAACAAAGGCAGGTGTCCGAAGTATGAAGAATAAAAGAGCATGTATTATAATATTAATAGATACGAACGAAGCTAGACTGGTTTGCCAGGATCGTACAAAGTAGCGATCGATAGTCTCTGCCTACCTCAATGGGAATTAATGGCTTGAGTATATGTATGTATGTGTATTATAAAAAGTACTACAATTATCTTTTTGCTAACTATACATCCTTTATTAGTCATTTCAAACAATTTAAACACTTCGTGAAAGGAAAGTTTTATCGACATTTGGAATTTGCATAACGATTTCGAAATTAGCAACCTTTGAGCTGAATGTTTTAATTCAAACCGTTACTTGAATACGAAAACTAAAGTTCTAGAATAATCTCGACGAAGTCTTATACGTTGAAGTAACCATTGGTTTTGTGTGCATGAGATTATTATAAATTTTATCGAACAGAAGATTTACCACCCTTGTAAAGATAAACTTATTATGTATCCATTGATTAGAAATACTCGATGACAAAACCGATAAGATATTTGACTTTACAAGGTTATTAGGTTTAATAAAAAAGTAACAAATAAATAATACTTTTATGAATAGAATATTAAGTCATAATATAAAGCCCAATTTTCGTGCTCTATACTACTTTCTTTCAATAAGAAGACGTTATATTAGAATTCTCAATTTACACGATACTTCATGGAACATACGTCACACAAAGGTATAAGGGTCAACAAAAACTAATTAGGCAACATCCAACTTTACTTTCATTAAGCATTCTATCTCGGTTTGCGATTGCAGAAAAACTAAGCACACATCCAAACTGATTGGACCAACTTTTACACGGAGTTGTTAATAATTGAGCAGTGTAAGTAGAACACTCTTGTTTGTGCCTAGTTTGAACAGCTAGTGAACTGCAAATACTGTTAATGCTTTTCACTCACATAGTTGTATGTTTTACGTATTTCTCGGTTTTGTTATTGATCGGAGGAGCTAAATATTTAAAATTATCTAGATTCTTCACTACCTTGATTGGCTCAAAATGGAGACAATGGTTAAATAACCTTTGGTGATAATCAAACAGCATTGCAAAACATATTTTTAAAAGCCTTAAGGGCTGCTATACATTTGTAACTGTGAAAGTCGACAGTTTCAAGCTGCGATTGCATCAATAGAAGATTTTCGCAGTTGATATCAAGCTGCTCATATTTGCTAATTTTTGGCTTACTGATAAGGTTTTCCATGTATGGCAGTTTTAAATTTTGTATAGGTCAATGTTACTTTATTTAATAAAAAAATATTATGTAAATCCAAGAAGACTAAAACATACTCGTATGTTCTGAATCAAGCCGTTACATTTATGGATAATCAGACTAACGACTGGACTATGTCCACTAAATCTTAACTGTACTGGTTTGTACTTTTATGTATTTATAAGTAAATTAATTTCTGCTCGAACAACTCTTGGCACGATAGTTAATCTTTTAGTTAGTCTTTGCAGAGTTTAACAAACAACTTAATCATCTTTTCTGATACCAACAGCATCTTGATAAACTTTTAATTAATTTTGGAATGAAGATTGCTTAACTTTACAATTTTAATGATCAAATATTGTAATTAAAATTAATTGCTTTGTCTGTTGTGTAATCTATATACCAAGATTTTTATATTTAATTATCATCCCATAACTCAACACCAATTCCTATCCGAACTAAATGGCGAAATGATTATCAAATCATTTTAATTGTCAAAAATAAACTCAGAAAAACAGTTAGAATGTTTTTGTTTATGAAAACCTCATGTGGGGATTATTACTAATAAATAAAGTAAATACGATCATATTTATGAGTACCGCGCTCAACTAAAGTGGCTCCCAATTCGACTTCGGAGGAATACTCATATTCTCTGTATTTTATATAATGCCCTTAATAATCCTGCTGCCCCCCATTATCTTCGTTGTAAGTTCCCATACTTGTGCTCCCGCGGCCGTGCCTTGCGATCACAGGAGAATAAGATGTTGAGTGTACCTTCTCATAACAGTGCTACATATAGTGATTCCTTTGCAGCCAGAGCAGTTAATTTGTGAAACTCACTACCAGTTGACATATGTCTGTCATCATCACTAAATATATTTTAAAATAAACGAAAATCCTATTTTTTTAAAACATTAGGTTGGTAGATTTTATAAAGTTAGGTACATGTATATATTAGTATTTTCTAAGATTTTCACGATTGCACATTATAATTGAAACAACTTTTGATTTTCGGATATTTTAATCGCGTATTATTACATTATTTTTAAAGCCCGACGTTTCTTCTTCGTCTTCCCGTGACCATGATAACTGAAAAGTTTTCGAAACGTCGGGCTTTAAAAATAATGTAATAATACGCGATTAAAATATCCGAAAATCAAAAGTTGTTTCAATTACATGTATATATTTGTATTTATTATATTATATTATATAAGTATGTATATACATGTATATTTATTAAGATAATGTATAGTATATTTGATATAATAATTATTATATATATAATTAATATACAGGTTGTAAATAAGTTGTGTTAAGTTCTGTTTAAGTTGCATATAATAATAATAATAATAATGGCGTAGGGATGTGACGACCCCACCGCCCATTGTTGGAATGGCAGGATGATATGTTTGCCATTCCGGCTTTGCAAATAGTCTGCGCTTGAGTTTGTAGGTGTTGACCGTGTCTACAAACTGGTCCCAGCGCTGAATAGGGTGACAACGGTCTCCCCGGGGCAAGTGAGTGAAACCCCGGGTGAATCTTCGCTCATCGTAAAATGGAACGAAATAGAAACGATGAGCGTATAGGGCCGCTTCCCTTGGGTGATCGAAGGGGCACGTCTGGAGCTGGGGCTGGACGTGGCAGCATGCGGTCCCCCAGCCGCCGCAGACCGGCCCGACCACCTGGCCGGTCTGCGCGACCACCTCAGCCACCAGATGGCTTGGCATCGGTTGGGACTGGGGCAACTCAGTCCCAGCAGTCGGTGCCCGCCGCTGGTGGAACAAGGCGCCGCATGGCATGGACGGTCGAAATGAACAGGAATGCCATGCGGGCCTATATTAGGGCCTCGGGTTCAAGAACTGGACGGACGGGTTATCGGGCAGCAATGTACCGCGAATTTCTGCGGCTGGAGCCCAATTTGACCGTCACAGAACAAAACCTGGCGGATCGAGTTCGGTACATACAGCGCTCAGAACTTTTTAGCACTACCGAACTCGAACAATTGCGACGCGAGGCTGTTCCCCCGCTAGACGAAGAGCCACCTTTGCAGGTTCTCCCTCCAGTCCCTGAACGGGAAGTACGGAGGGAGCCAATTGCTAACCTGCCGGATGTGGGTGGTGCGGAAAGCGATTGGGGAACAGTCTCCCTGGATTTGGATTTGGTGAGGAGCGCACTCGAAGAGACGATCCTGGAATATCGCCAAGTGCCTCTCGAAAGGAGGCCAAGGCTGCCCCGAGTTCCTCTCAGCATCAAGGTTCGGGATGTCGTTGAGGCCGTCAATAACATGCTGCCCTCATTTTTAGAGAGCAGCATGGACCTTTGGGATACGGGTTCAATTCTCTTTGGCGCCGCGATGACAGTTTGTCAAATTGTCGGCGTCAGGATGCCGCCAACAAGAGCTGGTGGCTCCCGCCAGGCTGGCAGTACTAGTCCCAGGACTAGAACTAGACCAGCCTGGATGAGGCGGATTGAAAGCCGTATCACAAGGGCCAGGGTCCTCATCGGCAAACTGACCAGCTTCAGATCAGGCAACAATAGGCCGAGGGTGGTGCGCTTCGTCAGGGAGGCATTCCTTGGTGAGAATGTCTTTGACAACTCACCAGAGTTTGCCTGTAGACTGGTGGAGCGCATCGATGATCTGAAGCAGAAGATCGCTGCTTGGGGTAAGCGAATTAGGCGATATTCTGAAAGGGTAAAGAGGTACCAACAGAATCGTCTCTTCATGAGTGACCAGAAGAAGTTCTACAGAACTTTGGAGCGTCCCGATGTGGTTTCGACAGGTCAGCGACCGGAAAAAGCTGATGTAGTTGCCTTTTGGCGTGGGCTTTGGTCGCTGCCTGTTGATCACGAAGAGGGCCGATGGTTCGAGGCGGTCGAGGGAGCGTGCGAAGCCTATGAACCCCGTCAACATATCTGAGGAGGATGTGGTGGCTGCGATCCGTAAGGCTCCGAACTGGAAAAGTCCGGGGCCGGACGGATTGCACCATTACTGGTTTAAGGGGTTCACGCGCTGTCACGCTACTCTCGCCCGTCAGTTCCAAAGCGCCCTCGAGAGTGGGACGCTCCCGAACTTCTTAACTACTGGGGTCACTCATTTAGCTCCAAAGAGCGATGCTACCGCGGATCCATCACAATACCGCCCCATTACTTGTCTTTGTACAATTTACAAGACCTTGACATCCGTTCTGAGCTCCAAGATTACTCAACACATTGTTGATAACAATGTGATCTCTGGAGCTCAGAACGGATGTAGGGGCGGTAGTCGCGGTAGCAAGGAGCTGCTCCTTATCGATGCGGTCGTAGGCCAACTGGTCAAACGCAACCGTCGGAACTTTTCCGCTGGCTGGATAGACTACAGGAAGGCGTTCGATTCGGTACCTCATTCATGGCTCATGAGGGTCCTCGAGCTGTACAAAATTGATAGTGCAGTTCGACACTTCCTCGGGCAATGTATGGGGTGCTGGAGAACGATCCTGAGTTTAGACGGTCAGCGGATGACGGACGCGGATGACCAAATTGATATAAGGCGAGGGATTTTCCAGGGCGATTGCCTGAGTCCAGTTTGGTTTCGCTTGGCCCTGAATCCTCTAAGTACACTCTTGGAGAATTCGGGGACGGGCTTTCAGTTTCGGAGAGGCGGACCACGCTTGCCTCATCTCCTTTACATGGATGACCTGAAGCTTTACGCCCCCACGGCTTACAGATTGGCGGAGCTACTGACGATCACTAACGATTTCAGTGGTTCCGTCAAGATGGAGCTCGAGGTCGATAAGTGTGCGGTCGTTCATGTGGAGAAGGGGCATGTCGTGCACTCTGATGGTGTCGATGTCGACACCAATCATTTGAGGGCACTCTCCGAGGCTGAAACATACCGGTATCTGGGCATGTCACAAACCATCGGTGTGAAGGTGGCAGACGTGAAACAGGGTGTTTGCGAGGAGTTTTATGAACGCCTGAAAAGTGTGCTTAATAGCTACTTGTCAGGCGTTAATAAGATCCGAGCCATTAACTCCTGGGTCATGCCTGTACTGATGTACACATTTGGCGTGCTCAGATGGACTCAGACCGAACTCGACGCTCTGGACAGACGAGTCCGCACGATGATGACCTCTCATCGAATGCATCATCCGAGATCGTTGGTTATGAGATTGTATATCCCGCGGAAGTGTGGTGGTCGAGGCCTCTTGAGTGCCAAAACCATGCACAACCGCGAGGTATGCAACCTCAGAAACTATTTTTTGACGATGACGGATGATAGTATTCGGGGAGAGGTGGTCGCTAGTGATAAAGGACTGACTCCCTTATCGTTGGCCTCACAGGATTGGCGAACCCCGGAGGTACTTAGCACCTCTGATCGGGAGTCCGTATGGAAAGAGAAGGAGCTGCACGGGAGGTTTTACTAGGTACTTCACGAACCTTTCGTGGACCGTAAAGCCTCCCTGCATTAGCTACGTTTCGGGGACCTCTTTGGGGAAACCGAAGGTTTTGTCTGTGCAATACAAGACCAGGTTATCAAGATGCGGAACTATCGGAAATACATCCTAAAGGACGGTACCACAGACATCTGTCGAGCATGTGGCCGTCCCGGAGAGTCACTTAGGCATGTTATTTCCGGTTGTTCGGCTCTTGCTAACACTGAGTACTTGCACAGACACAACCAAGCAGCCAAAATCCTGCATCAGGAGCTCGCTCTAAAATACGGACTCTTGCAACAGAGGCTGCCGTATTACAAGTATCTGCCGGAGCCAATCCTAGAAAACGACCGTGCCAAAATCTATTGGGACCGATCCGTTATCGTGGACAGGACTATTCTAGCGAATAAGCCTGATATCGTGGTATGGGATCGGTCGCAGTCGAGGGTATTTCTAGTGGATGTCACTATCCCTCATGACGAGGGTCTCGTGAAAGCCGACACCGAGAAGCGTCGGAAATATCTCGATATGGCTCACGAGATCACCGACATGTGGGGTGTGACTTCGACAGAAATAATCCCAATTGTTTTGTCCGCGAACGGGTTAATTCCAACCAGCCTCGCGACTAACTTGAGGCGGTTGGATTTCTGTGGCGTGTCGGATCCAGCACAGATGCAGAAAGCGGTGCTGCTCGATACGGCTCGGATCGTCCGTCGGTTCTTGAACCTGACTCCCTGACCCCGACCGACTGTGCTCTTGTCGGGGAGTACCGCCTCTCCCATTTAAAATTCTAATTTTCTGTTTCGGCCATGGGAGAGGCGAGAAGCTAAAAGTGTTCCCGAAATAATAATAATAATAACACACTGGACGTGGCAGCATGCGGTCCCCCAGCCGCCGCAGACCGGCCCGACCACCTGGTCGGTCTGCGCGAGCACCTCAGCCACCAGATGGCTTGGCATCGGTTGGGACTGAGGCAACTCAGTCCCAGAAATCGGTGCCCGCCGCTGGTGGAACAAGGCGCCGCATGGCATGGACGGTCGATATGAATAGGAATGCCATGCGGGCCTATCTTAGGGCCTCGGGTTCAAGAACTGGACGGACGGGTTATCGGGCAGTAATGTACCGCGAATTTCCGCGGCTGGAGCCCAATTTGACCGTCACAGAACAAAACCTGGCGGATCGAGTTCGGTACATACAGCGCTCAGAACTGTTTAGCACTACCGAACTCGAACAATTGCGACGCGAGGCTGTTCCCCCGCTAGACGACGAGCCACCTTTGCAGGTTCTCCCTCCAGTCCCTGAACGGGAAGTACGGAGGGAGCCAATTGCTAACCTGCCGGATGTGGGTGGTGCGGAAAGCGATTGGGGAACAGTCTCCCTGGATTTGGATTTGGTGAGGAGCGCACTCGAAGAGACGATCCTGGAATATCGCCAAGAGCCTCTCGAAAGGAGGCCAAGGCTGCCCTGAGTTCCTCTCAGCATCAAGGTTCGGGATGTCGTTCAGGCCGTCAATAACATGCTGCCCTCATTTTTAGAGAGCAGCATGGACCTTTGGGATACGGATTCAATTCTCTTTGGCGCCGCAATGACAATTTGTCAATTTGTCGGCGTCAGGATGCCGCCAACAAGAGCTGGTGGCTCCCGCCAGGCTGGCAGTACTAGTCCCAGGACGACAGGACTATTCTAGCGAATAAGCCTGATATCGTGGTATGGGATCGGTCGTAGTCGAGGGTATTTCTAGTGGATGTCACTATCCCTCATGACGAGGGTCTCGTGAAAGCCGACACCGAGAAGCGTCGGAAATATCTCGATCTGGCTCACGAGATCACCGACATGTGGGGTGTGACTTCGACAGAAATAATCCCAATTGTTTTGTCCGCGAACGGGTTAATTCCAACCAGCCTCGCGACCAACTTGAGGCGGTTGGATTTCTGTGGCGTGTCGGTTCCAGCACAGATGCAGAAAGCGGTGCTGCTCGATACGGTTCGGATCGTCCGTTGGTTCTTGAACCTGACTCCCTGACCCCGACCGACTTTGCTTTTGTCGAGGAGTACCGCCTCTGCCATTTAAAATTTATATTTTCATTTTCGGCCATGGGAGAGGCGAGAAACAAAAATGTTTTCCGAATAATAATAAAAAAACTCTTTATTGCACATTTACAAAAAAACAACAATTACAAAAAAAAAGATCGGTACAAAAGCCAAAGTACAACTGGTGGTCTTATCACTAAGAGCGATCTCTTCCAGACAACCCATGAATGGAAAGATTTGCTGGATTAAAAACATGTTCGGTAGATGTCCAATAAATTTAACTGATTTGCTTAAAAACTAAAATTATTCATCAAACTATTATCTATCTATTTTAAATATTATTACTAAACATTTATTAAGTTCTAACACACTTACAGATAGTATTTCATAAAATAAATAATATTCAATAAATACAATACATATACTTGACCATAATGTTTTAAAGAGTTGTCTATTTGTTCCTTACCATAAAGGTTGACTGGAAGAAATCGTGTTAAGGCGATAAATCCGCCTTTGTGTACATATACTGTTGTACCTATTCTGTAATATACTGTTTGTGTGTTGTTTTGTATGCAATAAAGTGTTTAAATAAAATAAATAAATAAAGGAAAGAAAAATTTCGACACCGGCGGCTTAAAAAAAAAATTCCTTTATTTATTCTTTATTTATTAGTAATAATCCCCACATGAGGTTTTCATCAACAAAAACGTTCTAATTATGTGATAGTTAGGCGTTCTCAACATTTGTATTCTATCTAAAAAGGTAGACAAGTGGCCTTCCGAGGAGGAGGGAACGCAAACACTAATTAAAAGTGTAAAAGAAACAAATGATAGAAGAATTTCGCACTGGACGCCATTGACACTGTAGCTAAATTGGCAGAACGACGGGGGTGTATACCCGAGGTCGCGGGTCTGATTGATCGCCGCCAGTCTCGAAATTTTTCTTTCCTTTATTTTTTAGTAATAATTTCTGAAAACAAATTACAATAATTGCAAGAACGTGTTAAAATTACGACTTTATGAACAAAATGGGATCCGCCTTCCCAGCCATTTTATGGAAATCCAAATTTTCATACAAAATTCGACAAACAACAGCGTTATCCACGTATGCATTTTAATATTTTTAAATATTTTTTTAACCATCAACCTACCCTACAAAAATAAATGGGGCTCCACCTTGGAAGCATGTTCTCTGTCACTTTGTCACTCAGTTTGCTGAATTTAGAAAAAACACATAGGTGTTGGCTCGACTCGGGATTTGTAACATCGCCTTTCGACATGATTTTCTGCTGTTCTCCCCACTAAATTATCATAGCTGTTGTATTAATCACATGACAAATCTGTTAAAAGCAATAAAAAGCGTCAGCCTATAAAAGTTACCAAAACCAGCCTTAAATGAGCTTTCATTGCTTCAATCGCACAATCAAGCGTAGTCCCACTTACAGTGGAATGTAAAACTAAAGGTGCGGTCAAATATACCAATGTAATGTTAACATAAAATCCAATTTTTCCTAGTGTAACACTTTATCTCAGTGTGAGTCGGGCGGATCACGTCCGAATCGCAAACAACGGGAATAAATGGTCGGATATGGCCGATTTTATTACTCACGAATACCATTCTTTGTGATTCCTGTTGCGAATAGTAATTTTTCGCGGTTACTATTCTTCGCGGTAATTTCAAACGTTGGAATTTGTAATTTGCGATTGATTTTGTTACCTTCAACGGTATTTTTACCGATTAGAGATGACAAAATAATGGCATAACTTGTGAGAGATTTTTTCTAGAAAGAAATAAATAAAATATATTGTTGGTTCGAAGTTAAAATTGTTTACAATTTAGACAATAAAAGTAACAAATTAACATAAGTTCTATACGTAGATACGGTGATGCTATACTGGGTTATCTGTATTACAGCCACACTACAGCACTACCAAGTTACGTAGAACTACACTATTTGTAAATAATTAATTCATGATTAATGATAATTCTTCTATGTTATTATACAGAAAATAAAATTATCAAAGAGTTAGTAATATTAATAATCAAAGAACGCTTATGGATACCTTGTTAGGTTTACTAATAAATAAATAAAATACAAATATTAAATAAGATATTAAGATGATAAGAATTTGTTAATATTATATTATATTATGAAGTACGAGTAGCATTTCAATACAAATTTTGATTATCATGGTGGAGCCGCACGCATCTGTTTGACTAGTATCAAACTAGCTCTGATCTTTAAATAATGGCGTAAGTATATAGAGAGAAAGCAAGTATGTATATATGTAGTACATGTAACAATACAAATGAGTTTTATTTTTCTCCGATAAGCTTCCAATGCAGTCTAAATTCAAGCGCAAAACCTAAAACTATGTGAACATTTATCATTTGTTCCGCTCTCCGTGATTCCCCTATACGTGGGCTGTAACTGAATATGCAGCGAGAATGTTGATGCAAAACGCGCACGATAAATCATTCTATTCACGTCACATGCTTAGGCGATGACGTATTTGCTGCTATCGATGCAAAGATACCAAATTTGTTTAGGAAAATGGACTGTGAACTCTAAATTTTTATAAACGGTATACGGGACATATCCAATTTCTTCCTACCTATTCACGTTTACAAACCCTAAAAGGGGTAGCCTATCACTACGGTGTAGAATCTGGTTTGAGAGATTATAAATTTTTCATGATCTTTTTTACTTTCTCTTTAAAATACCATAGAGGTACTTTACGTTATCTTAATAATAACACACTTGACTAGTGAATGCTAACCCAATTTTGCATCATTTATCATTACTGCTCCTTTTCTTTTGGTCTTTGTTTTATTCTTTCTTTATTCTTATACAAAATAACTTTGTTAACACTATTAAGCATATAGCGTAAAACAAATTCAATATTCATTTATATTACAAAGAGGTAGAGCTGTGTGTGACTTACATTGTTTTTTAGTTTACAAGGGCCTATAATCGGAAGTACTGAACTGATCATGAAAATTATTTTACAAATCTACACTATTAAGCAGTACTACGGGCTATATACACTATCATTCTAAATTGCAAAAAGGGTCTCTACCCCGGCTCTGAGTGATTGAAGATACCTTAGATATTTGAAAAATAACAATATCCGTAGTCTTTTATTATTTTATTTTCATTAAATTGTCATGAATTACTGTAAGAGTTGGAATCCGATATCAGCAGTTCATTTATCAGGGCTGTTTATGGTGCGGAAATTCACTGTGGTTGACCACACTCGGTTGAGTATATGTTTAGTCCTATAATAATATTCTGAGCAAAATGAACTTCGTATCAAACTGAAAATGTTACACGTGGCTTTATCCTTTTCAATATTTTATCGTAAATACTCTTACCTTTACCTTAAATAAACTGTCACGTAAAAAAATGATTTATTATATAATATATCTGACTTAATTTTGAATTTCAGTTATTAATTTACTAGATGCTCTAATTTTGGTTTACAATACAAACTTTAAAGCAGGAACTAGGCATAAGTAACTTATTTAAGTAACGCTGATTCTATATGCATGTATACAATGATATTCAAATAAAATAATAAGCATACATATGTCATAAATTTAAAATCAAACAAAAACACAATCGAACAAACAGATCATTTTAAGACATGACATTTTATTCTTATTGAAACAATCAGAATTCTGTAAGTGAGTTCTGCGATGCAAAACCAAACGTATAACATATGGATACGATATGAGCATTCAAACTACCCCGAACATCAAACGGTCGGACAAGGGAAGCAATTTTCGTAGTCACATAAAACACAGGAACAGAGTGAGTGGTTCCTTTTTTACGCTAAATTGAACTAAAAGGCTTTCAACGGCAGACAGAGGAACGGATGCGGCCTCGTGATACATTACAGCCTTTTTACTCTAACAAATTACACGGAAACAATCAACTTTGTTAAAATAGTTAGTGGATTAAAAATGCTTTACTATTTCTTTTATGACTTGATTTCGTATAGTGCCTTTTTTTGTCGTATAAAATTTTGCTTAATGCGATCTATTTATGTCATGCGTATTATGAAAAAAATTGTGTTACTTATTTTCTGTCTAACAAATTCTGTTTTGACATGTTGTCAAAAAAACACATTGTTCTACAGATCCAAACTAACCATCCGGAGTAATACAATGTTATACTGATGATTACAATTAACAATATTGTACAAATTAAATTTAATAAATAAAGAATAAATAAAGGAAAGAAAAATTTTCTTTTCTCTTGCGTGTGTCGAAATTATTAATTAGTAATAATCCCCACATGAGGTTTTCATGAACAAAAGGATTTAAATTAAATTAAATGTAAAATATTTTCATTTGCAAACAATATTAAAAATGTTCATGTCTTCCCAAGAGGTACAAAAGAAACTGCTCAGCACATGCCAGTTTAGCTGCTAAACTGATGATCGTTCAGATGCAGCACCGATTTCCAGCCGAGCTTTTCCTATGATGGTAAGACGACTTGTTGTTACTGTTAATAGGAATGGTTACTATTAAGCACAATAAAAATATAGATGAAACATAAAAAATCATATATGTATATTATGTATATAATGCTAATGAATAATAATAAAAACGAACTTCTTCAAAAATATCATAATGAAAAACATTTCTTGGTATTATTGAAATAATTTAGATTAATCCACAGATGTATTAAGATTAAACTATTACATTTTGTTATATATTAGTGGTTCAAAGTAAAGTAACTGTACAGTCAACTACATATGAATCTGAACATATTAATAGCAGTGCCTTCTTTATGGTCTTCAAATCAATTCAGTGAAAACTATAAGCATGGGCGATCATAAACCTAGTTCTGTCGTCGATTCTCCTAAGTACAAAAGTCCACTCCAAACTGTTATAAATGAATATTAAAGCCAGAGTTCCGGACATACTTTCAGAAATATATTGAAAAAGTTTGTTGTGTGCATACTGGATCGTCTGTCACATGAGTAGCGGTTGTAAGTAAACATTCGCCATCTGGAGAGCAAGTTGTGTTATTGAAATAATATTGCATGAGTTGTCGAGAGTTTGTGTAATGATGATATATGTACATAAACTAAAGTTAAACCAAGTTTGTAACATTATTTTAAGCTATTTGCTGTCCAGAACTAAGATTCTTTGAGTTCTGGTAAATACAAATTTTGGTCCTTGGACTTGTTTATGGTCCACTACATCTAAATACCCAGAGATAAACGTCTTTTTTTGTCAAACATGCTGGCCTTATGTGGGTTTATGGACATGTTACATAAGATGAAATAATAATTATAATAATGATTAATGAGATACATGTTAAGGAAAGATTAAAAAAATAATTCAAAACCAAATCTATGTGATATATACGTATTGATTAAATGCTTATAAAACTATCGAACACATCAATATATTTTATAAATAAAATGATCTACCAACTACCAAATCTTTAACGGCAAAGAAAACGTTATAAGAAGTGGTGAGTAAACAGCTATACCTAAACAAATAATCGTGTTTATTTAGCGTCAAGAAATGTTAGTAATCGAATAGCCGGGTGAAAGGAACCGATATCTGAAATAGGATATTTTGTTTGTTGTACTGGATAGCAACGGAAAGAGAATTCAATTAAAAGCTAAGTAATTGTACTGATGTTTCAATTTCTAGCTACAGGGGTCTAGCGAGAAAGTGGATTTAGAATGTTTTGTACTTAGATAAAATTATATATTATTTCATTCACATATACACACAGATTGAAGAGGTCCGTGGCATAGTGGATAGGTGACTAGTTTATCGGGCCGGAGGTTGCCGGTTCGATCCCCGCTGAGAGCAACCATTATGTGATGAGCATAAATGTTTTTTTTTGGTCTTGGATGTTATTTATATGTTTATCATATACTATTATATATTTCATTGAGCTACTATCCCACAATACAACTCTTACTTATTTTGGGGCGAACTTCTTGTGTATATACTATGTCCATATATTTTTTTATTTCTATCTGTAAATAACGACCTTCGTTTTTAGTCGGTTAAAAGTAGTTTCAAACTATTTCCATTTTATCATAGAGATATAAGATAATATGCAGATCTGATGCGCCCACTGCTTTAATGATCAAAACAAAAAAATAACGGTAGTGTCCATTTTGAACTATAATAGAAAACGTACGAGTAGTGTTTTCACAATGGACTATATATATGCATTTAAGCTTGTTCACAAAAACTACTGAAACCGTACCTATGTTATATTATTGTATATATTAATATTATACATACTGTCTTATGCTGCCCTATCCATTAACCATTCATGTGCCCTGCCCATTGCAACTTACTTTTTGGAACTCTTCCGACTATGTCAGCTATCCGTTTCTTCTACGGTTCTCCTTGCTGCAGATTCAATCGCGAAGTAAACCCCCGAACAAATCTTTTTATGCCTTTTAGGTATCTAAGACCACTCTTATGAGGCCTATTATAAGAGGCTACGTCTCTCTGCCGTAAGATATTAGTGAAATCTCACGTTAATCATTGACCTTTGTCTCAAAACTCGGAATTTCGGTCGAGAAAAGATCAGGATCACAAGGATTAAAAGCGTGGGTATAAGTTACTACACTTTAGCCCATCATTTTACCCTTTCTGCGGGAAATGTTTTATTTTTCCCCTTCACCGTTAATTAGAAATACTAAAAACCCTAACTACCCCCTTTAACATAAATCTGAGTCCATAGTTTCCTGTATCGTGAAATCTTACACTCTATATGAAGCTTACTAGACGAATATTAAATATGTTATAGTTTCTGAGATTTCTTGATTTATCAGTGAGTGGTATTTCACATTAATTTACGCTCTAGTAGTGACATTCTATTCTAGCAGTACACGGAATAGTTATCTACCGCCTTATAAACTTGAATATTTTTTGTTCTTCTTTTCTCCCAACATTTTTAGCAAACAAACTTGAGTCGATAAATATAAAAGCAAAACAATGCTAAAGATTGCAAACGTCAGATAAACAGTATATTTTTCTTCAGATAGGAGAAAATAGAATGTTAAGAATAAAAGCCTCGATTTAAATCCCCAGGCGTGACAAAATCATTTTCACTGTTTGCGAAACGAATCTCACCGATTCCCTATAGTATCGTAGATAATGCGGATGAGAAATAAAAACTGGTGAAGTAAATTCTATTTCTTTTCTCTAGGTGGTGAATCAAGTCTTAGTCAAATATTGATATTTTTGTAGTTTTATTTTAATAAATACTGTTTTATTAACAACAAGTTTTAAATTAAGTAAATTTAAGTCTAAAATAATATCATAATAATCGTTTGCCACAATCTACAATAAAAAAAAGTAAAAATACATTTATTAAGAGATATATAGAATACAGCTTTGTCCATTTACAGGGGTTCCCAAACTAGGCACAGCCTGTATCATGGGAAACCAATTAAATAACTTATTATTATAGAGTATGCGCTTCAAATATAAATAAGTAATAACAATAAAAATAAATTAACACTACAAAAAGAAGGTACCCACACATACAAACATGTGCATATATATAATATAAAAATAAAAAAATCAAGTTTAATATTAGTAATAAAAAATAAAATAAAAACATAGTCGTACCAATACTTACTAACCAACAATAATGTAAATTGAATATGGATGCAGTTTTGAATAATATAACTCTATTAAGAAAGGAAGTTGTAAAATGTAGAAATGGCATGGACGTTTGGAAAGCTGAGATGTGTATCTATCAGTATTGCCTTACCATCATTCTAACAATATTGTAGCTCTTATAAGTTAACAAGCCTTTTTTTAAATATATCTGACACTGTCTGCGTCATCATTGCCTGAAAGGAGTAAGAAAAAGAGAGCCTACTTTGCGATATTCTTTGTCAGGTGAGAATGCACTGTTTGACTCGCGGGAATCAAAGTAAATTGCATACTTAGGTTAGGTTATTAGGTTTTTTGAGTTGTTTTATTATTTAAAAGTATCATCGATATTTCTGATTTTAAGTGTTTTTTTGTAAAACACAAAAGAAAGTATGATCCATTATTTCATCAATAAAATTTTCTATGCCGTAAATATGATGTTTAGACAGAATTAAGAAAACATTAAGTACTGAGAAATTCAAAGCTATCCAAACGTAGTCTCCTTTAGAGTTAGTTTCATGAATTATTTGCTCTTTGTTGTTTGGACGAGATTGTTTTAGTGATAAGGCCTATTCTACTCTGCACTTATTTACTTCAATAAAATTCACTTTACATAAATTCGTGTAAAAAAGATGAATAAAAAATCTAGAATGGGTTTTTATTTGCCAGAGAATAATAATGAAGTCGTTTACTTTAACTAATTCACCATATAATTTGATACATTCTAATGAATAATAATACTAAACTAGCAAACAATAGCATTAACGAAAACCAGTCAGCAAACATCAAACAAATTTTCAGTATCAAAATACATAGTAACAATAAGTAACAAAATATACATATTGAACATACAAACAAAGGCAAGATCTCAACAGTACCGGTACGTCTTCATAACAATATCAGATGGTGCTCAGAAACAATTTGTATAACAATCCTATTATTCGTTGTGAAGCATACCTCTGTTGGTCACCGACTACTTAGCTAACGGACGGCCGGATATATCGAGTGTCAAATCTAACACTAAGTTTGCATCCTTTCCGATTCTTTCATTCCTGTTTACCAGGACAATGGTGGTCTTGGAAATAACTATAATAAATGATACAGTGAAAGAATTTCGTTTGAAATAATACTATCAATGAGTGGTTTACAATAAACACAAAAAAAACATAACATAACATAAACGTTCACGCCGAATATCCCCGAAGGGGTTGGCAGAGGTACTAATACTACTGAACATCACGTGACTTTGTCACCTGGTGTTCAGAGTACCCAGATTTTGCATGGACAGTGTACTCACGTGATAGGGGGCAGGCCTATCGCCGCTTTGTACGAATACACTGTCACATGACTAAGTACAACTCAGCCATGTGGGTTTCTTCACGATGTTTTTCCTCACCGTTAACAACCATGATAAAACTGTATAAAATTCTTAGGCTTCTCCCATAAACCATAACTGATTATTTTATTTTTGTTTGCCCTATTTTGATTAAGGTGACACACAAAGAGTTGCAATATCCATAACATTTTGAGTTTGGATTGCAAATCTATTAATATATATATTGATATTATAATAAAATTAATATTTTAGTTTGCATACAACAGCCGCCGTTTACAAATAATGGTGTGAGTGTAAAACCCTTACGCCCGATTTCTGAATTGAGTATTCCAGCTGAGAACAACTTAAGTATCGTTCTGTCGCATTGATATCTTAACAACTGAATGAGACAAAACGATACTTAAGTCGTTCTCAGCTTGAATACTCAATTCAGAAATCGGGCATTAGTGTGCAAAACATTACAAAAATATTTTCCATTTAATGTAGTCATAACTATTAATATGGACAAAATATAAAAAGTCTTTCCAAAAATGAAAAATATATATTAGTTTTTTCATCTTTATATACATAGCCAGTGGCGTTACCTTTCCATTCCAAGCAGTCAGACGTACAATTATTCGCATGTAACAATACTAATTAAGTTGCTAGACGCGATAACAACACCTAATTAAAGCAAAGGATGTGTTGATCAAACGAATTGTTACTTCATTAACGTTGTTTTAGAATATGAAAAAAACAGATGTTATATTATTTGAGGAAATATTCTCAATGTGGCTGAGGAGTTTCTAGCTCTGACGCTCTGAGTATATTATTATGTATGTGTGTAAAATATTCTCTTATATTTTTCGTTGATATGTTCATCACGTGTATGTGTGGGTATGTAAGTTTTCACCACACATGGTGTGACCACACTAGTTTAATAACTGCTAAGAATCGTTTTTCCTCAGACAGTTTTCAAAGTGAAGATTATTTTATTCTGTCTACCCACATTTTTTTATTATTTGCCGTTAATATTTGTAAATAGGCTGGTACAAGAAAATATTAAGTAGAAACTTGCATAAAATAGTTTCGAATTTAACGTGACTAAGGATCACTAATGTTTCTAAGATAAAATCTATATTATAATCTAGCTGATAACATTATTAGCTTTTTTGGCTTGTAATCACCATATTATAAACATCTATCATAAATGATCTCACCAGTCAAAGGTTTTCTGTAAGAGATTGATTCAAGCAATAAAACCTCAATAAGTGCTTTCTTTTTGAGAAAAAATCTATATAAAATTTCTGTATCTGTAATGTACAATAAAGAATTTTCTATTCTATTCTATAAATACGAGTGTCGGTAATTCGCAATTGATAACGTTTATTGTGAAAGTCAACGTTTAGGTGCGTTGTTCGCCCACCGCTAATTAAATCGCGTTCAATAGTAAGCACGACCAGACCCATGATGAATAACAAGGCATAGAGCGGAGTCATGAATCGTGGACAATTATCTCTAATAAAATAGGGTCAATAGTACCCGCAAAGAAGATGACCGGACCGAGTAACCAGAAGAAAAAAACCTGGAAAGTATTATGTGTAAGATAACGCGTAGCACAGTCAACTATTGTGCCTCGGAATCAGTATTTTTCTTAGGTTGATTTTATCTGATAATGTTTATTTTTAATAGACCTTTTAACTGACGGAATGATGTAAACAATATTTCGTTGTAGATGTTTTAGATCTATCATTTAGTTTAATTAAAGTAGATTTAACTTACTAAACATGCCGTCCAAACTGTTAACGAGAACTGCAATTCATCAAATCAAAAGGTTATTGTTGATAGGAATGTTTTAAGTTGTAAATTTCTATTCTAGATTGTTAGATACAACCTTTTAAAGTATAATGTTATAATTTCCTTGAATTCTTATGAACAATGTGTTTTGAACCTGTGCGGAAACTAACTTTCTAGCCGGCGCCGCCGTTTTGTATTAAAAACTGATTTTTGCAAAACTGTTTTATGAATCTTCAATCTGTTAATTGATAAGTAAAATTAAAAGTTTAATTAAAACTTTGATTATACAAAGAGACAATTGACTTGTAATTAAGCTATAAACTCTTATTTTGACTTCAAACAATATTCGCAAATTTTGCATGTAAATCCATAATGTTACTACTAAACAAATGTCCGAAATAGGTAAAGACTTGAGAGACAGCATTTGAGCAAAATATATCAAAACTAAGGTCAACATCACAAACTAATTTTTGTGAAAACCTTTCAATTACGGTTTTATACATAAACAAATATTAACTACTCTGACTCAAAAAGGCATATATTTTTGTTTGTAAAAGATTCTGTTCTAATCTAAACGTACCATAAATACAACGTACTTCAAAACAGCTTCAGTAAGTGAGCCTGGCTTCTCATTATCGCAATAAATCAAGAGAAATGCTTTGATTTAATAAAGTATTTTCTCTTGCTCCCGACGATAATAAAAGCGTCTTTGACAAACATTTCAAATAATTTCTCTGATTTTAATTAAGTCCTAACAAGACCAGACTTTGTATTTAAACGGTGTCGATTGTTTCTGCTCGGAATTTTTCAATTGAAATAGAAACAGTATTTTAGCTTCAAAGATAATAATTTAACAGTTTTGCTGTGTAGTGTCGGCTTAGAATAGCACTACCCCATTTCTTCCGGTGGGTGTACGTAAAAGGCGACTAACGGTATTGGGGCTTTTAAGGGATTTTTGGGCGATGCGGTTGGAGACCCATCACCAACATCCATTATTTTTACTACTTTTCCCCACTCACATTTCCAAAAGTGGCTGAGGAATTTTTAATTCCTTAGCTCGGCTACCCCTTCTAGGGATTTACAGCCGTGAGTATATGTATGTATGTATGTTTTAAGGTGAAAATATCTAATGAAGCGACGAGCATTGGCTGCATGCGCGGAAAGATGACGAGTTCCACGAGTTAGAAGACACTATAGGCCGATACCGTAAACTGACGTATGTGCTGCCATACCGTATCAAATTCTATTACATTATTTAACGACATGTTGTGATCTATAATGTTATTTTAAATTCACTATTTAAGTGATGACAATTCAAAAAGGAAAACAACTATATCAAAAATAAACTCTTGCTTAAATAAAAGTATGTACACTGAAGAAACTTTTTTCAATATAACAACATGTTGAAGAAGTATGTTATTTTTCTAGAAAACATGTGTTAATTTTTAAAACATAAAATTAAAGACAATTTTTTTATGGCTGACTAAAATATTAATGTGACCCAGTAGACAATACCCGCTTTGAGTATTGTAAAACGACACCATATTAAACAGTGTTAATGTCGTAATGAGAAACGAACAAGCCCGAGGAGGTAGGTAATTAAGATATGGTTGGGTAATGCAATTGTAAAAATAGCTCATCACCAATAGACATTGACTTCACCACTATTCATCATGGCGGAGATATGCTGTGAGTTACTAAGCTATGATGAATGGGATAGAAGTAGAAGTATGGATATAAAAATAAAAAATATTGTGTTTTCTAATAAACACGAAGGCGGCGATGTAGCTCGCCACTCATCACGCCATGGTTTCTCACGGGGCGAAAAGTGGGCTAAAGAGACCCGCTTCAGTACGATGAATGTATGTGGAGGAATGTTTGAAAAATTAGATGAAGTATGTATGATTATCTTAGATAAAAATAAAAGAAGAAGATGCGGCGTGAGCGTACAAATTGTCAACTAAATATGGGCCTTATCGGTTTATCACAACACCGCACTACATCCATACGAACTGATACGAACACACACGACATGACGCAAAGATTAAGATATAGCAATGGGCTAGTATAGTCTGTCTCTGTCACTTAAACATGTCAGATTTCAAGGATAAAATGGCCGAAATTAATAATATTTTGCTTGTAAATATATTTTTGGTGTATTTACGCATGAAACGTGATTCCCTGTGATTTGTTTTTACGCCTTGAATGATTTGTGCACTGAATAAAGGCACAGCCAGGCATTTTAAGCGCGAATTGTATGAAAATTTTAATTTCGATGTCAAAGATTATGTCAGCTCGTCGACTTGAAGTATCGTAGCGGACTAAACTCGACTGAAGCAAACCAAGTACATTGTACTCAGTTTAGTAGGACCACGCGCGGGCAGAGGTTGCCGCATCTTCTTATTGTTTTTATCTAAGATGATTATGAATGAAAGAACACTGGTGAAAGGATGGCTCAGTGTATGAAAGATTACGAATGTGTGAGTCCAAGGCTCCTGTGGATTAAGGTGAAATTGGGACTAGTCCGGATGCGCATAATTTGCGTTTATGCTCCGGACATGTCTAAATCCCTATCCGAGAGGGAGGAGTTTTGGAATCTGTTAGACGATGTTGTGAATGGGTGTGATCAGAATGAGAGACTTATAATGTTAGGAGGTTTTAATGGCTGGGTTGGTGTGTCACGCAACGGTTGCGAAAGAGTTTTAGGAAAGTTTGGTGATCAAAGAATGAATGAGAATGGTGAGAAATTGATTGAGGTATGTTTGGAGAGGAATCTTTGTGTTACAAACACGTTGTTTAAACACAAAGATATCCATATGTATACAAGACAGAGCTACCGTGTCAGTTGGCTGCCAGTGCGAAATTCTTCTATCCTTTATTTCTTTTACACGTTAAAGTAGTGTTCGCGTTTCCTACCTCCGAATTATTACTAATTCGAAAGGCCACTTGTCTACCTTTTCAGATAGAATGCAAATGTTGAAAACGCCTAACTATCACATAATTTAAATCTTTTTGTTCATGAAAACCTCATGTGAGGATTATTATATTATTATGATTATTGGCAGCCAACTGACACGGTAGCTCAGTTGGCAGAGCGTCCGGGGCGTTTACCCGAGGTCGCGGGTTCGATCCCCGCCTGTGTCGAAATTTTTCTTTCCTTTATTTATTCTTTATTTATTAGTAATAATCCTCACATGAGGTTTTCATGAACAAAAAGATTTAAAATATTGTAGCTCTTATAAGTTAACAAGCCTTTTTTTAAATATACCTGACACTGTCTGCGTCATCATTGCCTGAAAAGAGTAAGAAAGAGAGAGCCTACTTTGCGATATTCTTTGTCAGGTGAGAGTGCACTGTTTCAGTGTGAATCAAAGTAAATTGCACACTTAGGTTAGGTTATTAGGTTTTTCGAGTTGTTTTATTATTTAAAAGTATCATCGATATTTCTGATTTTAAGTGTTTTTTTGTAAAACACAAAAGAAAGTATGATCCATTATTTCATCAATTAAATTTTCTATGCCGTAAATATGATGTTTAGACAGAATTAAGAAAACATTAAGTACTGAGAAATTCAAAGCTATCCAAACGTATATTAACGTATATTCTCCTTTAGAGTTAGTTTCATGAAATATTTGCTCTTTGTTTTTTGGACGAGATTGTTTTAGTGATAAGGCCTTTTTCTACTCTGCACTTATTTACTTCAATAAAAGTCACTTTACATAAATTCGTGTAAAAAAGATGAATAAAATTTCTAGAATGGGTTTTTATTTGCCAGAGAATAATAATGAAGTCGTTTACTTTAACTAATTCACCATATAATTTGATACATTCTAATGAATAATAATACTAAACTAGCAAACAATAGCATTAACGAAAACCAGTCAGCAAACATCAAACAAATTTTTAGTATCAAAATACATAGTAGCAATAAGTAACAAAATATACATATTGAACATACAAACAAAGGCAAGATCTCAGCAGTACCGGTACGTCTTCATAACAATATCAGATGGTGCTCAGAAACAATTTGTATAACAATCCAATTATTCGTTGTGAAGCATACCTCTGTTGGTCACCGACTACTTAGCTAACGGACGGACGGATATATCGAGTGTCAAATCTAACACTACGTTTGCATCCTTTCCGATACTTTCATTCCTGTTTACCAGGACAATGGTGGTCTTGGAAATAACTATAATAAATGATACAGTGAAAGGATTTCGTTTGAAATAATACTATCAATGAGTGGTTTACTATAAACACCTAAAAAACTGTATAAAATTAATACCTTAGGATTCCCCATAAACCATAACTGATTATTTTATTTTTGTTTGCCCTATTTTGATTAAGTAGACACTCAAAGAGTTGTAATATCCATAAAATTTTGAGTTTGGATTGTAAATCTATTAATATATATATTGATATTATAATAAAATTAATATTTTAGTTTGCATACAACAGCCGCCGTTTATAAATAATGGTGTGAGTGTAACACCCTTACGCCCGATTTCTGAATTGAGTATTCCAGCTGAGAACAACTTAAGTATCGTTCTGTCGCATTTAAATCTTAACAACTCAATGAGACAAAACGATACTTAAGTCGTTCTCAGCTTGAATACTAAATTCAAAAATCGGGCATTAGTGTGCAAAACATTACAAAAATATTTTCCATTTAATGTAGTCATGACTATTAATATAGACAAAATATAACAAGTATATATTAGGATAACACACTTGTCGTTGACACTGAAACCGTCTTTCCAAAAATGAAAAATGTATTTTAGTTTTTTCATCTTTATATACATAGTCAGTGGCGTTACCTTTCCATTCCGAGCAGTCAGACGTACAATTATTCGCATGTAACAATGCTAATTAAGTTGCTAGACGCGATAACAACACCTAATTAAAGCAAAGGATGTGTTGATCAAACGAATTGTTACTTCATTAACGTTGTTTTAGAATATGAAAAAAACAGATGTTATATTATTTGCGGAAATATTCTCAATGTGGCTGAGGAGTTTCTAGCTCTGACGCTCTGAGTATATGTATGTGTGTTAAATATTCTCTTATATTCTCTTATATCTCTCGTTGATATGTTCATCACGTGTATGTGTGGGTATGTAAGTTTTCACCACACATGGTATGACAACACTAGTTTAATAACTGCTAAGAATCGTTTTTCCTCAGACAGTTTTCAAAGTGAAGATTATTTTATTCTGTCTACCCACATTTTTTTATTATTTGCCGTTAATATTTGTAAATAGGCTGGTACAAGAAAATATTAAGTAGAAACTTGCATAAAATAGTTTCGAATTTAACGTGACTAAGGATCACTAATGTTTCTAAGATAAAATCTATAATTATAATCTAGCTGATAACATTATTAGCTTTTTTGGCTTGTAATCACCATATTATAAACATCTATCATAAATGATCTCACCAGTCAAAGGTTTTCTGTAAGAGATTGGTTCAAGCAATAAAACCCCAATAAGTGCTTTCTTTTAAAGAAAAAATCTATATAAAATTTCTGTATCTGTAATGTACAATAAAGAATTTTCTATTCTATTCTATAAATACGAGTGTCGGTAATTCGCAATTGATAACGTTTATTGTGAAAGTCAACGTTTAGGTGCGTTGTTCGCCCACCGCTAATTAAATCGCGTTCAATAGTAAGCACGACCAGACCCATGATGAATAACAAGGCATAGAGCGGAGTCATGAATCGTGGACAATTATCTCTAATAAAATAGGGTCAATAGTACCCGCAAAGAAGATGACCGGACCGAGTAACCAGAAGAAAAAAACCTGGAAAGTATTATGTGTAAGATAACGCGTAGCACAGTCAACTATTGTGCCTCGGAATCAGTATTTTTCTTAGGTTGATTTTATCTGATAATGTTTATTTTTAATAGACCTTTTAACTGACGGAATGATGTAAACAATATTTCGTTGTAGATGTTTTAGATCTATCATTTAGTTTAATTAAAGTAGATTTAACTTACTAAACATGCCGTCCAAACTGTTAACGAGAACTGCAATTCATCAAATCAAAAGGTTATTGTTGATAGGAATGTTTTAAGTTGTAAATTTCTATTCTAGATTGTTAGATACAACCTTTTAAAGTATAATGTTATAATTTCCTTGAATTCTTATGAACAATGTGTTTTGAACCTGTGCGGAAACTAACTTTCTAGCCGGCGCCGCCGTTTTGTATTAAAAACTGATTTTTGCAAAACTGTTTTATGAATCTTCAATCTGTTAATTGATAAGTAAAATTAAAAGTTTAATTAAAACTTTGATTATACAAAGAGACAATTGACTTGTAATTAAGCTTTAAAACTCTTATTTTGACTTCAAACAATATTCGCAAATTTTGCATGTAAATCCATAATGTTACTACTAAACAAATGTCCGAAATAGTGAAGAGATATAACTTACCTTTACAACGACTTGATTATTAAGGTAAAGACTTGAGAGACAGCATTTGGGCAAAATATATCAAAACTAAGGTCAACATCACAAACTAATTTTTGTGAAAACCTTTCAATTACGATTTTATACATAAACAAATATTAACTACTCTGACTCAAAAAGGCATATATTTTTGTTTGTAAAAGATTCTGTTCTAATCTAAACGTACCATAAATACAACGTACTTCAAAACAGCTTCAGTAAGTGAGCCTGGCTTCTCATTATCGCAATAAATCAAGAGAAATGCTTTGATTTAATAAAGTATTTTCTCTTGCTCCCGACGATAATAAAAGCGTCTTTGACAAACATTTCAAATAATTTCTCTGATTTTAATTAAGTCCTAACAAGACCAGACTTTGTATTTAAACGGTGTCGATTGTTTCTGCTCGGAATTTGTCAATTGAAATAGAAACAGTATTTTAGCTTCAAAGATAATAATTAAACAGTTTTAAGGTGAAAATATCTTATGAACATACATACATACATATACTCACGGCTATAAATCCCTAGAAGGGGTAGCCAGAGCTAAGGAATAAGAAATTACTGAGCCATTTTTGGAAAGTTGAGTGGGGAAAAGATGGTAAAATAAAAGTTATTGGTGATGGGTCTCCAACCGCATCTCAAAAAATCCTTTATAGCCCCTATACCGTTAGTCGCCTCTTACGTACACCCACCGGAAGAAATGGGGTAGTGCTATTCTAAGCCTACACAGCATTGATATCTTATCAAGCGTCGACCATCGGCTGCATGCGCGGAAAGATGACAAGTTCCACGAGTGAGAAGACACTATAGGCCGATACCGTAAACTGACGTCTGTTGTTGTGATCTATAATATTATTTTAAATTCACTATTTAAGTGATGACAATTCAAAAAGGAAAACAACTATATCAAAAATAAACTCTTGCTTAAATAAAAGTATGTACACTGAAGAAACTTTTTTCAATATAACAACATGTTGAAGAAGTATGTTATTTTTCTAGAAAACATGTGTTAATTTTTAAAACATAAAATTAAAGACATTTTTTTTATGGCTGACTAAAATATTAATGTGACCCAGTAGACAATACCCGCTTTGAGTATTGTACCACGACACCATATTAAACAGTGTTAATGTCGTAATGACAAACGAACAAGCCCGAGGAGGTAGGAAATTTAGATATGGATGGGTAATGCAATTTTAAAAATAGCTCATCACTAATAGACATTGACTTCACCACTATTCATCATCGCGGAGATATGCTGTGAGTTACTAAGCTATGATGAATGGGATAGAAGTAGAAGTACGGATATAAAAAATATAAATATGTGTCTTTTTACAAGAGGTAAATGAAATATGAATCGAAAAAAAGTAATTTTATACTACATTAGTTTGTGAAGTAATAACAGCCTTCGTCCGTTCATCGTTCAAAATCGTTTGATTTTTGTACATATTTCCTGCTTTTTTCATAATTACAGAGTGTTCTAATTCTCTATAATTTTAAGTTGAGGGTGACATACTTATAAAAATTAAAGTAATTATAAGTTTCAAAATAAGTAGACTGATGATAATAAATATACGTATAAATACTTATTTATAGCCAAATATATTATTTTTGTAAAAACGTAACGTAAACTTTAAAAACTTTGTTCAATCTCAATATTTGGCTACAAGAAATTTCAACCAACCATTATTTCAAATAAAGCCAACTACTAGTCACGAACGCAGTCAAAAACACTCCTTCTCCTGAAAATCCCCGAGCTAATCCCCAACAGGGAATAATTTCTATAGCTCGCAGACAGACTCAAATAGTTGCAATCCATTAAATATCCGATTCCGTGCAATAAGAGCTTTCTTTGGTAAAACATCGGGAAACGTGATAGCAATGCACTTTAAAACGTGGGGCTACGAGACACCCATTAGGAGATTAAACCTCACCTGAGCTGTATGACGTATACAATAAAACCACAGAGCTTATCGTCTGCACAATTTCAAGTCTATTCAACGATTAGTTTTGTGTATAGATGATTGTATCGTATAAGAAATTGTTGAATTATTTTTAACAAAGAAGAGGAAGTCCGTGGCCAAGTGGATAGGTGACTAGCGTCTCGGTTCGGAGGTTGCAGATTCGATCCCCGCTGAGAGCAACATCTATGTGATGTACATGATTATTGTTTCTTGGTCTTGGATTTATTTATATGTGTATTATATAGTACCTCTGCCAACCCCTTCGGGGATATTCGGCGTGAATGTTTATGTTATGTTATGTGTATTATATCGTATTAAATTTACCGTTCAGTTAGAATCCCATGATATGAGTGTACTTAGTTTGTGGCTTCCTTGATCTGTGTATAATATGTCTGTATACATTATAAGTTAACAAAGTGAAGACAGGGTCGTATACTGATTTGAATATACTAATTAAACTCCTATATATAGAAAAAAAATAAGGGCGTTTAGTAAAATTACTTTAAAGCCGTGTTGTGTCGGCTTAGAATTACACTACCCCATTTCTGCCCGTGGGTGATCGTCAGAGGCGATTAAAGGCATAGGGGCGTTATAAGTGATTTTGGGCGATGTGCTCTTTCTCTATGTATATATGTACTTCGTGAGTATATGTATTTATGTACTTTTTTTTTTATTATTTATTTTGTTTTTAAATCCGTTTTTTTTTTCATATATTTAAGGTACATTTTCTTAAATAGAAACCTCTACAAACAACCTAATAAAATATGTTGTTGCGCAAATTCCATCTTTCATATTTAATACTAGTGGGTCGTCCCAGCTTCGCACGGGTAGCGTTGTTTTTTTAAATATCTGAGGTTTCTTTCTTCAGTCACTGCTCAAGCATTGTGAAATTCAGCGCAATGTTTTCAATTTATTAAATTTATAGCACTCCCTAAACAGTGTAGTTTGGTGATTTTAAATGCGCTTTGATGAACGGTTCAGTATTTCCGTTTAATAGCAAATTTTGGAATAAAACGCTATGAAGTATTTATAACAATCTAAAAAATAAATCATTACGTGATGTAGAATGCAACTACTGGCGCCATCAAGTATGTTATATGTAAATTAGTAAAGATTTGGTTTCGATCACGGGCGCGATGGCTTATTTTATGTATAATTTCGGTGTTTATCTACCGATTTCTATGATTCTTTTTTTATTGAATAGGTAATAATGTTACCTTTTTTAAATTTGGGATGAGTGAGAGGTTTACAAACGTAAGAGTAAACAAATATAATCAGAATGATCCGAACTGCTAAGCTATCAGGAATTACACGTGTTATTGTGAGTCAACCGTAAAAGATAGACATAAACTGTTGAGGATTTTTTTTAGATAATTTTATGAAGAATTTTTCGTCACACATGATTTCTATGTAAGTTTAACCATTGAGGCTGCACACGCGACGGAAGCTTTCAAAATGGAGTAACTTCTCCCGTTTTCCCAAAATTTCCCAAAATTCCCCTTTACTACTCTGCTGGAAAGTATACAAAAACCTGCGCAGGTGTATGAAAAATAATTGTACCAAGTTTCGTTAAAATCCGTCGAGTAGTTTTTGTTTCCATAAGGAACATACAAACCGACAGACAGACAGACAGACAGACAGACAGACAGACAGAAAGACAGACAGACAGACAGACAAAAATTTTACTGATTGCATTTTTGGCATCAGTATCGATCCCTAATCACCACCTGATGGTTATTTTGAAAATATATTTCATGTACAGAATTGACCTCTCTACAGATTTATTATAAGTATAGATAGATGTAACATATATCTAACCAACAGCCTCGTAAAGTTTCCGTAATAAAATCACCTTATCTGGGGGTGTAAAATTGGGTTGGTACGCACACGATGTACGTCAGCCGTAACATACAATGTTGATTTGTTATTAATAAGTTGGGAATATGAAATGGGCTTCGTAAACATTTTTGAAGTTACGAAACGTGCCAATTCCAAAAGTTCGGTTTTGCGTCAAGAAATTCTTTATACGAAGTAAAAACGAATCGAATTTACAAAATAAGCACGATTTTAATTCCAAATGAGTGAAGCCAAACGATAGGAAATCGATTCTTCGGATACTTTTGGATAATAGAAAGATATGGTGGAATAGATGGTAAACATGCATTTATTGTTTGAACACAGCAATTCTTTCCTTTTGACGTAGACAGAGACTATGAGTCATCCTTTTGCACGATCCTGGAAAACCCCTTGAGTTTCTTGACCATTTATTAATATGTACATACATGCCCTTTTGACGCCTTCCATATTTAAACCCATTGGCAATGAAAACTAAATAGGCAATTCATTAAAAAAATGGTAACGTGGAACACCGTTTCTCAACGAATTGTTTTATACTGCGCCTAAAAACTTGATTGCTATATTGTATTTTATATAATAAACGTTTGTCTGCAAAAATGTTCTTTTTATGGACTTTAATTTCACGCGAAAAATTCATCAGCAAACATGATAGAAAGTTATATACTTTTATGAAATAAAATAATGATTTTCGGCCGTCGGCCGGCGTTCCTCGATTAATATGCTCTACGGGTAAAATGTGTTTTTTAATAACCAATATAATGGCTCTATTAAAGTGTTCTGGGTGATGCGTTTCTCTTGGCTTCGTAAATCGAGTGGTTTGGATAATAATAATAAAAAACAAATTTTTGTCTAGTGGATTATCAGTTTTACAGAAAATTACTACAAGTTAATGTTTTCAGTCATTTTTGACACATAAATATTACCAAACTACACCCTGAATAACCATCAAAATTCGAAAGATTAAAAACAGAAAGAAAAAAAACGTAATACTAGATGTAATAAAATTATTTTTATGTTTAAACTCATAAAAAGCAATATAGTAATTGTAAATACGCTGAAATTACAAGCTGCATAGTGTCGGCTTAGAATAGCACTACCCCGTTTCTTCCCGTGGGTTTACGTAAGAGGTGACTAAGGGAATTGGGGCTTTTGTAATGGATTTTGGGTGATGCGGTTGGGGACCCATCACCATCAACCTTTATTTTACCATCTTTTCCCACTTAATTTCCAAAAGTGGCTGAGAAAATTTTGATTCCTTAGCTCTGGCTACCCCTTCTAGGGATTTTTAGCCGTGATTGCCGTGATGGTAAATACATATGTTTGAAAGTACATTATACCTATATGATACTTTTTAATTTAACTAAAATTAACTTCGATTTCTAGACTGATTGATTTAATCTATGTGGTGCAATTAGTAATCATCTGATGAGGCCTCAGTGGCATCTATATGAAGAACGATTATTGATTTTAAATCATACCCCTAACCAGCATTATTTACGTCTTAAAATGGAAAATTGTTACTCATTTGTATTGGTTTTACTTCTCTTCAACACGTAGCCTAATTATTCTAAAGAACTTACCTTAGTTGCATCACGCAATACTTATGGGAAGAGGTGGGACATTGTTATTCTAAGCTGATAATATATTACAATTTGCTAATTAAAGGGTGCAGTGACATTGACGATCCTAACCCAAAGCTTATATATTTCACTTCAGAAACCTTGCAACATCAAGACAAATAATTTTCCGATGCAAGTTTGCTTGTTGATTTCAAAGCCAAGCCACAAAGCCAAAGGAATATTCAGACCGTCTAGAATATTTCTACAATTTTAAACAGTACTAAAGAAGGAACATGAACAAAGGCCAAAGAATTTAATATCCACAGCAAGGATGCTGCTATTTGTTTTCTTTGCAACAAACATTCCTCATAAGGACACCACATATTTATAATGTTTTTGTCAACTCGTACGCCGAGGCACAAAGTCTTTTAACTCGGTATTTTCATGAAAATACAAACATTTTACTGTTGCATTTGTATGTCTCTGAAATTGTTGTTCTTTGTTGATGACAAAGTTAAATACTTTAAACAAGTTCATCGATATACTGAAACTCAAAACTTACCTTCGATACTTTTCAGGACAGAAAAGTTTGTTTTTATTCGTATGTCCTGCTTTTTATAAAATCTAATTTAACTTAAGTAAAATGTAACACTTGGATTTATATACTAAAATGAAATTTTACTACGATACTGCAAACTAAATGTTACTAAGGAAGAGCGGGGTTTATCTGGCACAGGTATTAAATTACTTACAAGGTAGCCCCAAACTTTTTTATAAATATTGTAATCCTTGAAACTGCAATAAATATTTTTTTATTTTGATTTTTAGATGCAAGCCACATTGCTTTATGATTTTATGATCGAAGTAGCGTTCATTGCAATAAGCTCAAATGATACTGGAGAAATATGTTCTTGTGTTTGCTGCTTAATATTAAATAGGCATCAACCTACGGTTATAAGTCCCAAAAAAAAGGGTATCTTTAGAATTGTAAATTCCTAACCAGAATCTTTATAACCACAAAGGTTATCTTATATTCTAAGCTAAAATAATTAGTCTTCTTCATTTCCGACATCATTTTCAGGAACATAGCAATTTCCACACTGGAAAATTGCATGATCTAGGCACACGTGGCTTTTGCACGTCTCACAGATGTATTGAGTTTTACGGTCTTTCTTTGATGGACAAACGTAACATCTACGCCTTACACCTGGAGCTGTTTTTTTCACCGGTGGACCTTCGTTGAGACCAATATAGTCAGCAATTCGTTGGCGGAGATTTGTGGAAAGGCGAGCATTTTTCTGTCTTGATTTCAGATGAGATTCTATCAATGTGATACCCAGATCTTTGATAAAATTTCTGCGATTGGTTTTGATATCAGGGAAGTTTAGCATTTGAATAATTTTTGCATTTATACCTGCAGAGTTCAGCAACCAGAAAAACAGAGTGAGCGGCCATCTTTTGGAGTTTCTTGATACATCATAAGATCTAATAAGCTAGTCAACGTTGTCAACACCACTTTTAGTTTTGTTATAGAATGTAATAACTGTTGGTTTTTGCTTCTCGCCTGATTGCAGGTCGATTTCCATATCATGATGGAGAGATGATAGCAGGAACACCTTTTTTCTAGAAAAGACAAATTGGTGTAGGCCCGCCCCGGGATTTGAACACTAGTCGCTTGCACGAGAACCGAGTGTTCTACCCACTGGGCTATCACGGTTATATATATATATATAAAATAAGTTACTATTTAAAATATTATGTTTATTTTTAACGAATTAACGACACAAAACCACTAATAGCAACAAATGAATACTTACATTGAAACCTAACGCCGTATGCCTGGTAGGGTCTGCGAGACCCGAGCGCACTTTGGGCACGTCCTTTCACTACACATTCTCAAATCACTTGGCAACTTCGTACGAATAGATAATTTTGTTTTATTTTAAACGGTTGCTGCGGTACAAAACATTTATTTATTTTAGAAAAAAAAAAATTATTTAAATTCATTTTGTTAGTACAAAACGGCGTTAGGGCTGCCCCTTTCACGTGAGTAGGTACACTTCCAAACAAAACGTTGTTACTCTGATCACTAGGTGATAGTAATGTCACGTGATGTTTAGAAGTAATAATACTTCCGCCGCCCCTTAAAGTATATACGGCGTGAACGTTTGCGATTACATAAATATAGTAATTTTAACAATTTCTACGATACGATGATGCACAAAATCCAGTTTGTTCATTTTAACATAACATAATAACATAAACATAAACGTTCACGCCGAATATCCCCGAAGGGGTTGGCAGAGGTACTAATACTTCCGAACATCACGTGACTTTATCACCTGGTATTCAGAGTACCCACGTTTTGCATGGACAGTGTACTCACGTGATAGGGGGCAGGCCTATCGCCGTTTTGTACGAATACACTGTCACATGACTAAGTACAACTCAGCCATGTGGGTTTCCTCACGATGTTTTCCCTCACCGTTAACAACCATGATAAGTTAACCACACATATGTCTTTAGAAAAGACAAATTGGTGTAGGCCCGACCCAGGATTTGAACACTAGTCGTTTGCACGATAACTGAGTGTTCTACCCACTGGGCTATCACGGTTTGTTCATTTTGACACTTTTTATTAGCCATGAACACAAAATAACGCCTTAAGAAATTTAATACACGGTAAGTGTGTCGTGTTATGTAAAATTGCAAGTCTTTTCGTATTCTCCGCTTTATTGAAAATTCCCATCGCGTCTACAAAATTTCGTCTCAATGCATCAAGTGCGGTTGTCGCACGTCAATATTGATACTTTAGTCTCAAAAATACTATTTTCCTGCAATTTTTCGAGCACAGCTACGTAAGCTATCCTATCCGTAACTATTGAAGTGGAATTTTCTAGATTTTCTCAATCCTTCGAATAGACTACCGCTTTCGAGGGTTTACGACATTCTGATATTTCATAGGAAATGAACGAATGAAGAAAATTACTTATTGAAAGGTGTCCTTTAATATGAATGGGTGGGATTGAATCTTGGTCGTTTTTTCCTGGGTTATAAATCATGGAGTTCTATTTCATCCTCTGTATTTTCATTACGCACAATTTTTATCATATAATTTTATTAATTAACTTATATGGTGATATAATCATAGCTTTTGGTTCGTATAAAAATGCCAAATAATTTAGCAAGAACTAAACTGTATTTCACATTGATTTTATTTCATAACTAAGTGAGTGGTTTTTGATCGGGTCATTAAAAATAAATTAGTACAAAATAAATATTTTAAGTGATATTGGGCAATTTGGCTGGAGATCCATCACCAAACCTCCTATGTTATAAATCTTCCCCCGCTCATCTTCTACATACATACATATACTCACGGCTATAAATCCCTAAAAGGGGTAGCCAGAGCTGAGAAATTAAAAATCTCTCAGCCACTTTTGGAAGTTGAGTGGGGAGAAGATGGTAGAATAAAGGTTGTTGGTGATGGGTCTCCAACCGCATCGCCCAAAAATCCCTTTAAAAGCCCCAATACCGTTAGTCGCCTCTTACGTACACCCACCGGAAGAAATGGGGTAGTGCTATTCTAAGCCGACACTACACAGCACTACAAAACATCCACATCTTCTAAAAACTTCTAAAGATATCTTATCTGTAACTCTCCCACCTTTCATTGGATTTATAGCTGTGCCATGTATGTTTATATGATACTGAATTTGATTTGATAATGAGAACTGATATTATTTGAAAGAATACATATCACTTACAAAAATAAAACACCATTGTCGAGAAGCATTTCCATAATTTACGCAATGCTTTCGAACCAATATCAATGCGTTCAGGGATCAGAGCCTGAGCAGTGAGGCTCAATTAGTGTGACAATAATATCATCCAAGGTAAATCGAATTCTAAATCAGAACAAACGGAATACGAAATGGTATTGAAAGCTTCCGTTCACTTGTGTTGACTGTGTGTTGAAGAGAAGTATTTAGATTCTAGGAAAAATAAAAGATAAATCAACTATTTAATGCCACATTACTACTACATTACCAAAAAAATATCTAGTTATTTATTTATTACATCTTTAAGGTACTCGTGACACCGTGACGTTAAAGTTGTTACGCTGTTACGCTGGTTCCTTAAAGTTACCGTATGTCTCCAAATATGGATGAGAGAGATATTAGATACCTCAGAAATCTCGATATTTTTTTTCTTTTTGCTTTTAAACCTCTTCCCCTTTAGTTTTTCTTTGATTTTGGAAACAAGTAAAAATCACAAGGCGCTAGGTCAGGGGAATATGGCGGGTGAGGGAGAATTGACACAGTTTTCGAGTTGAAAAAGTCTAGTGTTCTGGCAGACGTGTGTGCGGCGGCGCATTGTCGTGGTGCCAGAGAAGGTGCCGGATTCCTGACTTCGGTCGCTTGACACAACAAGCTGATATTACTGTTGGAGCACAAACTGTCACATACCATTCGGAGTTCACCGTTCTTTCATTCTCTAGCACAACAGTAGCAATATGACCCGTTTTGCAGAAAAACAAGGCGACTATTTGATCTGTGTGCTTCGTGTACGGTGACATTTCGTTAGAGTTGGCTCGTCTTTAAAGCACCATACAGTCGACTGTCGCTTTGATTCGGGATCATAGTTATATAGCCATGTTTCATCACCAGCCAGTATATCATATACGTTTTTTTTCTCGCCTCCGTTGACTTGATCTATCATGAATAGGCACCAATCCACCCGACGGTCTTTCTGCTCATCGGTAACTTACCTGCCCTCATACTTATTGAACTTAACATCTGTTGACATTTTGTTTATCGGGTATTCAGAGTACCCACCTAGAGTCTTCGTTAGTTCTTGAACTATTCCCTGCAGTAGGTTTTCATGAGGTGGTTTTCCTCATCGTTAATAACCTTGATTTCAACCTGTATATTGTACACTTTTAATAAGTCTTCGCATCATACTTAACTCAAAATCTGAAAGAAAAATCTAAAAACCAATCGTTAGTAATTAAAAATAAATATACGCATTAAATTAGCCTCAAAGTAAGTATAAATTGTATGCCATGTATGTAACTACATCAACGATATATTTATCTATACTAATATTGAAGAGAATCTGAAGAGTTTGTTTGTTTGTTTGAACGCTAGGATCTCAGGAACTACCAAATCAAATTGAAAATATTTTTTTTTGTTGGATAGTCCATTTATTGAGAAAGCTTTTAAGTTATATATCATTACGCTGCAACTAATAGGAGCAGAGAATCAGCGAAAGATGTTGCAAAAACGGGGAAAATTATTCACATTTGTAGGCTTCCGTTGTGAGCGCTGCGTAAAGGGTTGAAGTTACCCAAAAAGTATGTAATAAAGAATTATTCTTCTTTAAACGATCTAAAATGTCTGCGACAGTATATGTGTATTTTTTGGAGATTGACTCAATATAACCATTTTTATGGTAATCAAATTTGGTCGAAATTAATGCATTATTGCCAATTGTTTGCATTATTTTTTTCACAACCTAATATTTATCCTTATAAAAATAATTGTTAACAAAATTGTCCTTCATATCACTTCATTTAAATTAACATCTTAGAAGATAATACAATTTTAAAATTACTCCGCAACAAAATTGACACACGTGCATGAAGCGCAAGACAAGACGCTGCGCTGGCCGGCGAGCGAGGTGACTCGCGCGAGAAGCTTATGTTTAAAAGGCTTAAACATAAGCTTCTCGCGCGAGTATAAGAAATAGTTGTTGGAGGTATAGTCGTTAGAATAAATATATTTCTTTTTGTGGTCATGAATTCACATTAGATGACGCTGACTGTATATATTCTACATCGCGGTATGATTTCTTTTTTTTTGTATTAATACTTACACTGGGCTTTCATGGTGTTTTTTTGTTTTTCTTTTCTTTAGGGAACTGTAGAAATGAGTGTATTATTGGTTTTTGCGATGTATGATACATCAAAGTGTAATGGTAATAAAACATCGAATATTAACTTTCAACATCGCATCGTGTAATGTTATAAATACCTAATATTAACTCAATACACTTTAATTTTGTTGATATTTTTTTTATATTTACGGCTAAGATTGTTTTTCACACGACCAACTATAAGTCGCATTGTAAAGATTGGGTTGCGCGGAAAATCAGTATGTTCTTCTGCCACAAGAAAACAAAAAAAATAGATCATTTACGCAGAAGTACTTTAAGATATATTAATAAAGAAATTTTCTTATTTAAAAACACAAATTGACGCGGATGAAGTCGCGGGAAACAGCTAGTTAAAAATATAATGCGATAATGTAATATCCAACTCCAAGAAAGAGTAAAATTTGTTTTTGTTTGAGATTAGGATTACACATTAACGAAACCGCACAGATTTCGTTGTGGTGACTAAGTGGATGCTCTGGGTCGACATGGACTTTCTTGTCAGCGAAGTGCCGGCCATTTACTTGAACAAATAATCATTTATATTCATCAGAATAAATGTTAGCCTCAGTGATAATGAAAACTGCACCCTTCAGACTATAAAGCTAGTCCCCTATCCACTAAGCCACACACATTATGATTTTATCTTTATACTCTATAAACACTCTAAACTAATATCAAACCTTGTGTGAGAAACAACTGCTACAGACTTAGATTCTAGCAAGCATCTAACGTATTTAAAATATTTTACCGACTAGCTGTGTTTGAAATGTCATTCAAGATTATCAAGTAAAACAAGATATATGGAGGAAACCGATTTCAGAATTAAATTTCAGAATTGCCTTTGTATGATATGTTAGACCTTTGTCGTTTACGTTAAGGTTACATCACTGAGAGTCAAAGGATTTGCATTAACATATCTTCAGCATAGTTAAGACATTTGACATCCTTTGTGGAAGACTGTCATCTTTGCGTTGACAAAGAGACTCAATGTGCTCTGAAGGATAATTTCTGGATATTTGTGATGGGATATAAAATATGGCTTGAAACAGCACCAACCCATTTTTCTCCCCGTGAGTTTCGTGAAAGATAACTTTAGGCTATTTAGGGCTTTGAAATGAATGTTGAGCGATGTTTCTGGAGAATTATTACCAACTATTCTTAACTTTGTAATCTAGTTTCTATACAAACACGCATTCTATACAAGTCACAGCTGGAAATCCCCAGAAGTGTAGCCAAAGCTTCAGAATTAAAAATTCCATAGTTAGTAACTTTTGGAAAATTTTGATTTCCAAAACGCGACTGAAGAATGTTTTATTCCGATAAATAGAGATGATATAAAAAATAAACTATACAACGTGTTATTTAATAAAAATTTAATGATTAACAAAAATCATAACCATCAGTTCGGATTTTAGTTAAAGTTAGTCTTTAAATGAAATATGTTTATAATTGCTAGTTTGGTTTTACTATAAAATTAATTTTTATTTTCGAAGGGTTTTACTTTAAGAAAAGAAGAATTTTACTGGGGCTTAAAAATACCTTACTTATAATACCTTAAAGTATATTTTTTTTATTAATTTGGTATAACTTAACCTTTTGTTATTAATTTGGTATAACTTAACCAAATTTTAGTAAATAAACCGTTCATAGAAAATATGATTGTTGTTATATTTAATAAATATATTCTCATTAACAAACTAATCTGCAACTTAAATATTAATGGAAATTAAAATCAACTCTGCATTTTATTTAAACTCGTTTTAACATAAAAAGTTCTTTGAAATGGCGTTCTAATATTAGCATAAAGACATTAACTCGTGTACATTTCAAGAGACACTTGTAATGACTCCCTAATGTTTGTTCTACGACCGAGTGTATTTTTCTAAATTAAAATTCTTTGAATTAAATAGCGCTACGAAACATTTTAAAAGTTCTCTGTTAATTAAATATTAATGAGTGCGAACTAAAAATGTGCTTTTATGAAAACTAGTTCGTCTATTCGCTGGGTGCAAAGTAGGGGGTGGGGGAACTCGAATCGATCACAGCGCGCACTGTGGCAAAAAAGGGAACATTCGGCGGCTAATCAAGTGTAATTGAAATGATGGAAAATATTCATAGTACTAAAATTTACAAATAATGCCAAGTTAATATATTTTCGCGTGTCGGAAATGAAGGAAAAACATTATTCTGCAATATTTATGCACATAGTGGGAAAGATATGTGATTCTGAAGTTCAAACTGAAATATCAAGCAATTCGAAGATTATCAAGTTTGGCAAAAAAAACCAAGCACCAAGGATGTAATTCTATTGCAAAGACTTTTGCTCATCGAGCAACCTTGCTTGCAAATGCCCACTTGCTTTCATCCAAATTACAGTAACAATAGAGCCATTATTGATGGTACAGAGTTTTAAGTAGAAATACCATCTACAGTTGATAATTATCTGGGTGTTACAAGAAAGGATTTACTGCAAAGGTGCTTATAGGTATTACACCCGGAGGCTTCATTTCCTTTATATCAAAAGTGGCCGGTGGAAGCAAAAGCTATGCTCAAATAACAGTTGAATCAGGATTAGTTGATTAGGTATTTAGAAAATGGAGACATTGTTTTGGCTGACAAAGGACTTCCACAAACAAGGAAAATTTAAATGAAAGTGGAAAAGAAATAGGAATTGTTATGCCACCTTTTCGAAGTGATAAAAGGGAATTTTCAAGAGATGAGACAGATGCTACTTACATCGGTATATCGCTTTATTAAAACTTGTTTTGCCATACAGATGATATTTTGCATATTTGTTGTGTATTAGTAAATTTGCAGAACTCAATAAAACAAAATATATAACACAATTTACTTTTATTTAAGAACACAATAATAGAAGAGAACAATATACTTTAACAGATAATCAAAAACAGTATTTACCTAACTTCATAATTTTTATAGATTTATTGTGTTTTCACCAGTAAAAGAACGCTTTGGCAGAATCTGTTTATTATTATTTTCAGATTTAATTTCTTTCACATCTTGCACATGTTGAGCTAAAACTAATTTTCTTCCTTTTGTTGTCGTTTGTAGTTGGAAAGTGATGTCGTGTGTTATTGCTTGGAATCCAGTTTTTATAATTAATTTGGCCATATTTGACTGAAAATACATAAAAAGAGTTCATTACTTACAACAATACAGTCATAAATTATCATCTGCAATATTTATAAAATGTATTATCCGATGACATTTATTTATTCTGTACTTATTTCTCGTGAAGTCAGCGATGAGAAAGTCCGTGTATACTATCTGTAATTTATTTATTGTCACTCTAAACGGGTAATACAAAACATCAGCGTTATTATCGACGCTATAGATTTACATGATCAAATAGAATATATATAAATTACGATACTTTCTTGAAATTATTTGTTTGTTTACAGCCGCCCATTTGACATATCAATGTCCGCCATAATTGTGAACGCTAGTTGGCGCTGCCGTCGCGCACCCAGCGAATCAAAATACGTGCAAACATCAAACGAAACGAGAAACTGCCATGAGAAGTTCGGCGGATGACGGGCGTCATCCATTTATGAGCAATAATTATAGGTATAATAACCAATAGTTACAGTGGTGTATTATTTAAATTATTTATTTCCATTATATAATTTAAGTTTAATATTTGGAAAGAAACAATTTATAAGAATGAGCAACATTAAATAAAAAGTGTTTCTTTTTTCACTTTAATAAGTTTCACTCCAGTACACATAAAAACAATATCGGGGATGCTGAGCAGTGACTACTCACCAATATATTTAATGCTGACTGATCTAAAGTTGTTTTTTATGTCAGCCTTATTAAACAATGGGTTTGTGTTAATTGAATTGACATTAAACAGAACTAAAGTCAATATATATAAAAATTTAATGGTGCTCGTTTTTTGTTGTGTAGTGTCGGCTTAGAATAGCACTATCCCATTTTTTCCGGTGGGTGTACGTAAGAGGCAACTAACGGTATTGGGGCTTTAAGGGATTTTTGGGCGATATGGTTGGAGACCCATCACCAACAACCTTTATTTTGCCATCTTTGCCCCACGCAGCTTCCAAAAGTGGCTGAGAAATTTCTAATTCCTTAGTTCTGGCTACCCCTTCTAGGGATTTATAGCCGTGAGTATATGTATGTATGTGTATGTTATTTGTGGAAATTGTATTAGGAAATACCAATTGTGGTGTTTTTGAAAAGTCCCACAAGAACTTATGCTTAAGCTTAAACCGTATAATACCGATGGTATGGCTCGGCATGGTAGGTTTGGCTTGGCATAGTATCTAAGTATGACTTATGAAAATCATTTGACATTCTACCACCTAGTTTTCGTACGTAGTCGGGGTAGTGCATTCTTATTCCACTTTAGAGAAAACAAGTAATCAAATATTTTCCAAAATCATTTTTTCCAAACTAGTAGTTTAACAATATCGGGTATAATGATCGATCTTTATAGCACAGCAAAGCCCATTATTTAATGGGTAGCTTTAGGGAATTTAAGCCTGTAATAATTATAATTGCATTCAATGTAAAATCCGCTTAAATCGTTTTTCTATTTGGAGTAAATTATTCGCACATTTCACTTTCAAATCATTTCATTGCACAGTCTTTTGTTTACCAGCCAACCACTAAAAGTCATTAGTGATGCATTAACTAATTTTGAGTTCGATTATGCTAATACAAATGCACAGGTGCTCTCAATGATTTGATATTTTGTTAAGCCCTTTCATACTGAATTTAAAATCTCTGTATATTTAAAACTTGTAACCAGCTCTTGCAATCGAGAATTTGGTAGGTTTTCTTTTGAAATTCATTTATGTTTAAATTGACGTCTTTCTAACGTGTGGCGATAATTACAAGGAGTTAAAATTTTAGATTATTTATATTGAACCTGGATTACAATTATTCTACTACATCTACCTAAAACACATTAAAAAATACTAAATAAAGAATAAATAAAGGAAAGAAAAATTTCGACACAGGCGGGAATCGAACCCGCGACCTCGGGTATACGCCCCCGTATATTATTATTTATATTATTTAGGAGTAATAATCCCCACTCGAGGTTTTTATGAACAAAAACATTCAAACATTTTTTTTTTCTTACTTTAATATTTGTTAAAGAAAATACATCAAAAATTAAATCCTAAGTCTTCGCTCTATACAAAAGAAGAAGTTTTCTGTTATATTATTCAATTAATCAAAATGCCACAGCGAGCTTTTCATTTCTCAGTGGCGTGGGCAAACTAGAGAATTCAATATAATTTATACCGCCTGCTTTTAAATAGCGTTAAAACTGAGCTCGGAATTTAATAACGCGGTGACATTGCATTGTGTTACGTCTTCAACTGCTTCACTTATATAAATGCGTTGGTCGGAGTTGCCAGTTGGAGGGATTTCACACTTTTTATGTTTTTACTTTCCGGTTTGCTTTGTAAAAGTTCTTAATGTGGGGCTAAATACCAACACTGAAAAATATGTTGAATGTTAAATAGATCAAACTTAAAACTCTGAAACTCTATGTTTAGACCACGTGTTCAGAATATCACGTGATATGATTGTCACCAGCTGTTGTTCCGAGTACCTAAGTTTTGTTTGTATACTGCATTCACATGATATGGAGCAGGCTTATCACCACTATGTATAAAAACACTGTTACAGGACTAAATGCGAGTCAGTCATGTAGGTTTTTTCAATATAACAATGTTTTTTTACAGCTTCGACAAATTAACTACTTAAGAAAAGACACATCAGTAAAACTTATGATGTATGTATTTCTTATGATAGTGCCAAATTGAATTTAAATTAGTTTAGTTGTTTAGTCCTGTTTGTGTAACCTACAATCATACTAAGTTACTCAAAATCAAACTCAAACGTTCGAGCTGTATATACCCGAATGGGTTGGAACAGGTACTAATACTTCTGAACATCAAGTTTCATTGTCACCTGGTGTTCAGAGTACCCACGTTTTGCTTGGCAGTGCACACCGTCATAGGACGCAGGTCTATCGCCGTTTTTTACGAATACACTGTCGCACAACTAAGTACAACTTAGCCAGGTGGATTTCCTCAGCATGTTTCCTTCACCGTTAACAACCATGATAAATTAAACTCCATATGACTGTAGAAAAGGCAAATTGGTGTAGGCCCGATCTGTAATTTGAACCCACATGGTCTGCATGATGTGCGCTGTTCTACCCACTGAGGTATCACGGTAGCTACCTAAATATTTATAGTATTAGTAAGAAGAAAAGATTTATTCCATATATTTACCCGACTGCCAAAGAAGGAGGGTAATGTTTTTCGAGTGTATGCAAGTATGTATGTATGTCTGTTCCTTTGTGACCTCCTGTAGCCTAAACGGCTTGATGGATTTTGATGTATGAGGTATCGTTAGATTTGTCTTGATTACGGGAGTGTCATAGGATACATTTTATCCTAAAAGTCCCACGGGATAAAGACATAATAATATTTTTTATAAATTTCCCTTTAAAAAAATATGTATGCGGTATCATTAGATTCATTTCAATCACGGGAGTAATTAATATAGGATACGTTTTTTCTCAAAATTCCCACGGGAACATGTTAATTCTGCGTCAACGCAAAGCAACTCATGCGTTAGCAAGCAAAAAGATAGGGCGTGGCCTGGCATGCGGCGCGCGGCGCGGTGCGGAGGGGGATATGCTCGAGTATACAGCCCGAATGCGGGCACACGCATAAGGGCACACATCGTTGACGGTCGTCTCTAAATAGCGATTTTTTCGATACTTCGTCGTCTGACGCGAAACTTATAAAGTATAAATAACTCGTTCTTTTTCTTTCGTGTTTCTCTCTTTAAATTTATTCGTTCTTTCTAATTAATTAACTCGTTCTTCCGTTCTTTTTTTTGGTTCTTTCTTAAATTCTTCATATTAATTAATAATATAATAATAATTATTAATAAAATAACCATTAGTACTGATTTTTTCGGCAATAGGTATCAGACCATTTTAAGAAATAAAAACATACAATATGGGATTATCTCGCAAAACAAAAAGGGCTCAGGCTCGGGCTAAAAAATTAAAAGCCGAATCTCCTGAGGCACGCGAAAAACGCCTTATAGAAGCAAGAGTAAGAATGTCCCAACGGTACAGCCAACTTTCACCTACTTCACGTCAAGAGCTTATAAATAACAAAAGTACCCGTAGACGTACTTTACAAGCACGTGAGTCTAGCGTTGATAGGGAACAAAAGCGGCGTAGGCTTGCAGCTAGCAAATCTGAAAAGAGAGCTGCTGAGTCCCCGTCGTCTCGTATGACACGACTCCAGCAGATGCGGGAATATGCCACAAACGTTCGTGAACATGAGTCTCCATCATCTCGCGCTGCTCGACTCGAGCAGATGCGGGAGCATGCGGGAAATGTTCGCGAACACGAGTCTCCACCAACTCGCGCTGCCCGACTCGACCAGATGCGGGAGCATGCCGAATTAATTCGTGAGCATGAGTCTCCATCATCCCGCGCTTCTCGACTCGAGCAGATGCGAGAGTATGCTGTGCAGTCTCGTAACAACGAATCACCTGGCTCGCGTTTAGAAAGACTTTCGGCTATGAGGTCACAGTCTCGTGTTCGACGGCAGTTGTTTACAAATAGTGATGCCACATTCAATGAAGCGATTTCTCAAGTGGCGGATGTGGTGTGCTACGTATGTCATAAGCTTCTATACAAGAAACAGTCACGCAGTATCTTAACTGCTAATATTACTGTTCTACCACAAAATGTTTCAGACCGCATAGATTGTTGCAATAGATGCGCCAACAAATTGTCAAGGAATCAGTGCCCGTCAAATGCATTTTGGAACAACATGACTGTTGCACCTATTCCGCCTGAAATTGAATGTCTATCAGAGATGGAGCTGCGGCTCATTTCTCGGATAAAACCGTTTATAAAAGTGGTGCGTCTGGGTGGTCGTTACGGACAACAGGGATTTAAGGGGCAAGCCATCCTCTTTGCACAGCAAGTTGAAGAGATACCTGAACAGCTTCCATTGAATATAGCAAATGCGGGAATAAGTGTGGTCACTGAAAATTTAGATAACGTGACAAACAATCGACGATACTCGGTAGACATCGAAAAAATTAAGAAAGCATTAGAGTGGCTATTGCGAAACAATCATTTGTACTCTAATGTGCAAATTAATACTAACATTACCAATGAAGAGATACGGTCAAGTATTCTGGAGGCAGTTATCACATTAGAAAATGCAGATCACATTAGAAATGAGCCAAAAAATCACTTCAAGGCTTTGGGACATGACCGTCACATCTTGCGTGGGTCTTTTCACCAAGGCAGTGATCGGTTTGCAGAGGAATCCCGTGGCCGCCAGTGCACGGCTAATGCCGCCACGGCTATCGCCTACTCCAGTTCCAAACCATTAAATGAATGGGCCCCATCTGACTTGGATCGAATTTTATTAGCTGGTAATACATATTTCAACAGGTGCATGTCACGACTTGCAAACAGACCGCAATTTTTAAATACTGAAGAGCTATTACCCGCAGTTTCTGTGGCCGCTACAGAATTCGAATTAAATATACAGCCCGATGTTGTCGTTGGAGTTGTTAACTCGAGTGCGCCATCTGACGTTCTTGAAGGATACTTCCCTAATTTGTCTTCGGGGATTGAATATTTTTTTACAACACACGATAAAGGAATTATTACATGTCAAACAAATATTGCATTGGCGGTAATGAAAGTAATCGTCGAACGCAATCAGTCTCCCGATGTCGAGATCCCAGAATATTACTTATTCGACTCACATTCTCGGGGACCCAACAGAGGAGCCTCCATGTTGATGAAGTTTGCAAATCAAGGCGATTTATGTCAACATCTTGCTGTTGCACTACAGGTAAGAGGCCATCGAGATATGCAGTATAGTATCACAGCTATAAATGCAACACCCTTGGTCATCCCAAATGAATCGCCAGTACTGAATGAACAACACGACACTCAGATAGTTAGCGACGGCAATCTGAATAGCAGTGATCCTGTTCACGAAGAACACGCGTTTGTTACTACAGCTCTTATGCCGATTGATACTAATATTCCAGATCTAAACGAAGTTGTTTCGAACGCTAATACCGTAGAAGAGAGACCAATACCTATCTACGAACTCAAACGGAAAACTGTGCCCCCGGTCAGCGTCTTGAGAGAGCAAAGAGCAGAAGAGCTAGCGTGGATAAGGTTATTCCCAGATGGTCGAAATGGGCTTAGGGAACAAAGACCCGTTCCAATAACACCGCTCGATTACTACCAAACTCGAGTGATGAGCAATGACAAACGGTTCCAATTTAACGAGTACATATTTTACGCCCTCTCGTTAGTAGAACTTTGCAAGGCTCAACAAAATGTTTCAGTCTGTGGCCGGTTGCGTCAGGATGGAGCTGAGCCCACAGATGTTGTACAAAATGTGCACCTGGTAATGCGCAACATACGTGGCACGTCCGCGTACTGGCACAAAGCGTATACGGATCTTCTTGCCATGGTGAAAAATTTAGGTCCTCCTCATTGGTATCTTACTCTCTCTTGTAACGATTTAAATTGGCCCGACATGCTAAAAGCCCTTTTAGTTGCCGATGGCCGCCCAAATTTTTCTTTTGAAGATTTGACCTTCCTTGAAAAGCAGCACCTTGTCGAGTCCTACCCAGTCACGTTATCAAGACAATTTATGTTGCGCCTAAACACTTTGTTTACTAGGCTGAGAAGAGAAGAGGATCCGATTTTAGGAAAGAAAATTATTGATTTTTGGTGGCGCATAGAATTTCAGCTACGAGGTAGCCCTCACGTTCACATGGTTTTATGGTGTGCTGATATGCCGGCTTTTGACACCCCTGAAGGTATTCAGTTGCTGGAGCGTGTTGTCACGTGTGAGGTTCCCGACGCTGAGGACGACTCAGAGATGCATGATTTAGTCGTTCAGTTACAAACACATCGACACACTCAAACATGCTTCAAAAATAACCGAAACGTTTGTAGATTCGCTTTCCCGAGACCAGTGTCTGAAAACACTACAATCTTAGACGACGAGCAAGCAATGAGAAATGGTGGAAGATTTTATATATTAAAAAGAACAGATTCGGAAACCATGATAAACTGCTACAGTTCGAGATTATTAAAACTGTGGCGCGCCAATATTGATCTACAGCCTTGCGGGTCAGCTTTAGGTGTGGCGTACTACATCTCAAAGTATATCTCAAAAGCTGAACCTGCAGAGGTCTCTAGATCAATAAGGCAAGCTATAAGTGCTGTAAGAGACCGCGGTGGAAGCAACTTGGGACGGCTGGTTTTTGCTATCCAAAACGCAATCTTGTCTCACAGAGAAGTCTCTGCCAACGAATGTGCGTTTCGATTGTGTCATTTAAAATTAAGAGATAGTTCACGTAAATGTGTTTTCGTAAACACTTGCGCGCCTGAACAAAGATACCGAATGCTTAGGATTGACACAGAAAGTTCCGAACCGTACAAAAATGTATTTGATAGGTACGTTCACAGACCTCTTTCTCTGGAGCAACTTAGTTTAGGTGAGTTTGCGATTTGGTACGAGGTTGCCTCTACTAGAAACGATACAGAGGAGGATGAACAAGATGCTGATGCCTATGATGCTGAGGATGAGGACGTGTCTAGTCGTCGATACATTACCTTATTAGACAACGTAGGTAGGATGAAAAAGCGGACACGTCCAGCTATACTCCGAACGCGTTATTATACGCTGTCTTCAGACCCAGAAGCATATTACTACTCATTGGTCCTGACTCATATTCCGTTCCGAGCAGAGGAAGAGTTGTTGGATGGTTTTAATTCTGCAAAAGAAGCTTTCTGGGCCAAAAGGCATCGACTACGTCCGCTGCAAGAAGGTTTTGACGCCGAAACTATGATGCGGTGGGAAACTGAGATCCAACAAGCTATAAGCCGCATTGTGGCAGAAAACTTGGCAGCAGGAACCGTTGAGGAACAAAACGATGACGCAAATGACAACAATGACGTTCAGCCTATTGAACACATACTCGACGACGGCGGTCATAATATTATGATCGAAGAAGTCGAAGATGAACCAACTGACATAGGCATGCCAGACAATCAGTTTGAAACATTTGTAGCTTCGTTGAACATGAGTCAACGACAACTGTTTCAAAAAATTTCCCAAAAGTTATTGGACGTGTCAAATTCTGATCCGTTACTAGTTTTTGTTACTGGAGGAGCTGGTACCGGAAAAACATTTACCTTAAAAGTTATGACTGAACAAATTCGTAGGTTGAGTAACACTGAAATAGGTAAAAACGTGATTGTTACTGCACCAACTGGAGTAGCAGCCAGACTAATCGGTGGAACTACACTGCATTCCACTTTTGCGCTACCAATTGAAAAGGGAAGAAATGAAACATTACGCCCACTAACAGGTGAAAGGCTGCAAAGGGAGCGACAAAAGTGGAGGCATATAAATTGGCTCATCATCGATGAAATATCAATGGTGCCCTACTTAACACTGCGAAACATTCACATTCGCCTCCAGCAACTAAAACAGGATCAAGGGAACTTTGGTGGTATCAATGTAATTTTGTTTGGAGATCTCATGCAGTTACCACCAGTTTCCAGAATCACCGGTGGTTCTTACTGCTTCCGACAGCCGTCGAACTTAACTGGTGAAACAAATCTGTGGCAATTGTTCAGCTTTTGTGAATTGCCACAGAATATGAGACAGGCAGGAGACAATACCTTTGTGGACATTCTCAATAATATTCGTGTTGGTGAGTTAACGATGGACCAACTTGAGATCCTGGACAGCCGCAGAATTCCACTAGAGGGTCCATTTGCCGATGGAGAGGCAGTTCGAATTTTCCCTACTACGAAACAAGTCGATGCTTATAATTCAGCCATGACTAAAAAGTTGGGCAAATCGTTAAAGCTCTACCAAATAAACGCTGTTGACATCTCCCTAGAAGCTAAAACCTACGGTCAGTGCCCTCGCAAACAATACATTTCTGACGACCCGAACAAAACAGGGGGCATTCTCGGCACACTAACTATTGGAATTGGATCTCGCGTGATGTTACGCCGCAACATCAATGTAAACCACGGTCTGGTGAACGGTGCTATGGGTATCATAAGAAGAATTGAGTGGCCTTCTCTTCGCAGAGAGCAGTTAGAACCAGGTGAGTTACCGCAGGCAGTATTCGTAGAGTTCGACGATCGTTCTGTTAAGGGCAATGAATTGGGTGTGGGGGTTCGCATAGAGCCCTCCACTGTCGACTTTGATGCGCTTCGCGGACAAGGGAAGATTGAACGTCGGATGCTGCCTTTGATACTTTGTTGGGCTGTAACGGTACACAAACTGCAAGGTACCACCTTGGATCGGGCTGTCGTGGACCTATCAAACGTGTTTGCAAAGGGCCAGGCTTATGTAGCCCTAAGCCGTGTTAAAACACTTGCTGGGTTAGCAATAAAAACACTTGACCCAAAAAAGCTGTTGGACCGGCCCCACGACGAATGTTCTTTAACTGAACTTAAACGTTTGCGGGATCTTCAGCAGTAATGACTCACCTAATTCTTTTTCTTCTTCACTACCAACAGTCCAGATTGGCGGTAAATTTATGTTGCGGAGTAACATCACTCGTAATCTAAAGCCAAATGTCGTCGAAATAATTTAAAATGGTACTTACATATACATAGTCTTCTACATCTACAACATTTTCGTTAAATAAAAACAGCTAAAAAGTTATAAATAAAAGAATTATTATTAAAAAAACAAAATACCCGACTGCACACTAAAAAAAGAGTAAAACAAGCCCCACAATAATATTGATCAATCAAATGCTAAAAACTAATTATGTAATACCGTTTAAACAATACCTATATTAAAATACACTACAATATGTGTTCGTAATCGATAGTTAAATAAACAGAAACTTATTTTGAATACAAATTTACTGAATATAATTTATAAATGTTTATGGAAAGCATCGCAGGCGGGGACCACCTTGACCGCCACCAACGAAAATTCTGCTAAATGGTGCACAACCGAAATGACTATAAATAAGCCTCTGCCACCAACGAAAATTCTGCTAAATGGTGCACAACTGAAATGACTATAAATAAGCCTCTGTTGGTCCCCGCCTGCGATGCTTTCCATCAACATTTATAAATTATATTCAGTAAATTTGTATTCAAAATAAGTTTCTGTTTATTTAACTATCGATTACGAACACATATTGTAGTGTATTTTAATATAGGTATTGTTTAAACGGTATTACATAATTAGTTTTTAGCATTTGATTGATCAATATTATTGTGGGGCTTGTTTTACTCTTTTTTTAGTGTGCAGTCGGGTATTTTGTTTTTTTAATAATAATTCTTTTTTTACAGATTCACTACTATAAGTCAGCAACCCAAAGCTCAGTACAGTGTACAAAAAGAATAAGGGGCATGAATACAAAGTGTAGTGCTGTGTCGAGCTCTGACACGCTGCGAATTAAACTTATTATTTCCTCTCACAATAGCGAGACCTCATTTGCCATCGCTGCTTGGAAAGCTGGATGTTTTAATGCTGTTTTGTTACACTATCAACGCTTTTGTGATGGATTTCGGTTCTCCGTAATAATTATACACGCATTGTGTTGTTGTGCAAACACTGTATTAAAATAGAAAAAAAAATATATTTTATTATTCTTCTCTCATGTTTAGGATACCTTGAGCTGCCATTTTGATTTCAGTATTCTTAGATATTATAGTTGACTGTAAATAGGATTTAGGTATAACTAACTAACATTTTTGTAAAAATATTTGACTTTCTGTATTTTAAATCTCGATAATTTGTTTCCTAAAATTGCATATTTTTTTGCATTAACTTTCCTCTTCTGCCAAGTAAACTCTCCAATCCAGCATTATTGTTTAATTGCACACCTAATCTAATAGAATTCATTAATTACTTTATATAAGATGTTTCGATAATCTTTGCCTTGAAGTGTCTGCTTAGTATAGCAATATCAACATTCCTCACGTGGTTGTTAAAACAAAAGACTACGGTTTTGAGCTTTTGAAGTGATTGTCAGGCGATGTGGCTGGAGTTGTAATAATTAAGACTCATCACTAATCAATCATCCTTTACTTTATTATTTCTGCCACTTAATTTTCAAAAGTGGCTAAGTAATTTCGAATTCTGAAGTTCTGGCTACGTTTTTTTGAGAATTATTGCCGTTAGTTTTATGCAATGAATGGTTCTAAAATAGACAATAACCAATGTGTACAATTCAAAGTTATGTATTTCCCACAAAAGTCTAATTCATATATGCTCAAGACCTGTTATAATATTTCCCCACATCGCGTGATATTATATTAAGTCACAAATACGTAATAGGCATCGAAATATTTTAATTACATTTCCATAAGTGTTCGTGATATATGAGTTCATAAAATACTGCTAATCCAAGATTATGGTGCCATTCAACCCTCAGCCATTAAAATACTATGCAAACGAATGGAGTAAAGTAATCGTGTGAATTTCACAAAATCGGGACCAAAGTTTCAACGTTGGATTACGTTAATCCTAGTTTAATATTCCAACACATTTGTTAGCGGTTTGACCAAACTCTGCCTGCTATTATCATTCAGTTAATATGGTAATGTGGCCAGTCGGGTCACGCGCAGACCATAAACTACTCCGCTTGCAGACGTTCAGTGTGTGTTTTGTAAAAAATATGTTGGCACTTAACTTTTCGTAGACGAATCTGGAAAGTACAATGTAAACGAGTGGGTAGGAAAATGGAATGTATGACCAAGTAACTCTTTTTAAATATTTTTTTCAAAAATACAAAAATAAAACATTTGCAACATGTATATTTGCTTTAGATAATTCTTATAAGTTCTCCAAAATAGCAGTAAGTTACCTCCTAATCCTTTAAAAATTCAGTAAAAATGTTGTTAACACACACATGTATATATATATATATATATATATATATATATATCATATATAACACAAATCAACTATTCAATCATTTTACACATTTGATATTACAACTTTTCTTACATATCTGTCTGTATGTACTACTGTTTTTTGTATCTTCTGTGGATGTCTGTTATTGGCTTTTTCATTGTATTTATCTAATTGTAACTTACATGTTTTTGTGCTGTTGATGTCCCTAATAAAATAAAATAAAACAGTAGAGAAAATTAAAATTAAATTAATAATTGTAAGTAAATCCATAAGTTGTACTTAGTCGTGCGACAGTCAGTGTATTCGTACAAAACGGCGATAGGCCTGCTCCCTATCACGTACACTGTCCAATCAAAAGGTGGGTACTCTAAACAATAGGTGACAATGTCATATCATTTTTAGAAGTATTAGTAGCTCTGCCAACCTTTTCGGGGATTTTCAGCGTAAATTCATAATTTATTTTTCAAATATACTTTATTATTTACAGTATATCTTAATAGCAAAATTATATTAACTGTCATCGTCCCAAAGAATTAAAATTTTCTTTAAAATAAGATAAATATAAAACCAACTAGTACCTTTAGGATTTAACCTAGTGCAGGAACCATTGTTCATGTACATTGCTAAAATAATTATGTTAATAAAGATAAATAAATAAACCTAAACACACCTCACATTAAAATTTAAAGAACCTCTATATCACCTTGTCTCTTCAAACGATACATACGAGGACGCGATGTTGCTCTACATAGCTGACATTACAGATTGTTATTTCTCCTTTAATCGTTTCAACCTTTTAGTTTTTACAAAAAAACTAGACGTGATTCTCAAGCCAAGTAGTATTTGTTACGTTTAATGACATCACCAGTAAATTTTATCCAAAACTGGGCACAACGAACAATATATCACGCATAATAAAACTATTTTATCCTCACCGCTGCGGATTTTCATTTTTACATATACACAATGTACGTTTCCTTCACCCCTGCACAATGTCAACCATAAATTGAATAAAGACTGCTGGCGAGAGTAAACTAGATAGGAAATAAAAAGAGAATGAGCGTATGTTTATGAGGTCTCAAACGCAGAGCTCTGATGAACAAAAAGAATGAGAAGTCTGTCTCAGGGAGCGATTGAGGCCACGGAATATACGTTTTTTTATTTATTATGGTTTTAATTTTCGAAATAACTAAAAATAACGTAATAATAAACAAGTACTAAGAAACTAGTTTCAGTAATTTTAACTGTTAATAAAAAAGGTATAAGGTAAAGGTGAGTCTCTATAAGTATGATGTTAGTTATTTTACCATATGATATTGATAAGAAAATCTCTTAATTGCACGTCACTTTAGGTCAAAAATATGGTTTTAAAAACATAGAGCAATTTTCAGTCTTATCTATAGATGCTGGTAAGAAAAAGATCGAATCATTTGTGTTGACTAGTTTGGAAAGTTTAATTATAGGAGAAGTAACTAAAACGTTCAGGAATTTCTCATCAGGCATCTGCATTATCATCATATTAAATATAAAGATTTCACATTTTACCTAAGGATATTAAGACCAGAAAACTGAAGTTGTGAATTCCTAAAAATATGTTAAAAGAAATAATGAGCTAAAATAATCACTGACCAATTTTTTTTTAAGAACTTTTACTTTAGACCTAAACAATATTAATAGACTGCACTATGCATTAACAATATCAAATAAATTAAACTAGGTTGATATACAATATATCACTTAAAAATCTTGCTGCTTAGAGAACTTTGCATTTTTGTTTAATAATGTATTTTTTTTATATTTTACTTTAGATACAAATAAGTACATATATTTTAATTGGTTTATTTCATAGCCCTAACCTGTTGTAACAGCGTATATCGATTCACAGTCCATCAAACAAAAAGATAGACATAAATAAAAAATAAAAACGGAACACCCTACGCGAAACTTTCTGTTGATCTCTTTTATCAATACAACCAAAGCAATGTCTTTTATTTCAGCCATTTTTACACCCACGACGTTGATCTTTGGTGAAATTTTGTTTATAGTACTCGTATACATATTGTTACAAAATTAACACTATGTATACATATATATATACTAGCAGCCCGTCCCGGCTTCGCTCGGGCATAAATTATCATTAACATTTTATTTTTTATTTTATTACATGTATTATTATTTTAATATATTTTTTTTTAAGTTTTAAGCTATGTTATATTTTTTTGCTGTGTAGTGTCGGCTTAGAATAGCACTACCCCATTTCTTCCGGTGGGTGTACGTAAGAGGCGACTAACGGTTTTGGGGCTTTTGAGGGATTTTTGGGCGATGCGGTTGGTGACCCATCACCAACAATCTTTATTTCACCATCTTTTCCCCACACAACTTCCAAAAGTGGCTGAGGAATTTCAGATTCCTTAGCTCTGGCTACCCCTTCTAGTAGTAGTAGTAGTAGTATATGTATGTTATATTTTTTTGTATTTATATTTAGATATATTTTTTTAATTTTCATAATGAGTATAATTACATCAAAAGCCATTCAATTTATAGAGTTAGAGCTTCCCTGTAAACAATATTTGACGTTGTTGTATTTTGGGGCAGCAAAATAAATTGATGTTCAGGAGCTCCCACCCGCGACAGGCCAACGTACAGTTGACCGTGAGTAAAACATTTCTTTCGCAGGTCAATCCCTACTAATTTGAAGGTTTGGCCTTGCGACTTATTAATTGTTAAAGCAAAAGATGTTTTAACCGAATTGTAGCCGTTTAAATGGAATTGGCAGATCAGTTGTGATCATCGGTATCCTCGGTATATGAGCTAATTGACCGGCTGCTGGGCCAGTGATAATAGTCGCTACAATTAAATTTTGCTTTAACTCTTTGATAAGCAGCCTCCCGTACCCCTTCGTGACGCCTGCAACAACTTACTATTCATAGCTAATCGAGCGGAGTTTTATCTATTTTTTTAATTCGAGATAACTTTCGAATGGAATGTTCGAAACGAATAATTCAAAAAGTAATATAAGGGTATTGAAGTAGTCTGAAATAATATATACGTTTTTATATAAGGATTAGATAGGTACAAATAAAGAGCCTTTTCTAAAGCAGGATTTTAATTTAATTTTTAAATAATTTTATATAATGACGCTTGTTGTGAGATAACTATAATAGTTAGAGACATGCTGTCAGAGCATTTTTTTTTAGATAATGATGTGTTATATAAAATTGTAGTACATAATTTTATTCTATTGTCAATAGTTTTCGCAGCGCACGCGATGTAAGGATTTTTTTTGGTATTTCTTTAACACCTTGGGTTACATTTTTGAAGTTTACGTAAGGATCCCTAATTTTTTTGAAAATGAAATATAGCCTATGTCACTCGGGAATAGTGTAGCATCAAAACAGTGAAAGAATTTTTCAAATCTGTCCAGTAGTTTTGGAGCCTATTCAATTCAAACAAACAAACAAAAAATCAAACCTTTCCTCTTTATAATATTAGTATAGATATATAACCGTGATAGCCCAGTGGGTAGAACACTAGGTTATCGTGCAAACGACTAGTGTTCAAATCCTGGGTCGGGCCTACACCAATTTGTCTTTTCTAAAGACATATGTGTGGTTAATTTATCATGGTTGTTAACGGTGAGGGAAAACATCGTGAGGAAACCCACATGGCTGAGTTGTACTTAGTCATGTGACAGTGTATTAGTACAAAAACGGCGATAGGCCTGCCCCCTATCACGTGAGTACACTGTCCATGCAAAACGTGGGTACTCTGAACACCAGGTGACAAAGTCACGCGATGTTCAGAAGTATTAGTACCTCTGCCAACCCCTTCGGGGATATTCGGCGTGAACGTTTATGTTATGTTATATATATATATATTACTAATTCATTTTTGAGTGAGCATATTTTAAAACCGATACAGCTTAGTTTGTTCATTTTTGTAATATTCCTATAACTTTTTACGAATACTACGAGTATCTCAAATAAAAAATTGGCCTTATCTTATTTGCCGTGTAGTGTCGGCTTAGAATAACACTACCCCATTTCTACCCGAGGGTGATCGTAAGGGGCGACTAAGGGTATAAGGGCTTTTCAAATTTTTGGGCGATCTGGTTGGAAACCCGTCACCAAGCACATTTATTTATTATTACCATCCTTTCCCCAATCTCACCCATTCTCATCTCATTGATGCTCACTCATTGGGATTTATAGCCGTGAGTATGTGAATGTGAGTGTGTGTGTGTGTGTTTCTGTGTGTGTGTGTGTGTGTGTGCGTACTATCCTAAACTTATAGGGAGCCAATATGGATGGTATGGTCAGTAAAGACGTTTGAAAAACAGATTGAAATCGTGAAAGTCCGTAGTGAAAAGAATAAAATGTATGAGAAGAATAGAGCTGCCTAACCTAGGGGGAAAAAATAATAAGTTAAGTAGCCTGAACTGCAGATTAGGAGTGCGAGAAGTTTCTTAATTATACATACATACATACATATTCCCACGCCGTTAGTTCCCATTGGGGTAGGCAGAGATTATATAGAGAGGGTAGGCTATTTGTGCTTTCCACTTTTTACTTCTAATCTTTGTGGAAACAAGTTGTCTGAAAGGTTTTAAAGGGTAATTATCCCATACCATAAACCAGATAAAAATGTCCGCCTTCTTTCAGTAATCTGCAGATTGTTGATACTTGGTAGCTACCGTTAAATGTATGGATATAAAAATCAGTTCAACCCATTTCCGTACATTAAAAGAGACTTTTGTAAAGAGCTATTATGGCCGCCCGCCTGAGTTTTCAAAATATATGTAAAATCGTTTCAACAACATCGCTTTGAGCTGAAAAAGGAAATACATGTCCGTATTTTATTTAAATCAAGCATTTCGAATACAAAAATATAACCGCCATCATTCAACGGGATTATTTTTATATCCTTTTATCTGTCACGGATGGATTAACTGGGACAACAATCTGAGTTTATTCGCGCTTCGTCGAATCATATCGTGTTTTACACTAGCATTTTACACGCACGTATTAATGTATGAATAAGTAGGTATTTTTCATTTCCATTAAAAAATGTGCAAATATAAATAAATCAGAGAATGAAATATTTCTGAAAATACATATCGGTAAAACCACCATTATGTTATGACCTGCAGAGCCCGTCACATTGCTCTCTGCGCTGTTTTTACCTATGCATGGTAAATGAATATTATTTTATCAGAGCCACAAAATAGAACTCATAAATTGGTACCAAAGAGCCACACTAAACATTCTTAGTGATATTATATATGTTTATTTATTTTATTTTCGTTATCTGTAGTAGTAACACAAATTATTTAAAGTATACCCAATGTTGCTTAGCCTCGCTATCTCGACATAGTGGTTACCAATCAAAAATATTATCTAACCATTTAATAATTAAATAGGGTAAACTATAATCTATACTTATAATAAATCTGTAGAGAGGTCAATTCTGTACATGAAATATATTTTCAAAATAACTATCAGGTGATGATTAGGGATCGATACTGATGCCAAAAATGCAATCAGTAAAATTTTTGTCTGTCTGTCTGTCTGTCTGTCTGTCTGTCTGTCTGTCTGTCTGTCTGTCGGTTTGTATGTTCCTTATGGAAACAAAAACTACTCGACGGATTTTAACGAAACTTGGTACAATTATTCTTCATACTCCTGCACAGGTTTTTGTATACTTTCCAGCAGAGTAGTAAAGGGGAATTTTGGGAAATTTGGGAAAAACGGGAGAAGTTACTCCATTTTTGAAACTTCCGTCGCGTGTGCAGCCTTAATGGTTAAAGTTACATAAAATGTATGTATGGCGGAAAAAATCTTCATAAAATTTTCTAAAAAAAAATGTTCAACAGCATATGTCTATCTTTTATGGTTGACTCACAATATCACGTGTAACTCCTGATAGCTTAGTAGTTCGGAGTATTCTGATTATATTTGTTTACTCTCACGTTTATAATACTCTCACTCATCCCTAATTTAAAAAGGTAACATTATTACCAATTCAATAAAAAAAATATCATAAAAATCGGTAGAGAAACAGCGAAATTACACATGAAATAAGCCATCGCGCCCGTGACCAAAACCAAATAATTATTAATTTACATATTAAATACTAGATGGCGCCAGTAGTTGTATTTGTTATAGTACTTCATTGCGTTTTACTCAACTCAACTTCAACTCATTCTAAAAAATAGTTTATGTTCGAAGATACTAAACCGTTTATATGAGCGCTTTCACAGAAATCACAAAGCTACACTCAGGGGCTGGAAATGAAAACTTCCCTCCATCCTCACTTTGTAGTTTTTAACAGCGCAAACCTGATACAAAAGCGCGCTGTGATTTGCATATTCACCAATAGATGGCACTATCGGTAATTGCTACATCGCGGTATGATTTCTTCTTTATTAGAGTATATAAACCAAAAAATTCTTCCACTCACTGTCCAGGTGTGTCATGGCATGGAATAAATAAAGTTATTATTGTATTGTCGTTGTCATGTTGAACGTAAACGTACGTACGATACAACGTATTAGGTATGTATTGTATGTAAGAGTTTGTTTGTTGTAACAGAACTTCGGTCGGGTGATTCCTTCGAAGTTCGAACCGAAATGGCGTTAATTTGGCAACATAAACTGTGTTGTATATCTCACTCTTTTTAATGAGTATTGAGTGGGAGCCTCATTTTACCTCATAAGGTACCCCGGTATCCCTCATTTGAGGCGAAGTTAAGAGAATGAAATATACTCTATTAACGAGTCAACAGTGAGGCACGCGTAATGTTGCCGCTTTGCACTGAATGAGTTCTAAGTTCTAATGTTTTATACTTGATATTTTTTTATAAATAAACTTAAGGGCCTCCCCGCATTTTGCAGCTATTGCGCTCACTCTTACGTCAAATTTACTGAGAGTGACAGGGACGGAAAAAACGTGCGCGCAGGATAAATGTAGTTTATTTAGTTTTATTTAATAACTATAATGTTTTAATGAAAAGTTAAACATCAAAGTTACAGATGTTAAAGCTACGCGCATGTAGACACATGAGTTCACATGTATGTTATGCCAGTGGAGCCTATACGGTTTTTATGAAAACAAAGCATGTTCCAATTCAATTTTTTTCATCATATTTTTCAGCAATTTATTAAAATGTTAAACATCAAATTTTAACACCATGAACTAATCACCAACATATATTTTATTCATGTCACATCAATATCATCAAATCAGACTTTATAGAACTTCCAAACAATCAATATCAACCTATTTTTCCGGGGACGCCCTTAATTAAATTATTCAAAATTTGTTAATTGAAACAAACTTTCTATAACTGCTTTATTAGTTTTTTTACTCACTTCGGCCCATTAAATCATTAAGCTATTCTAATTTGCCGTGTAGTGCCGGCTTTGCCGTGTAGTGCCGACTTAGATTGCCGTGTAGTGCCGGCTTAGATTGCCGTGTAGTGCCGGCTTAGAATGTCGCTACCCCTTTCTACCCACGGGTGTCGTAAGAGGTGACTAAGGGTATGGGGCCTTTAGTGGTTTTTGGGCGATGCGGTTGGCAACCCATCACCAACTATACTACATTTCTGCCATCTACTCCCCTATCAATATCCAAATGTGGCTGAGGAGATTCTAGCTCTGCAGCTCTGGCTACCCCGTTTTGGGATTTATGGTCGTGAGTATATGTATGTATGTATGTAAGCTAATCTAAGGTAAAATTAAATGGGTACTATTTGTAAGAAAACGCTAAAATAAACTGACTAATCATTCCATCAAACTGACCCGACTCCTTCAACCGCGACACGAGTATAATGTATGTATCGACTCAACATTTAAATAGTCGGTAACTCACTCACTCACTTTGGTCTATTCGAGTGCTGCCTCGACTCGCGCCTCGAAAAAGTGAGGAGCTACGTGAGGTGGTTTATATTTCAAATACGAGAACTCCCTCATTTTCTCGCGACGAGTAACTCAAACGAGGTACCTCACGAGTGAGGGGTTATCACTAAGCAAGAAGGCTCTCTATTTCCAGTGCATTTCTTTACTCTATGGCTACACTATTCAGGAGTGCTCTAAGTAGTAATCATTGCGCTAAATTTCACAAATCTTGAGCAGTGTTTGAAGAAACCTCAGATATTAATAAAACAACGCTACCCGTGCGAAGCTGGGCCGATCCACTAGTATATAATAAAAGATCCATTGTGATAGTTATCCGAACCGATTGCTCATCATCATAAGTTCTTACTTTACCCGAAAAATTGATTATGAAATATAATGTGTATTTTTGGACTTATCCAATATATAGTATTTATTCTTATAGTATTTTTTTCCTGTGGATTCGTGCAAGATATTTGAAATTCTATGCGATTATCGAGTAATGTGGCTACTTTACCATCTTTCCCTTACTTCAATATAAAAAAAGAACTGCATTACGTTTAATTTTGAACCACTGGCTATTCATAATTTGTAATGTATGTGTGAAAGATTATAGATATGTGAAAATGTGTATTTATATACTAGAATATGTGAAAATTCTTCAACAGCCCTTCTGAGAGAATGCGGATTTAACTCAGAAAGGTGTTTGTTTAGTCAAAAGTTCGATATTGAGTTGCGAACTCCATCACGTGCCGGCTAAAGTTAGATGAGTTCCCCCTATGAATAGATGATAATCCTGGTTATGAATATTTTAAAACCGCTTATTATAGCTCAAATGGTGAGTAAATAAATATAAATATATTAATATATATAAATATTATGATCCGTTATAAATTAGATTAAATATTGCATTCCAAAAATATACGGTTTTCGCTCCCTAATTATTGTGTCAATAAACAGACTTTTTTTCATTGAATAGCTATTATACAATATCGTAGTATTAGTAGTAAACGTTATCTTAAACAGACATACAATAGTCTTATTATTCAAAACAAATTCTTGCCGACAACCTTTGGATGGCAAGGTCAGTAAATAAATGGTAATGATTGACCATAACTAGGACTTGAAAATATCTTTACATTCTTTTCATATATTTGGCAAACATCAGTCTATTATTTATTATTTCTTTTAAAAAAAACACGCACAAAAGTAACCAAGAATTTATTGCAGAAGTTTTCTAAATGTGAAAGTCAAGCTATATAATACTACAACAGTTTTTACGATGCAGACTCAGACTTACCTCAGTTGAAGAAATCGTAACTTGCCAAACAAAATGTTATGAAGAAACAAGATATAAAGAAATCCATCTCACAGACGACCAGACATAAACATTTCTGTCTTTTTATAGACCAAACACGTTCGAGCTGAGGACATTCAGGAATACATATACAAATAAAAGGTAACTTTTTATATGACAAAAACAACGCTACTTTGCGAATAGTATTTTTTGATTGACAAAATTACGCCCGTCAATACAGACATGCGTGAGTTCAAATCTCGAGTCGGGCCTGCACCAATTAGTTTTTTCTAAAGTCATATGTGTGGTTAATTTATCATGATTGTAAATGGTGAGGGAAAACATTGTGAGGAAACCTACATGCTAAGTTGTCCTTATTCATCAATTGATATCAGTCAGTCTATTCGTACCAAACGTGAGTACACTGTCCAAGCAAAACGTGTACCTCTGCCAACCCCTTCGAGGAAAAATGGGGTGAACGCTTGAGTTGAGTTGAGTTTTTAATTTATAGTAAGTTCTAAGTATTTGAATTATAAATACGTCCAATCTAACTAATAATGATAATCTAACTTATACAAAACGGTCGCTTGTTTCGTTTCTAAGAAGTATATGAACATATATGTTATTATATTAAAACCATACTTGTTCATTGGGTTAGCCTGAGATTATAGATTGCCACTTAGTATGATCTTGGCATAGCTTAGCAGAGCATAGTTTATCTAAAACACGGTGATAAATAAATAAAAAAGTATAGCCCGAGAATTTGAATAATAAATTCCAACTGGTTTGAAAGAAACTCCTCCTCAATGGGTTTCCAACCACATGACCAATCAGTCTCTTCAATATCCCCATACCTTTAATCAATCGGAAGTACACCATTGGGATGATTTAAGGGCTGTAATATTCTTATCTTACACTACACAGTTATAACAAAAATTGAGAATGTCTAATATTTTCATGCATTCTCAGCACATTTGCAGTTCCTACTTTGCAATATAACTTAAGGAAAGTACTACTATAGAACTGCATTCAATAACAGGTTTTATCTAAAGTTAGAACCACACGTATTTGAAGAGTATTCCAAGTATAGTAAGTCGGAGCTGTACGTTACTCCGCGGTCACGCACCAAACTTATACTAACTTTACTGTTTGCTGCGGGACCTAGGAATAGAAAATAGCGGAATAATAAACTTTACACTCAGCTTGCCTATAAGGTATGGGTTTTTAAAGGGAATTCATCAACATGGTCACAACTTACATACATATATACTTACATACATACATATACTCACGGCCATAAATCCCAAAAAGGTGCAGCCAGACTATAAACTTCTCAGCCACATTTGGAAGTTGTTAGGGGATAACATGGTACAAATAAAGTATCGTTGGTGATGGGTTTCCAATCGCCAAAACAATTTAAAGAAATCCTAAAAAATACCCTTAGTCGTCTCTTACAACACCAGGGTAGAAAGGGGTAGTGACATTCTAAGTCGGCACGGCAGTCACCATTATATTACACATATTTATCTATACTTATAATAAATCTGTAGAGAGGTCAATTCTGTACATGAAATATATTTTCAAAATAACCATCAGGTGGTGATTAGGGATCGATACTGATGCCAAAAATGCAATCAGTAAAATTTTTGTCTGTCTGTCTGTCTGTCTGTCTGTCTGTCTGTCTGTCTGTCTGTCTGTCGGTTTGTATGTTCCTTATGGAAACAAAAACTACTCGACGGATTTTAACGAAACTTGGTACAATTATTCTTCATACACCTGCGCAGGTTTTTGTATACTTTCCAGCAGAGTAGTAAAGGGGAATTTTGGGTAATTTTGGGAAAACGGGAGAAGTTACTCTATTTTTTAAGCTTCCGTCGCGTGTGCAGCCTCAATGGTTAAACTTACATAGAAATCATGTGTGACGGAAATATTCTTCATAAAATTATCTAAAAAAAAATCTTCAACAGTTTATGTCTATCTTTTACGGTTGGCTCACAATAACACGTGTAATTCCTAATAGCTTAGCAGTTCGGATCATTCTGATTATATTTGTTTACTCTTACGTTTGTAAACGTCTCACTCATCCCAAATTTAATAAAAAGGCAACATTATTACCTATTCAATAAAAAAAGAATCATAGAAATCGGTAGACAAACACCGAAATTATACATAAAATAAGCCATCGCGCCCGTGATCAAAACCAAATCTTTACTAATTTACATATAACATACTAGATGGCGCGAGTAGTTGCATCCTAAATCACGTAATGATTTATTTTTTAGATTGTTATAAATACTTCATAGCGTTTTATTTAAAAATTTGCTATTAAACGGAAATACTGAACCGTTCATCAAAGCGCATTTAAAATCACCAAACTACGCTGTTTAGGGAGTGCTATAAATTTAATAAATTGAAAACATTGCGCTGAATTTCACAATGCTTGAGCAGTGACTGAAGAAAGAAACCCCAGATATTTAAAAAAACAACGCTACCCGTGCGAAGCTGGGACGATCCACTAGTTATGAAATAATATGAAGCAACCGTGATAGCCCAGTGGGTAGAACACTCGGTTATCGTGCAAACGACTAGTGTTCAAATCCTGGGTCGGGCCTACGCCAATTTGTCTTTTCTAAAGACATATGTGTGGTTAATTTATCATTGTTGTTAACGGTGAGGGAAAACATCGTGAGGAAACCCACATGGCTGAGTTGTACTTAGTCATGTGACAGTGTATTCGTACAAAACGGCGATAGGCCTGCCCCCTATCACGTGAGTACACTGTCCATGCAAAACGTGGGTACTCTGAACACCAGGTGACAAAGTCACGTGATGTTCAGAAGTATTAGTACCTCTGCCAACCCCTTCGGGGATATTCGGCGTGAACGTTTATGTTTATGTTATGTTATATTATGAAATGACAATCAGTTAATGATCGAAAAACAATATCCCTTTGACGTAATAACGTTTAAAAATTCGATGCCGGCGAGCGTATGGTGTGTCAATGCAGTCATGTAAGATTGACGCTGACGTACCTATTTAACTGAAATCGGATTATTTTAATAAATTGCACGGTTTGTTTTGTATATGGTAAGAAATGGTTTGAACTTTACACATACAATCAATCTGCAAATTTTAGCTATTTTTTCTCATGACATTATCACATTAAAATATTTTGATTATACGTTTTTGATCATGAATTTGCTTCACATCAAAAATACAAAAAATAAACCTTCGGGGAGTTATTTTTATTTAGTTAGATAAATGAAAATGATAGCTTATACTTTGATACGTTGATTTCATAAAATACTAAGGTTAAACAAATGTCAAAGGCAAATGTTTCATACTAAGAAGTATTCTTTTGAAATATTCTGCTTTGTGATTTTCTAAGAAATACTAGAAGATCTTTTGGTGTCGTCAGATATCACAATGAAATTCTGAGAAATGTTAGATGACATTAAAAATGTTGGTTGTAAAACTGGTTACTGACAATAACTGCATAGCTAGTACGAGCGACCTTTTAACTAGATATCGAGTGGTATAAAACAGCCTTCTCTAACGCACTTACTTTACTTAGTATCGTATACTGTCATCTCATTCTAACCAATATCGTGATGATAGAATAGCGCTCATGCTAGGCCACCGGCCCAGCTAGTACGAGCGCTATTATATTGACACGATAACGGTTAGAATGAGATGGCAGTATGCGGTACTAAGTAAGTGCGTAAGAGATCGCTGCTTTATCCCGCGCGATATCTAGTTTAAACACCGCTCGTACTAGCCGGAACTGGAGTTACTACCACAAGATGTACATGAAGACAAAGCTTTTTAACTATATTCATCATCTTCATCAGTCAATTGACGTCCACGACTAAACTTTACCTAGATGTCCTCCAATTTTCGAAATTTACTTTTATTTCGTAGATAATTCGAGTAAAACATATATGGTTAATAGCTATATACCTATAATACATACTGTTTTAATCGCTGTATAGTTTCAACATAGAAGCACTGAGCTATTTGTTTTCTGTATGCAACTAAGTGTATTTAATTTTTTGTGGCAGGAGACCCATCAAAATCAATTCTTTGATTTCAGATCTTGTGAAATTTTGAAGTTCTCTGGTTACTGTTTTTTTGTTTACTCGTTTTCTAATTTTATACAGATTGTTTACAACGCTGTATATCCTTGAATAAGTGGTAAAATGTATTCTTAACAGCCAGTGAAACTTTATTTTCTAAAAGCACAAACAAAACAATACTTCGTAGTCCAACAGACACAATACATGAATTAATGATCCAAATGTATGCCCATCATTCATCTGAAGATTTTCCTACAGCTATCAATCATGATTAAAGCGTATACTATTAAAACATCAAAATTAATTATTTAACACAGCATTAAATAAAGGTGTTCTTAAACTTGAAGTATAATTTCTTTGCACCACATCGCAATAAGTCAGAGATATATGAAAATCTACAACAGTTGGTAACACCGTGCCAAGTAGTTTATCATGAGCGAGTTCATTTTGAAATATTCGAACTATTACGGTACACTAAGTGTATAAAGTTTATATTTTACTCTTATGAAACTGCAAAGATCAAAATATGTGAATATCAGCCATATTTGAATGATATATGTTGTAAATTATTGTAGGCAAAGTAAAACAAATCAATAAATCACGGATTATACCATTAAAAATGCTGTGTATTGTAGGCTTACAACTATACTTATCCGTTTCTGTGTGTCGTAAAAAGTGACTTTGCGAGGTGGGATTTTTAAAAGATTTTAGGTGATGCGTCTAGAATTCTATCACCAATCATCGTTTCCACGCTCGACTTCCAGTTGTGTCTGAGGAGTTTCTAATTCTGAAGCTCTGACTACCCCTTTCACAGAGTTACATACGTGAGTATATGAATATATTTAAGTTACAAGTTATTCAGTACTAATATCATTATACTACGTACTATTGTTAAACATGTTAAAGTACACTACTAGTAAAAATAATGTATATAAGTTTGGCTAATAGCAATGTCGTGCTATTCCTTCAAATGAAACGCAATAATATAAAATAATAAGGCGTCCATATGTAATAGGTATTTTGTAGTAGATATTAATAGATATTTAAGTTTAATATAATCGCATTGGGCTATGCCTGTAATGGTTATGTTATGTAAATATATATATATTATTTATATTATTATACATTATTATTATTCGGAATACCTTTAGTTCCTCGCCTCTCCCATGGCCGAAACAGAAAATTAAAATTTTAAATGGGAGAGGCGGTACTCCCCGACAAGAGCACAGTCGGTCGGGGTCAGGGAGTCAGGTTCAAGAACCGACGGACGATCCGAGCCGTATCGAGCAGCACCGCTTTCTGCATTTGTGCTGGAACCGACACGCCACAGAAATCCAACCGCCTCAAGTTGGTCGCGAGGCTGGTTGGAATTAACCCGTTCGCGGACAAAACAATTGGGATAATTTCAGTCGAGGTCACACCCCACATGTCGGTGATCTCGTGAGCCAGATCGAGATACTTCCGACGCTTCTCGGTTTCGGCTTTCACGAGACCCTCGTCATGCGGGATAGTGACATCCACTAGAAATACCCTCGACTGCGACCGATCCCATACCACGATATCAGGCTTATTCGCTAGAATAGTCCTGTCCGTGATAACGGATCGGTCCCAATAGATTTTGGCACGGTCGTTTTCTAGAATTGGCCCCGGCAGATACTTGTAATACGGCAGCCTCTGTTGCAAGAGTCCGTATTTCAGAGCGAGCTCCTGATGCAGGATTTTGGCTGCTTGGTTGTGTCTGTGCAAGTACTCAGTGTTAGCAAGAGCCGAACAACCGGAAATAGCATGCCTAAGTGACTCTCCGGGACGGCCACATGCTCGACAGATGTCTGTGGTACCGTCCTTTAGGATGTATTTCCGATAGTTCCGCGTCTTGATAACCTGGTCTTGTATTGCACAGACAAAACCTTCGGTTTCCCCAAAGAGGTCCCCGAAACGCAGCCAATGCAGGGAGGCTTTACGGTCCACGAAAGGTTCGTGAAGTACCTTGTAAAACCTCCCGTGCAGCTCCTTCTCTTTCCATACGGACTCCCGATCAGAGGTGCTAAGTACCTCCGGGGTTCGCCAATCCTGTGAGGCCAACGATAAGGGAGTCAGTCCTTTATCACTAGCGACCACCTCCCCCCGAATACTATCATCCGTCATCGTCAAAAAATAGTTTCTGAGGTTGCATACCTCGCGGTTGTGCATGGTTTTGGCACTCAAGAGGCCTCGACCACCACACTTCCGCGGGATATACAATCTCATAACCGACGACCTCGGATGATGCATTCGATGAGAGGTCATCATCGTGCGGACTCGTCTGTCCAGAGCGTCGAGTTCGGTCTGAGTCCATCTAAGCACGCCAAATGTGTACATCAGTACAGGCATGACCCAGGAGTTAATGGCTCGGATCTTATTAACGCCTGACAAGTAGCTATTAAGCACACTTTTCAGGCGTTCATAAAACTCCTCGCAAACACCCTGTTTCATGTCTGCCACCTTCACACCGATGGTTTGTGACATGCCCAGATACCGGTATGTTTCAGCCTCGGAGAGTGCCCTCAAATGATTGGTGCCGACATCGACACCATCAGAGTGCACGACATGCCCCTTCTCAACATGAATGACCGCACACTTATCGACCCCAAGCTCCATCTTGACGGAACCACTGAAATCGTTAGTGATCGTCAGTAGCTCCGCCAATCTGTCAGCCGTGGGGGCGTAAAGCTTCAGGTCATCCATGTAAAGGAGATGAGGCAAGCGTGGTCCGCCTCTCCGAAACTGAAAGCCTGTCCCCGAATTCTCCAAGAGTGTACTTAGAGGATTCAGGGCCAAGCAAAACCAAACTGGACTCAGGCAATCGCCCTGGAAAATCCCTCGCCTTATATCAATTTGGTCATCCGCGTCCGTCATCCGCTGACCGTCTAAACTCAGGATCGTTCTCCAGCACCCCATACATTGCCCGAGGAAGTGTCGAACTGCACTATCAATTTTGTACAGCTCGAGGACCCTCATGAGCCCTGAATGAGGTACCGAATCGAACGCCTTCCTGTAGTCTATCCAGCCAGCGGAAAAGTTCCGACGGTTGCGTTTGACCAGTTGGCCTACGACCGCATCGATGAGGAGCAGCTCCTTGCTACCGCGACTACCGCCCCTACACCCGTTCTGAGCTCCAGAGATCACATTGTTATCAACAATGTGTTGAGTAATCTTGGAGCTCAAAACGGATGTCAAGGTCTTGTAAATTGTACAAAGACAAGTAATGGGGCGGTATTGTGATGGATCCGCGGTAGCATCGCTCTTTGGAGCTAAATGAGTGACCCCAGTAGTTAAGAAGTTCGGGAGCGTCCCACTCTCGAGGGCGCTTTGGAACTGACGGGCGAGAGTAGCGTGACAGCGCGTGAACCCCTTCAACCAGTAATGGTGCAATCCGTCCGGCCCCGGACTTTTCCAGTTCGGAGCCTTACGGATCGCAGCCACCACATCCTCCTCGGATATGTTGACGGGGTTCATGGGCGCTATGGGCTCGCACGCTCCCTCGACCGCCTCGAACCATCGGCCCTCTTCGTGATCAACAGGCAGCGACCAAAGCCCACGCCAAAAGGCAACTATATCGGCTTTTTCCGGTCGCTGACCTGTCAAAACCACATCGGGACGCTCCAAAGTTCTGTAGAACTTCTTCTGGTCACTCATGAAGAGACGATTCTGTTGGTACCTCTTTACCCTTTCAGAATATCGCCTAATTCGCTTACCCCAAGCAGCGATCTTCTGCTTCAGATCATCGATGCGCTCCATCAGTCTACAGGCAAACTCCGGTGAGTTGTCAAAGACATCCTCACCAGGGAATGCCTCCCTGACGAAGCGCACCACCCTCGGCCTATTGTTGCCTGACCTGAAGCTGGTCAGTTTGCCGATGAGGACCCTGGCCCTTGTGATACGGCTTTCAATCCGCCTCATCCAGGCTGGTCTAGTTCTAGTCCTGGGACTAGTACTGCCAGCCTGGCGGGAGCCACCAGCTCTTGTTGGCGGCATCCTGACGCCGACAAATTGACAAACTGTCATTGCGGCGCCAAAGAGAATTGAATCCGTATCCCAAAGGTCCATGCTGCTCTCTAAAAATGAGGGCAGCATGTTATTGACGGCCTCAACGACATCCCGAACCTTGACGCTGTGAGGAACTCGGGGCAGCCTTGGCCTCCTTTCGAGAGGCACTTGGCGATATTCCAGGATCGTCTCCTCGAGTGCGCTCCTCACCAAATCCAAATCCAGGGAGACTGTTCCCCAATCGCTTTCCGCACCACCCACATCCGGCAGGTTAGCAATTGGCTCCCTCCGTACTTCCCGTTCTGGGACTGGAGGGAGAACCTGCAAAGGTGGCTCTTCGTCTAGCGGGGGAACAGCCTCGCGTCGCAATTGTTCGAGTTCGGTAGTGCTAAAAAGTTCTGAGCGCTGTATGTACCGAACTCGATCCGCCAGGTTTTGTTCTGTGACGGTCAAATTGGGCTCCAGCCGCAGAAATTCGCGGTACATTGCTGCCCGATAACCCGTCCGTCCAGTTCTTGAACCCGAGGCCCTAATATAGGCCCGCATGGCATTCCTATTCATTTCGACCGTCCATGCCATGCGGCGCCTTGTTCCACCAGCGGCGGGCACCGATTGCTGGGACTGAGTTGCCCCAGTCCCAACCGTTGCCAAGCCATCTGGTGGCTGAGGTGGTCGAGCAGACCGACCAGGTGGTCGGACCGGTCTGCTGCGGCTGGGGGACCGCATGCTGCCACGTCCAGCCCCAGCTCCAGACGCGCCCCAGCGATAACCCCTGGGGAGCGGCCCTATACGCTCATCATTATTTCTTAAGTCCATTATGATGAGCGAAGATTCACCCGGGTTTTCGCTCACTTGCCCCGGGGAGACCGTTATTGCTCTATTTTGCGCTGAGACCAGTTTGTAGACACGGTCAACACCTACAAACTCAAGCGCTGACTATTTGCATTGCTGGAATGGCAAGCTGGTAAACATTTCATCCTGCCATTCCAACAATGGGCGGTGGGGTCGTCACATCCCTACGCCTATTATTATTATTATTTATATTATTATTATTTATATATATATATGTATATATATATATATAAATAATAATATTGGGGCTTTTTATTGGATTTTTGGGCGATGCGGTTGGAGACCGATCACCAAAAACCTTAATTTTTACCATCTTTTCCCCACTCAACTTCCAAAAGTGGCTGAGGAATTTACAATTCCTTAGCTCTGGTTACCCCTTCTAGGGAAATATAGCCGTGAGTATATGTATGTATGTATGTATATATAAATAAATATATATTTCTATAAGACCTTACCTCCAAGATAATGACCAACTTTTCCTACTTGTATCATATTCTTCTTATAGAATAGAATAGAATAGAATAGAATAGAATAGAAAACTCTTTATTGTACATCAAATATGGAAAAACAATCACAAATACAAAGAATGAATTAACAAAAGTACAATTGGCGGTCTTATCACTAAAAGCGATCTCTTCCAGACAACCTTTGAATGGAGAGGTCAATAAATTAGAGTCATGTGAGATTGATGTACAACAACATGGTTAAACTGATGACTATGCGTTAATCTGCATAAACAATACAACAATCCAGTCATACCTAAATCTAGTTATAAAATAATAAACTATTAACAAACATATAAATACTATGATACAATAAATTAAAACTACATACAAATATTATGATACATATTTTTATTTATATACTTAATATATATAATTTAATTTGCAACAGTATTATAGCGTTTCAGTTCTTATATACATACATAAACTCACGGCTCTAAATCCCTAGAAGAGGAAGCCAGAGCATCGGAATAAGAAATTCCTCAGCCACTTTTGCAAAATACTAGCATCATATAAATTCATGTATATCAGGTACAGAAAAAAAACTATCAACTAATATATTTATATAATTTAACATGAGAAAATTACGAGTTCATTTTACAGTAACACACGGAACATACAAATATTTTGCTACGACAAACATGGCTTTGAAGTAACCTGTCACCATATTACGACAGTACGTCAAAGGATAAACCGCAATCAGACCACATGACTGAACCAATACTGATACTTTTGATGTCCCAGAAAAAACAGGTTCTTGAATTTATTTTTGATTGGCTCTATATTTAATCGACGTTTCCTAATGACTAGCTTTCATTTATGTTAATAGAAAGCGGATTTATGATAAGAAATCGTTTGTTGACTTTTTGTTTTAACAATTGAAATTTATATCGCGTTATCATACATACATACATACATATACTCACGCCATTAGTTCCCATTGGGGTAGGCAGAGACTATTGATCGCCACTTCGCACGATCCTGACAAACCTCTCTAGCTTCGTTTACATCCATCAATCTTTTCATACATGCTCTTTTATTCTTCATACTTCGGACGCCAGCCTTTTTGAGCACACTCTCAATTTGGTCCAAGTGTGTTCTCCGTGGTCGTCCTCTACTAACATTACCATCCACACTAGCTCTATAGATCCCTTTTACCAATTTTCTATCATCCATCCTCTCTATGTGCCCAAACCATCTCAACATTCCTTTTTCTATCTTTCTTACAATATCATCTTTCACACCACACTTATCATTTGTTATAAACGCGCCAAAAAAATTATAGTTTGTTGTATGGCAGTTCTTATCAAGCGCGGTTCTAAGTGGGTGTTCGTAAGAGGTGACTAAGGGCGTTTGGGGCTTTTTAAGATATTGTTAGGCGATGCGGTTGGAGACTCATCACCAACCGCTTTTGTATTAAAATCTTACCCCACTTCTAAGAGTGGCAGAGGAATTTCTTTTTCCGAAGCTCTGGCTACGCTAGGCGCTGACTAGGGATTTGCAACCGTGATCTCATGTAGGTATATAAATGATATGCCCCTGGTCCCTATAATATTGGTTTACCTCTTCACCTCTCGAATTTTATACATTCATCACGCGTTTTTCTTCTCCCTATTTCGGACCTTGCCTTTTTGAATACATCCTATAACTTATTTGAAATTGGTTCGAAGTGACTAAAAAAATGATTTTATTAGACACTGTAGTAGTCTTCCTTGATCTGCGTTTTGAAATTGTACTGGTTTTAGTCAGGACTCGAACTAAAAACTTGTAATTAAATAATTATTTATAAGCCAGTATTTTAATAAGTGGTAACGTCACAAATTTTGATAAATACATTGATTTTTTAGTAACGCCATATATACTCGTATATAACTTGCATCCACCAATTTTTTGCAAATTTCTATACTTATCGAAATATTATATATATATATATATAGTTTGTAGCTTTAATTTGTTTCGATAAGTATAAAAATTTGCAAAAAATTGGTGGATGCAAGAGTTTCAGTTTAAGTTTGCGATCTTAGCTTTTGAATTAATTAATTAAGCAGCGCAGATAGTATGAAAACTGAAAAAAAACATACCCAGCAAATTATATTGCTCTTTTTCGCTCGCACCTTACTCTAATTTAGAAGTAAAACAAAACTTACATAATGAATATCACATATTTATATTAACAGTAGTATTGATAAATGATATCATTTCTGAACTCACACAATATGTTCTTTTAAATACTACTTAAATTAAATCTTTTTTGTTCTTTGTTGTAATGTGACAAGCGGTACTCCATGGAGGACACACCTGGACCAAGTTGAGAGAGTGCTCAAAAAGGCAGGCATCCAAGAATGAAGAATAAAAGAGCATGTATAAAAATTGATGGGTGTAAACGAAACTAGGGAGATTTGCCAGGATCGTACAAAGTGGCATTCAATAGTATCTGCCTACCGCGATAAGAAATAATGGCGTGAGTATATGTATGTATGTATATATATGTTGTTCTTGCATAGCTTAATTGTATGTTTATAACAAGAACTATTAAAATACAAACGCATGTAAATTTTAATACGTAGTTAAGTAAGTAAGTAAGCAATGTAACAAAATAACACATCAGAGGTTACGGGAGAAAATTTTAACTAAAAAGACCGAAATCAGCTATTCAAATACAGTCCAACTTGTTATTGAACGCAGAGAAAACCCCCAAGGGAAGTGAAGTGTATCCATTCCAGGAAATAAAACCAATTTTAAGATAAGTTCTTTGAAATTGTATGTCTTAAAAGGGTACCCGAAGTGACATGATTATTTGAGATTTTAAATTTATTTTGGATTAACTGAATATTTTTTTCCGTTTTTAGATACGATAACTCTACTGTCTACTGACTTTGATAACAAGTTTAAGACGTATATAGGGAATTTTTTACCCTTTTTAAAAATTATACCCGGGTTTGGCCGGTAACTTACGCATGTCAGCCACAAACACATTTGCGTTATAAATATCACTACTACTATTCTCAATAAAACTCTTTAACCACTTTTTCTTTGTACTTAGTACTAGAGTCATAATTTATCCAGAACAAATGTATAAAAGATCGCTAAAAAAAAAGTCTACTTAAACGTAAACTCATTTCTGAATAAACCACCTCCGCTGTTGTTTTTGATCGGGAACGAGCAAACACAGGATATTATCGCAGACTAACGAATATTTACTGTGCAGCAGTTTGTTTGAGCCGACGTCTCTGCAAACTTATAATACCAAGTTGAAATTGATTCTGGAAGATTGCATGAATATTTTATAGTTCGTTTTAAAGCTGAAAAGAAGATTGATGAATGTGAGCAAATCAAGAGTAAAAGTATAAGGCGTTACTCAACTCAATTTATTTCATATTCAATGTTTTTTTTTGACATGAATTCCTCATGTGGGGATTATTACTCATAAATAAAAGATGTTATTAAAGGAAAGAAAAATTTCGACACTGGCGAGGTTCGAACCCGCGACCTTCGGGTATACGCCCCCCGTCGCTCTGCCAACTGAGCTACAGTGTCAGTTGGCATCCAGCGCGAAATTTCTCTATCCTTTGTTTCTATTTTACACGTTCAAGTAGTGTTTGCGTTTCCTACCTCCGAATTTTAACTAGTTCGGACGGCCACTTGTCTACCTTTTCAGATAGAATGCAAATGTTGGAAACGCCTAACTATCACATATTTAATGTTTTTTGACATGAATTCCTCATGTGGGGATTATTACTCATAAATAAAAGATGTTATTAAAGGAAAGAAAAATTTCGACACTGGCGGGGTTCGAACCCGCGACCTTCGGGTATACGCCCCCGTCGCTCTGCCAACTGAGCTACAGTGTCAGTTGGCATCCAGCGCGAAATTTCTCTATCCTTTGTTTCTTTTTTACACGTTCAAGTAGTGTTTGCGTTTCCTACCTCCGAATTTTAACTAGTTCGGACGGCCACTTGTCTACCTTTTCAGATAGAATGCAAATGTTGGAAACGCCTAACTATCACATATTTAATGTTTTTTTGACATGAATTCCTCATGTGGGGATTATTACTCATAAATAAAAGATGTTATTAAAGGAAAGAAAAATTTCGACACTGGCGGGGTTCGAACCCGCGACCTTCGGGTATACGCCCGAAATTTTTCTTTCCTTTAATAACATCTTTTATTTATCAATTTATTTCAGTTTCAAAATATAGCTGTATTTGTTATTATAAAAAAATGACCATATTTAATCAATCTATATGGCCTAACATTGTACCAACAGGGGCGCAATTTTATAAGAATCATTGTTATGAAATTGTATTTTTCAACATAGTTGTTGATTTTTGACTTATGATGCCCTGAATTTAGGCATGGGAAACAACTTATAACCAAAACTGTTTTTTAAAGGTTGTACTAGTGCGATTGTGTATGATTTCGTTATTTAATTGCTGTGGTAAAAAAAAAGGTTCTGGATTTAGTATCGTGTAACTCCAAATAGTGTAAGTATTTGCTCGACAAGATTTATACATAAATTACAATTTGAAATGATTTATGTTAAATTGAACCGAAAAGTTTCTTGCTCTTTCATACTTTGTGGTGAAGGTGTTCTTCAAATTCGGTTTGGGGAATCAACTTATTATTGGTAATTAACTTGGTATCATTTTATGAGGATTTCAGTGCTTGTGTAAGAGTAAACGGGGAAATCACTGACGGGTTCAAAACCTCTATTCGTTCAAAGGGGTTTGAAGCTTTTCTGTGACTCTTCAATTTGTCCATGGGTGACTGTTTGACTGAGAATGGGTGGAATCTCCACTAAATGCCTTTTAACTGCTAATGGTCAAATGTTATCATGGCTACATTGGTGGAAAAGCAGAGATGATGAGTATTTCATGTGTGCATTTAAAAGAAAGCGAATGTAAACCATGTAAACCAAACAAAAACCATATTTTTTAAGAGAGAGGAAAAATTCAGGGCAATTTCTTGTATTTTTAGAGTTTGTATGTCCGGTAATTTTATTTACTAGAAAAGGTAAGTGTGATGAATACATCGAAAGAAAATGTAGGGTAATACGTTAAATTTAGCAGTAAATAGCCTAAAGGCAAGGCAAACGGTAGGCTAGTCAAACCAAAATGGCCGTGCATGATGCTGTTTTTGCTCCAACGCTTATGTATGGCTGCGAATGTTGGGTGTTGCAGAATAAGCATGAGTGCAGAGTAATATAGAGCAGTGATGAGGACTATCAGTTTCTTTTTGTAATATAAGGCTATGTCATGAAGAGAGAAATAGTGTGATTCGTGAAAGATGGTATTGTTGAGAGATAGAAAAGAGAATGTTAAGATGGTTTGGGCATTTAGAATGAATAATATTAAATTTGTGATCGTGATTTATGGAGCCAATGTTGATGGTAGTATTAGTAGAGTATAACCACGTACAACACATTAGATCATACTTTGTAATGCTTAAACAAGCGGTACTGTTACAATATTTTCTTTTTAGTTCCAGCTTCTCTCTGAAGTATTCAAAAAACTAAGGCCACCATGTTTAGGGTCATAATAAGTCGAGAATTCAAACAAAAACTCACATAATTATAAAATATTGTTAAAACATTGAATTTAACCATTAAGCATTACGTAAAAATGGCTAGTTCCATATTCAAAATTTTGTGGTCCAACCTTACATGATTAATACTTACATCCCCTCAACAAGATTATTCTAGAAAACATTTCTCAAAACAGAAAACGGAGTTATGTTTAGATCGCGAGAGCGGAATACAAAGGATATTAAAGGACATTATTCTTGTGGACACGAGTGATGCATCATACGGACATTGTATAAAACCTCGTAGTCGTTTTAAAATATATACTCGTCGAGACAATATAAAGGGTTATGGATTCAGTAAATTGTGTTTTCATGTTGAAGTTTAGTTGGTAAACAAGTTTTAGTAAATTTTAAAGCTTTAGTAAATTTTATCACCGATAACACATCTCTGTCTCTTATAATTTACTCACATTGACAGTTTTTATGTTCAAATATTAAATAACAAAACAAAAGTGTTTTTTTAAAGTTTATTATAAATCCTTATGCACAATAATAAAGTTTATTTGGGCATTTTATGCAGATTAAAGTTTCTGTTTAACAATATATCGATCAATCACCTGAATGGTTTTTAAAATATAGTCGCTAGAAGTAAAAGATCTTCTAAAAGTCTTTTAAGCTCGGTGAACCAGTGTTACTTCTTTAAGATGTCTTCAGCGAGTCCATTTGCTCTGCCCCACGTTGCTCTTCTGCCTGCTCCTATTTTATTTATCCAGTAAACAGACAGTCAATAAACTATATGTTGAAAAGACATTGAAAAACATTTCCATTTTTAAGTCATATTTCTACATGGACGAAGCTGTGGGCAGAAACTATTAAATAAACATATCTTCATCAGACAATAGACGTCCACGTCTGGACATAGGCCTCTCCAAAGATTTCCACAACGACTGGATCTGTGCTGGTATATTGGTATATACCATAAAATAAAAGTTCCCAACAGTTGCGGAACTGACGCACGCACAGCCTGATAGTAAAAACGTAGATTTGGACAAATACTGTTTTAAAGTGTTCGGTACTGGAACAAAGTATATCATAATTATATTTATTAGTTTTGTGCTCAAGGCAACAAAACATATTTAGTGACCTATGGTGAAAAGTGTAATCCTGTGCTGTGATTTATCAATAAACTCTCGAGACTTTGAACGCCAACCCTGCCTGCCACGTGCCTGGTAATTGTTTAAAGTTTAAATAAGTCCCTCTCGGCTACAGCTAGACACCCCACTCCAACCACACTACAATAGTGTCAGCTCTCATAGGTTGCTACGAGTACAACAAGTCATGCAATGACGTGTGTCTTTTCCATGTGGTTTTCCTCACATTGTTTTCCTTCACCGTTAACAACCATGATAAATCAACCCCACATATGACTTTAAAAATAAAATTGGTACAAGCCCGACTTAGAAATTGAGCCTACGGCTCTCTGTATAAATAGGCGGTTGTTCTTCACACTGTCCTAGCACGGTTGCTTTAATATTAGTCAATTACTAAAAGTCATCCTATTTGAGGCTGTGATAAGTCGTACCAAATAAATACGTTTTTCAAATAACGACTTGTTTCAGTAAAACCTAAATATATAATTATAAGTTTACTTATTTTAGTAGTTTTGTGTCTGTACATTTTGGATAAACGTCACTAAAATAAACTTTTTTATAAGGCATAAAGCAGGTTCAAAATAAACTTATTCGATAAAGGTTAACCTGATTTACCACAGGAGAAAATATTTCCATTTGGTTTCTCCTACATAGAATATCGGTAATCAAATTCGCATAGGTCAGAGCAAATAATCATTTTTGAAAGGCTACCATCCCCTGAGATCTGCTAAACAAATTTCAGTCGTAATAAATTTTACCGCTCCTAAATGGTTTTGAATCTTTTTGGCTTAGGAAAAAGATTAAAATTTCTTAATTATTAACTCTTTACCCTAAAATGTGGGTGTAGATTACTTTAGGTTTGTTTCGCAAAATTTTTAATGATTGATCCAGAAAAGAGTCCCCAAAGAGAAATTTGAAAACTCGTTCAACACTTGTCACAGTTTATAGTATTTATAGTGAATATAAACTTTGTTTTTGTTTGTATGGTCGTAAAAAATATTTCTCAATCCAAATAGTAATGAAGAAGGTAACAAAGTTTTCAAAAATGGATACTTTAACAATGGGTTATTGATTGGCATCTTATGTCTCGTTTTCTTCACTTTGAGGTTCGTCTATGAGTATCACCTACCAGTAACCTGCCTTATCAATAGACTATTTATATACTCTTTATCTTATCTAGCATTGTCATTAGACTACTGAATATTTCAACAGAAGCTAGAGCTTCGTCAAAGAGATTTTCGGTATATTGCGAAGTATAGCCTTGAAAAACTTAAACCTAATCATCTAATTGCAACTATTTTGTATATCGGTATTCATTTGATATCACTATGAATCCTTTCACTACTCCCGTGGTGGTTCAATTATTGCTAAAAGCATATGCCTTATAAAATCATCAGCTTTATGTTCCCGTAGAGGCTTGAAATAAGGTACCACAGGAACTGAAGCTTTAATAGTGATATCTAGCGATGCTGTAAGAACCCATCACTAAGTTACTACCCTAAGACCCGGATATGGTCTAGAATTGGTTAGTTCCGCAATTTCGGCTTTAACACTAACAACAGATTTTTGTTTATGCACTTAACTTATGAATCCAGCATTTGTAATTACATGCAGCTTTTGATTGTAGTGAGTACCAGGAATAAATTTTCTAAATAAAAGTATTGCAATAAATTTAATTATAAAGAAACACTTATATTTAGTAATATTTAGCATTTGTCAATATTTCACGTATGATGCAGCTTGATATCTAAGCTCATGCTGCCAATTGCGAAATATTTATACTCGTTATAAAATCAAATGTTACAGACTGATAAATCATGAAATTTCCGAAACTCATACATATTTGTCATTTGGTATTCATATATACACGTCTGGTAAGAACAGATTTTATTCCACATTAATAATAATTAAATATAATATATAATTTAATATCTTACCTGTGGTTTCAGAAGGTATACAAGTATGCGGTTACAATTAAAAATCATCTTATTTGAAATAACTTGGTAAAAAAATTACATACTCTACCATAATATGTATTTTAATCAACCATACAAGTAGTTTAAAATTTATTATAAACATATACATAAACATACACTCAAGCCATTAGATCTATTGGGGTAGGCAGAGTCTATCGATTTCTACTTATGGTTCCAGCCTGGAAAACCTCTCAACTTCATTTACCTACCTCAATGTGTAATACGTACCCTTTTTAACCGACTTCAAAAAAAGAAGTGTTCTCAATTCGACCTTATATTTTTATTTTTCTTATTCCGGGCGTGGAATTTATTCGTTAACTGGTATATTTAAACCACATTTGCGTCCACAGTGATGGTCCTCTACAAGCCCCTCTTTCCCACTGGGCACTCTGGGCAAGTGCCCAGGGCCCCGTGATCGATAGGGGCCCCCTCGTCTCTGCCAGATCACGAAACGATAACCGACATTTATTGCCAAAAAACTTTTTTGATTCGTATACATCATACAATCTATTATGACTGCAATACCACTTTGCTTACAACTTTTGTATGCCCGAAGCTAATCTACTCTTACCCAAAAAATAGGCTTTCCAATTTCAGCATGCTCAAATAAATTCAAATATATAAAAATACAATTTAATGGTATATTAAGCGGGCACGTAAAATTTTCTAAAAGTTATATGTGTCATGTCTCGATTCCATGCGTTGTTCTCGAGATATTTAATAAACGAAATTTAAAAAGAACTAACTATTTACAAACGAAAAAAATATGTACGCTTTTGTTTTCAAATAATAAATAGCGGTGAATTTCTTAAAAAAACGGCCTAGAGCGATATATATGGAAAATCACGTTTGTGACAAAATCATGGGCGCCCCCCTTTAATATTGAATTTATTGCCATTTCATTATTTATTTTGAAAGGAAATAAGTGAATTTTCCGTGAAAATTTAAAGCGTTTAATTGTTTCGTTTTTGGTATTGAGCAAAAAATACGAAAAAACACGGTTATTGTATGGTGACCCCACTTAATATTTTAGTCTTAGTTGTTATAGAGGCAACGGTTTACGCTATCACGGTTTATGAGATACAGCCTGGAGACAGACAGACAGACAGAGGAGGCTTAGTAATAGGTCCCGGTTTTTTATTTTGGTCCGGAAACCTAAAAACGATTCTACTGGCCTAATAGCTCTGCTGTAGATATACAAAAGATATTTGTTAAAGTAAATTTTCGAATTATTAATTGTTAACGGGCTGAAGTTGAAGTTTGACAACAGACATCGTTAAGATATATTCGAAAGATTGAAAAATGAATCAGGAAACTTGCTTACCTATTTTTTTTGCTTATTCTAACAAAATAGTGTTCTGAAAAAGTCATAGGGGCCCCATTATCCTTATATGCCCAGAGCCCCCAAAAGTTTAAAGACGGCTTTGGTCCTCTACTGACACTCAAACCACATTATCTCTATATTATCCTCTTTCATCAATTTACTTCCCACCATCCTTTCACAGTTAAAATAAATATGAATATCAAAATAAACCGGTCGCCAACATTGTTTAACTCCATTACCCAATTTATGCAAAGCCTCATATCCGACTATGCATTATGAAAAAGGTTTTCTGTGCTTTGAACGGCACGGGCATCTCGACTCGTTTATTTTCTTTATTGCTCATTAAAACATTTCAGTTCCCCTAGCACGAAGCTATTATATATGCTTTAATCATATTTATAACCTCCACGTAATGTGTGTGCTAAAAAGATAAAGGCTATTAGAAGCTTTTAACATTCTTAACATTTTAACATGAAAACTGAGCAGTGTTGTTGAATACAACCTTTATAGCTCAGTGAGAATACGTCGTCGATTTTCATGCAGAAAATGTGAGTTCAAGTTCTGAGACGGGCTTTCACCAATTGTCTTTTGAGTCACTTGTATTGCTCATTCAATTAATCAATATTTAATAATTAAGGTTGTTAATGTATGGGGAAAATATCGCATGGAAACCTTATTCCTCCCCTTTCATCCCTACCTTACTTCTAAACGTCTCTTTTTCTTCTTCTTTAAGTCGAAAATCTGGCTACCCGTTTTTTTATTTTATAGCTGTGAGAATAAGTAAGCAGAATTTAACTTCTAAATGTCACTTAGAAACTCTGGCTCTGGAATTTCAAAAACTTCAACAAACACCAAGCTATTGTTATAAAATAAAGTGGTCTACTCTCTAAGTGCAACATGTAACCGACTAGCCATAACCGTAAAATGGCTGCATAATACACTGCGCTGCCACATGTATAGAGAAAACTTAATATTTATGTTACCGAGTAATGCTTTTAGGGCTAAATGTTCTTTAAAGTCTTTAAAAACGCATGATATGTTTCGGTATGCATAGCACGAACTCATTTTTTGAGGGTGTCGTTAAATATGATTTGGCTATTCAAATCAAAGGATACTAAAGATACGGATACCACTTAACCCATTTTTTTTGTTATATATATACTAGATTGGGGTAGGCAGATACTATCGATCGCCACTTAGAACGATCTTGACAAACCTCTCTTGCTTCCCTTACATTCATTATTCTTCTCATACATGCTCTTTTATTCTTCTCACTTCGGACCCCCGAACAAAGTGGCGATCGATAGTCTCTGCCTACCCCAATGGGAATAATGGGCGTGAGTATAAGTAAGTAAGTAAGTAAGTATATATACTAGATCACTCAACAGACATCACACTGTCAAACATAAATTTACATTCACTTGATGGATATCATAAAATTGCCATATTTAACCGGCATGTTTCAGCCATGCGATGAGCAAAATTATGTTTTTAATATTATTGTGGAAAACATCTTATTCTAACTAAATTGAATATTCCGACTCGATTTGTTGCTCAGTCAAGAGTTTTCTATTCGATTTTGCTGTCATAACGATAACATACTAGATAAAGTGTCTGCAAATCCGATGTGAAATATTAGATAATGTATCATAAGCACAAAATAAAACGAAAATTACGATATTTTATAGTTTTGTGTGAAGTCAACATTAATGTTAACCATTTTCAATATAATTCTTTTTTATAAACTTTTAAATTATTTTTTTTACGGGATGCTATTTTGTGTAAGTGTTATATTTTTTTCCAATTAATTAAAGCTAATTACTAAAGTATCAAGTTCCAAACTTCGCCATATAATTTTCTATTATTATTTACATTACGAAGCAATTATTCAATTAATCAAGAACAAGTTGTTAGTTTGTATTAATTACAGGCAGCTTCTAATTAAACGTAAAAAAGTTTGATGGATTGTATTAATTAAACTGTAAGTATTAACTCCATCCAACTTTGGCCAATTAATCTTTCTTGACAAGACAAATAGGAAAATAAATCCAATAAAATATACAATCTGTCTTCCGCTTCCACAATTTGTATTGTTAATTATAATTATACAATTGAATGAGGTAATTTACGTACATTCATACATATACTCACGGATATAAATTCCTACAAGGGGTAGCCAGAGCCTCGGAATAAGAAATTCCTCAGCCACCTTTGGAAGTTGACTGGGGTGAAGATTGTAAGTAAAGTTGTTTTTGGTAATGGGTCTCCAACCGCATCGCCCCAAAAATGTTTTAAAAGCTTCAATACGCTTAGTTTTATGAACACTTTAACGAGGTAATTTGTTGTTCCTAAAAATGTTTAACACGTGCAATCACTTATAATGCTTTTCATTCATATCGCTCAATTGGAAATTTTAATACCTGTTTAATTTCACCAGTCACTTAGCTATGCCAGCTTAACCCAAGAGACGACGTTCAACTTCATCATATTTGAATATTTTTTATAACTCTACATTGACTTTTTGGTTTATCAGATCCTTCTTATGAAGAATATATATAGCCGTGTAGTGTCAGCTTAGAATAACACTACCCCATTTCTACACGTGGGTACGTACTATTCTTCATTCTTCGGATATATATATATACATATATATATATATATATATATATATATATAAAACACTAAACACTAAACACTGAAATGCTGAGGGCTGGTAAAGGGGTGGTGGCTTCCTGGTTGTACTTCCTTTTCCAAAAATGCTGGTCGAGTGGCCAAGTGCCACAAGACTGGTGCAAAGCGGTAATTGTGCCTTTATATAAAGGAAAGGGGTCACACCAGGAGGCTAGAAACTACCGTGGAATTAGCCTACTCAGCATTGTCGGTAAATTGTATGCAAAGGTTTTGATTGAAAGAGTGATGAATGAAAAGGATGATAAAATTTGGGATGTGCAAGCAGGATTTAGAAAGGGAATGGGATGTATGGACCAAATCTTCTCTTTAAGGAGCATTACCGAAAAGTTCTTAGCTAAGAACCGAAAGGTGTATTGCTCCTTCATTGATTTAGAGAAGGCGTATGATAGGGTGGTAAGAAAGTGTTTATGGGAGGTGTTATCCAAGTTCGGTTTGGGGAGTCTACTTATACGTGCACTGGTATCACTCTATGAGGATTCCAGTGCATGTGGGAGAGTAAACGGGGAAAATACTGACTGGTTCGGGATCTCTCGGGGTGTCCGACAGGGTTGTGTAGCTTCCCCGTGGCTCTTCAATTTGTTCATGGATGACTGTTTAACAGAGTTGCGTGAAAGTGATTATGGATTGAGAATGGGTGGATTCATCATTAAATGCCTCTTATATGCCGACGATCAAGTGCTACTTGCATCATCGGTGGAAGAGCTGCAAGAGATGATGAATATTGCATGTGCGTCTTTTGAAAAAAAGGGAATGAGGGTGAATGTGGATAAAACAAAAACTATGGTTTTTGAGAGAGGGGTGAATATGACCGAATGCGTGATTGAGATTAATGGTAAGAAAGTGGAACAAGTGATAGAGTTTGTATGTTTGGGAAGTTTGTTTACTAGGGATGGAAAGTGTGATGAAGATATCGAGAGAAGAGTGAAAAAGGGTAATGCGGTAAATGGAGCACTGGATAGTCTAATGTCTAGTCAGTCGGTGTCTGAAAAGGCCCGAATGGCTGTGCATGATGCTGTCCTTGTTCCTACGCTTATGTATGGCAGTGAATGTTGGGTGTGGCAGAAGAAGCATGAAAGTAGAGAGACTGCAGTAGAAATGAGATCCCTCAGAAAAGTGTGTAATGTAAGGTTATGTGATCGTGTGAGGAATGATGTGATTCGTGAAAGGTGTGGTGTAAAAGATGATATTGTAAGAAAGATAGAAAAAGGAATGTTGAGATGGTTTGGGCACATAGAGAGGATGGATGACAGTTAATTGGTGAAAGAGATATATAGAGCCAATGTGGAAGGTAATGTTAGTAGAGGACGACCTCGGAGGACACATTTGGATCAAATAGAAAATGTGCTCAAAAAGGCAGGTGTCCGCAGTATGAAGAATAAAAGAGCATGTATGAAAAGATTGATGGATGTAAACGAAGCCAGAGAGGTTTGCCAGGATCGTACAAAGTGGCGATCGATAGTCTCTGCCTACCCCAATGGGAACTAACGGCGTGAGAATATGTATGTATGTATGTAATGAAGAATAAAACCGCATAAATGAAAATATTTATTGATTATGTATGCATTATTTGTTTTTTACATGAAAACCTCATGAGGGGATTATATGCGCCGGATTTTATTATATGCGTGGTATACGCCTCCGTATTACCTATGGTCGTAGGTTCGAGTCCTGGTGGTGTCGAAATTTTCGTTTACCGTTTACTCAGCCACTTTTGGAAAGTTGAGTGGGGAAAAGATGTTTTTTTATAATATCTTAGCAAGGAAAAGGAAGAATAACGTCCGCGGATTTAATGACATGTCTTTACTTTAATAAGATATACCTACATACTTAGTGTCAAATCGTCACATAAATTAAACTTTGACTTTTAGTTAATTTTAAAGTATAATATGTTCTAAAATCGCTGATATGTTTATCGGAAAAATAAACAGTATAATGTGTTTTATTTGCTGTCGGCTAATACAGTGCTATCTACTCTATATCTGCTTGCGACAAACAAAGACAAACAAGAAAAATTAAGAGAAGAAATTAAATCAATGAAGGAAAATGATAGCCGTCCGTATTTAAGAGCATGCTTGAAAGAGGCGATGAGAATGATGCCGGTCACCTCGGGAAATATGCGACAAACGACGAAAGAATATAATTTATTGGGATATTCTATTCCTAAAGTAGTACGTAGTCATTAATTTCATACCGACACACCGTCACCGTCGTTTCGGACCGTACGAAATGGCGATCGATGTTCTCTGCCTACCCCAATGGGAACTAATGGCGTGAGCATATATCTCATCAAAATTATGAAAATTTTATTCAAAAGATAACTAAAACATACATACATATACTCACGGCTGTAAATCCCTAGAAGGGGTAGCCAGAGCTAAGGAATTAGAAATTCCTCAGCCACTTTTGGAAATGTGAATGGGGAAAAGATGGTAAAAATAAAAGATTTTTGGTGAAGGGTCTTCAACCGCATCGCCCTAAAATCCCTTAAAAGCCCCAATACCGTTAGTCGCCTCTTACGTTCACCCACCGGAAGAAATAGGGTAGTGCTATTCTAAGCCGACACTACACAGCAAAAAACTAAAATATTTCAGCTTTAATTTTTCTCCTTAGACGTAGATAATGATAACAGTGGTGATGACTATAACGAAATTGGGTATTGGATACCGTAACTTAATATGTAATGTTTTTTCGACAGAGTAATTTAACAAATACACGTTCCATTGTTCTGCACGTGCTATGAAACTAAATATTTTAATGAAAACGAACAAAACACAATTTGAATCTCTTTCTCTCTTTTGGGTTCGAAATATGAGAACACAAATGTCACAATAGCCAATCATTTCGCTTTGTTAATTTATTCATAGGCCAGAACGACTTTACTGCCATGCTGGTTGGTTTTTGATGTATTTATTAAAATGATATATATAATACACAAGTATTTTCATTATGTCATGCCGTGTAGTGTCGGCTTAGAATAGCACTACCCCATTTCTTCCGGTGGGTGTACGTAAGAGGCGACTAACGGTATTGGGGCTTTATGGAGACCCATCACCAACAACCTTTATATTACTGTCTTTTCCTCACTAAAATTTCCAAAAGTGGCTGAGGAATTTTTAATTCCTTAGCTCTTGCTACCCCTTCTAGGGATCTATAGCCGTGAGTATACGTATGTATGTATTTTCATTACTTTTAGCACTAAATCAAGTGTATGGTGAGGGAAAACATCGAGAGGAAACCCACATGGCTTAGTTGCATTTTGTCATTTCATATTCGAGGAAAACGGCGATAGGCCTGCCCCCTACCACCTAAATACACAGTCCAAGCAAAAACGTGGGTACTCTGAAAACCACGTAACTATGTCACGTGTTTTCAGAGGTATTTGTACCTCTGCCAACCCCTTCTATGATATACGGCGTGAACGTTTGAGTTTGAGTCGAGTTAAATTAAGTGAAGAACATTGATCATTCAATAGTAGGAAATAGTTCTTATTTTTAAATTAAGACGCTAAAGTTAGAACGCATTGTACTATAAACCCCTTTTTTCCTAGTCATTCCTCACCATACGAGGGGCATGCCAATAGATGTTGGATACTCTTTTCTCATTCAATTGACACTGGCAAGCTATACACCATCTTATAGGCCGGTTTTTTATTGACATATTTGAATATAGATCTTCTTTAATTTATTTTTTATTTGAATGAGCATCATTTTTCCGAGAATCTGGCGGGAATTCACTTGCAACAATGGAGCTTAGTCGACGTGATTTTCGCGCTATGATTTATCTGGGGGCACGGCAGTGCCCCTGCCAAGTCTCGAGCAAAACGGGCACGACCGTACCATCTTTTCTCGAAGCGGTTCGCGGCTGTTTCGCCCCCCCTTTATCTTCGACGTGGACAAAGCTAGGAGTTTAGGTTTTCGGTGAATAATAGTAGGCATTAGAACAAGCTTAAGTTCGAAATTACACGCCAAATGAATTAATAGTTTAGGAGTTACGGTCGATCAAAGTTACACCATTTTGTCACTCACTGACTCACTGATTCACTGACAGATCATCAAAAATCTAAGGTACTTCTAGCAGACTTAGAAACTTCAAATTTTGCACCAAGATAGGTCATTAGCCACATATAAAGGAAAAATTATAAAAACATAAAAAAATTATATGCCATAGAAAACAATTTTATATTTGCGGTTTGGCAAGAACATTATGTATGGATTTTGACTGCATTGTTAACTTTGTTCGTTGTTCAAGTACCTATTCAATTGGATGAATACATACATAGAATAGGAAAGAATAATATAAATGTAATACATAGACTATCATTAATACAAATTAATACATAAAGTTCATTAAATTAATAAAGCTAAAACTCCATTGTATTGCGATAAATATTGTATGCGCGCTCGATAGATGGCGTTGTACCTGTCTGAATCGCGCTATGGTTTCGTTACAAAGCACAGTGTAAGTAGTACTTCAAAATAATTCGATAATTTTCATCTGTCTATGAAAACCTATTTCGAAACTAAAAAATATTGTAGTGATAATTGATATTCAGAGAACTTTACGTCTTATTTAGTTTAGTTATAGTTTGTAAGTTAGTAGATATTGTAGGGTCAACTTCAGGGAGTGTGGAGGTTTTGAAATAAAAACCCAAAATAGCGGTACACTTCGTATAATTTCATCTTTCACAACCACTTGCCGATACAACGGACTACTGACAATTGCCCACGCAAAAACAGAGATCGTATATTTATACCTTACCTAACCTTAAATCAACTGACAGTCTTATTAATAATACTTTACTCAAATTTACATAATCATTATTATAACTCATTTATAAATAAATAATAACATTTTAGAAATGAGTATTTACTAAAATTATGGATTTAATTACAATCATTATTTTAATCAGCGTGAGCTGTTTTGAAGTAAAGTCAAACTAGTATCTCATTATTCATACACGATACCACTAATACTTATTAAATAGGTAAATAATATGATTACACAATAAAACTATACAGTTTATCAATTATTAATAGTATAAATTATACAGTATAATAGCCAATCATAGCACACTCATTATTATAAGCTTACAGCTCGGCCTTCCTGTTATAAGCGAGTCCCTTCGCTTTTGGAAATATTTTTTTAAAGAATTAATAAAACTTTATTATATTATATATTTTTTTATACATAGGTAAGTTCTTGAAATAACTTGTAAATCCTGGTAACAAGTAATTCAAAATTAACAGGTCCTAATGTGTTAATCCGTACTAATGTTTCATAATTGCGATTGCATTAACTTTTTATACATATATATGCACACACATATCATACACATAGTTTTACAGACATTTACATATTATTTACACATTCAATATACATATATATTTTTATTTACATATTCTACACATTACACACTTACAATGTATTTTTTTTTATTTATACGAATTGTAATATTAAGCACATAAATATAGAATAGAATAGAACCCATAATGGTACTCATCACGTACCTCCTCCTCACAGTCCATATATGTCTCCACCAAGGGGCTCCAGCCCACCCTACATAGGGCGATCTGGCCACAGTCCACCACGCCGGCCAATTGCGGGCTGGCAGACCAACGACCACCACCGCAACAGTAGCCGGGAGCGACGGCCCAACGTGGCCTCGGAAGCACGGAATCATCTTAATTCTCGGATAGTCAGGTGATTCAAGCCTGCAATATCCCTCCAAACTCGGTCAAATCTTACAAATCAAATTTGTAAGGTGATCACCCCCCCGGGGATCGAACTCGAGACCTCCGCACCCGAAACCAAGCGCTCAACCGCGAGGCCACGGAGGCAGTCATCACAGTTAAAACATTTTACAAAGATTACACTGCTAAACAGAAGCACAATTGGTGGCTTAAAACTATCTCTTCCAGACAACTCTTCAATGGAGAGATCAATACGTTAGTAAAAAGAATAGGCAGATTCACAACTCACATACTCGTGATTGTTAATTATTTGTTTATATATTATATCGTACTTATGTGATTTTCTTATATATATTTTTTTATTTATTCACTATTTAAATCGCTTAGATCATTACTGCCTTCTAGGTATGACTGTCATTAGGGAGTGCTTTTAAGAATCAGAACTACTATGGTGGTTGCTATGGAAATATATTATACTGTATGGGACCCCATGTATCAAGTTTATATAAAAATGCTTCAACAAAATCGAAATAAGTGTATTAAACACCTCACTATAGATTTCCATATTTAGACAACCTTCCTAACTTCATCATCATCATCATCATCAGCCACTGGACGTTCTAACTTTAAAACCCTTAAGATGTACAAAGGACACTAGGGATCAACTAATTTTATTGAAAACCACCCATAAAAAGGACTTGTAATCAAGGTTAAACTTCAGCTGTTCGTCCTACAATACTAGAATCCGATTCACATTCCGCATCCCATTTTCCGAAGCTGACATTTTTATTTTATTAAGCATTTATTCATTTTAAATACTTTTGTAAACAGTTGGACTTTGTTGAATCAGCCGATCAACCTTTAATGTTCGAGTCCTAAAACTTTTTCATGATATAATTATTTAGATTATGAATTTATTTATTTTAAAGTATGTATTTTAAGTACTTTTATCCATCAATATATGTATCTTATCTTGCCATACAACGCGGTAACGCTTCCAGCATCTTAGGTACCCTTTCCCGATAAGAGGAACTGGAAGATGTTTTTAGATTTTAAGTTAGGTTTTTTTTTTTTTATTAATATAAAATTTTTCTTTTTTTAAATTTATATATGCCTGACCATAATAATTTAATGTACAGGGTTTATTAATTTTTCCTAACTTGACTTTTATTTAATAAGCTTTATGATAATGGTAAGCTAGTTCTAAATAAGCTCTTATTGATTGTGTACCGAAAATAATAATTTCCTTGGAAAATAATAGTTGCACGGGGATTTGCTATAACTAACTCATATGGCCAATAGAAAGGAGTTTCCCGTTTCCGATTTGACTCAAGAGCATTCTGCTCCCGGAAAAACGGTCCGTCCACTCTTGGTCTTAGTACCTATGCTGACTTGTACCTAGTTAATAAACTTCGTACCAGATACCTTAAGTTGCTAGATTAATAAATCGCGCGCATAGCACACTATTACGCTGAGCGATTTCTGATTTATTCTCTGATTGATTATTGTTACTTTTGTGTTTAAATTACACCATCTGAATTTATTACTGAATAAACTTTTGTAACATAAATTACCCTTTTATTCCCTCAATATGGATAACTTTATATATTATCTTACATATATATCATACAATCTTACATATATATTTCTTTTTGTTTTTGATGTTTATTACCAGTTTTTAAATATTAATATACCTACTTCAAAATTAGTACCATATATGACAAAGAATCTTATTTAGGTATACTTAATAATAATAATATCATAATTAATTATACATGTACATGTTTTTAAAATCTTGTTATATTCGCTTGGTCTGGTGGGCATGACAATCTGATGCCTTCAAACGAATTCATCTCTATAAACTATCCATATCATAGCCGATGTACAATTATTTTGTTTTAAATACTTATTTTAATTTGCAATTTTCTATATCAACTTCAAAATTAGTATACTATACTATAACTATTGGTAGAAACTTTAGAGGTCATCCTTGCTCGAAATATTGTGTACAGTTTGTTTCTCTAATAAATATTAAGCTATGGTAAAATGTACATTATTTTGATTTATACCATTTTAATTTATTTTTACCTTCCCTTGCTCGTGGTTCTAATTATATTTTTAACAAATGGAAGCAGGGCGAAGATTTGAGGTAAAATCTACAGTTATAGTCTTGACAGTTATGATGAGCGGCACTTTTAAAGTACAGAAACAATGTTAAGATTATATATTAATTGTGCTTCACTTATGTATATAGATTGACAAGACAAAGTTGATATATTGTGATGATAGAAGTTATTATTTGTTTTATAATATATTTGCATCGAAATCTTTTATTTCGGATCCAAAGCAAAGCATATAAAATGGTAATAATTACAGTCTTAATTTGGACATGAATGGCTAAAAATTTAATATTTCCCGAAGGATATGCAATGGATTTAGATTCTGTGCTAATGATTATGACTTAAATACCAGAATTAACGAAAATAAGACAATTATAATTCACACAGACAGTTCATCTTGATGCCTAAGCCGTTGTAGGCAGCTATCGTGTCCGCGAGAGGATCACAGGTATACAGGAGGTATACCCTTGTTGACGTTTATGCTATGATGTTTATCACTCTCTACCAATCCATGCACCTATACACCAGCATATCTATTATGGTTAAGATATCTCAAAGCTACTAAAGATTTTGGCTAAAAATTACTTAAGATTTAAGGAAACTTCAGAAGAAAAGTATTGAATGTTTGATGCTGATTTGGTTTATATGGGAAATAAAACATAGTCTCCACCGATGTACGTCTTTATCGTTCGTTTTACGTTCTGAACTTCTACGTTGTAGTTGTAATGCTCACGGGATTTATCAGAGCCCTACCTATAGCCCTAAGTAGAGGTATACCCTTTGGAACTATCATATCAAAGTTAGCTCTCTGGCTTTAGTAGGTTTTATGACAGAGCGTGACTTACAACCTCTACACAGCAATTTAGTGCTACCCCATTTACTTTGATGTCAGTTAAGTATTTATCAAGTTCCAGGTCTAAAGCTGAACTTGAGCTATTTCATTGTTTTTCATTTTTATCCTTCGGATTACCCTTCTTGGTATGTATATTTTTTTTTTTGTTCGCTGAAATGAACTGACAAATGAGAAGACTTTTCCAGCCAGACCAGGTGAACAAAGCGGTCATAATTATAATAATTTATCTTTGATATTGTCGATACTATTTAATTTAAGTAATGGAATTTAGTTTTATTATTTATATTTAAATACACTATCTTATTAATTTGCAATACTGAACATTAATGTAAAAAATATAAAATGTATACAAAACAGGAACAATACATTCACAAATTGTAACTATGATCAATTTTTGAAACAGAATATTCAATTTATTAAATCAGTAGTAGTCCCCATTTGATGTAAATATTAAATATTGGTTTTAATATCATTACATCAATAAGGTCTCCGCGACAAAGTGAAAATTCCGGCATCTGCCCAACAGGTTCGCCCAGTCCGGAGACCAAATATAACAAACTTTTTGAAATTACCCGAAAATTCAAATCGTTTTATATTATTATTATTTTAGATTGAGCTACAATTAAACATATTCGTAAAACCTTACATTGTTAAGAATTTGTAAATCTACCTAGCATTAATTGAGTTTATATAGTTAAATAATTACCAGTTGTATTTTGCCCTTTTCGGTAAATAAATTTGAATTTGAAGCATCTTGTCCATCGCAAAAGCAGAGTACATTTGCGATCAATTTTTCGCCTTGAAAATCATTCAAGATGGTCACCATATTGACCAACTTTAACCGTATTAAAGAAATTAAAAACTTGTTCGGGTTTAAGCAGCTGCCTGAGCACCTACCCTACACCGTGCAGCAGACAATCTACATCCTGGCGCCCATTAATTTTACATAAATTTAGTAGATTGTTTTTGGCGTAATAATATTGATCAAGCGATTCTCCGTACTGAACTCTTTCAGCCAGCATCTCAGACAAAATAAACAATAGCTCATCCATTATCATTTACCCTACGTCGTTTCAAACTAAGCGACCCAACCAAAGAGCTGCGGTTACTGTCTATTTTGTTTTGGGAATAGTATCCACCCTCGCGTTTGCGTGCACAATGCTGTGAACATCGCTCCCTGCTATTTTCTCGTCCTCGCGCTAGGCGAACGCTCTCGTGTACGCCGAACCGGCTTACGAAGAGACCTCTCCGCTGTTATTGGACTATTCGTTGTTCACCTGTTCACCTCGATTGACCTCGGTATCACGCTCCCGTAATACCCACGGTCGATTTACCTCGGTATCACGCTCCCGTAATACCCACGGTTGTTGATTGACCTCGGTACCACGCTCCCGTAATACCCACGGTCGTTCAGCATAACGCTTCCTGTCATCTCCAACACCTCCGTGTTGACTGGCCTTTTTTTTTTTTTTTGGCACCTCCATCCCAATTCTGCGCTCAATCTATCGTAACTGAGGCTACGACTCCTGCTCTCTTCTCGATCCATGGTGGAGAACTGAAACTGACAAATTTCAGCTTAGTAAACAATCAAGCCAACCCTCAGTACACATACTTTAGCTTCTTTGATCTCAATGGGCCTAACAATTAGTATAACGCAAATCCAATTTTCTTTTATTGAAATTAAAGGCGACCTTCGCAAATGTAACTTAAATGTTTCACTGATAACAAATGTACGGCTGACTATTTTATTAGAAGGTAGTTGTTAAAAGTTTCGAAATGTTTAATTCTTACTTTGTATTGCAAACTAATATTTAAACAGTTACTTTATTAATCCTTGGTCATGTAATTCTCTTACGGATTCACGGTATTATCTTACACATGCTTTGTACAGCTTTACAGGGGGCGAAGAAAATGTATAATACCTACTTGGTTTAATAAAGAATATTCTGATTTTGACGTTTTTACCTCTTACGTGAATAATATGAAGACACTACAATAAGCGGGTGACTATCTCAAATTTAAAATAAATAATAAAGATATTATGCATCATGATGAGTATTAAAACAACTATGTGTTCCTTCGTATTATGTTCCAAAACTAGATTTATAAACATAAAAGGCCTCAATATTTTTTTATTTTATTTTTTAAACTTACAGGTTTGCTAAAATTTCAGTAGTAATTTGTAGTAAACCTATAGTAAGTTTGCAGTTGAGTTGTACAAAATATAAAAAAAACAACCTGGATACTCACAACCAGGCATGGTGTAAGCAATGCGAGCAATGCATCACACGTAATATCGCTCGGACGCGTACTGATACATTACACATTACTGGACCATTCCAAACATCACACTTAGCATGGCACTACATTTCATTCCATTACACTACCATAGAGCACTGCAGTGTGATGCTGCGTGATTGATCGGTAACGAACGTATGGGTAAGCAAATGAAAGTGATACTTAAAACGATAGCAATAAAAATATCCTAAAGTCAATAGTTGTTTTAATTATAATAGCAAAAAGTTTTAAATTGTATTCATTCGGTTAACATCGATGAATCCCGTCAACATTCGTCTCAGGCATGTATTTTATTTAATTCAGTGTAACTAAAACTCTTACTACATTAAAATCAAATTGTAGTTTTCTAGGTTTACAACTAATGCATTAAGTTTTCATAATTTTGGATTAGCACCGGGACATTCAATTTATTTCTAAAATCAAGTTCAATATAATTTATTGATTGATTTTAATAATTGTTTGATATTTAAAATCGTGTTATCTTGACATACATTTCGAATCTTTGTAAACATCAAATGAATCCATGCACATTGCTAGTCCTAAGCCTGGACCACACTTGAGTTAAATCAACGCGAGTAAAAGTATGATGACAAAATAACTTTATTCAAAAACGTATAAATATTTAAAAAGTAATGGATACATTTCTTCTCTAATCCCGTCTTACTCGCTCACGTAATTCTATAACTACCTATAACACTGCTATTCTACCTCATGTGATATATTTATATTCCCATTACACGAAATATTTAATTAATTACACAACACCACACGCCTGATAGTAGGAATTGTTAGATCGTAGCATCACATGTAATGCTTTAAACAGATGTTGTAATGCCATATGTCATAATTTCAAAGTGTACTGTTTTCGCACGTGTACTCACAATCATAAACGAAAAATGTTTTAGAAAATTCACTATACGGTATATCGATCCAACATTTCAATATTATTCGATAATCAGAGCTCTATACCAATCTTCACATCGATAAGTTGACAAACACTAGCTTTGAAAAAAAAAAACAATCTGAGCTATCGGGAAAAAAAGGACTAGATATCAGGCTCAAGTATGTAACAGATTAACACTCTTATGTATCGCCCCTATGTTTTTGAGAATAAATGAAAATTCTTTTAAAATACTTTCTTGCCTTCAATTGAAATAGACTTTATTATTTACGACTGTTTATGGATGCTATTTTATAAAGAAGAAGGCAATTTCACCATACCAAGGATTCTAATTACGCAAACACAAAAAAAAAGAACAGGGTACTTACGTAGGCGCAGTACGAAAAACGTGATATTTTTCGCCTATCCTCACTTCTGAGTTGTAGGGTCAACTTCAGGGAGTGTGGAGGTTTTGAAATAAAAACCCAAAATAGCGGTACACTTCGTATAATTTCATCTTTCACAACCACTTGCCGATACAACGGACTACTGACAATTGCCCACGCAAAAACAGAGATCGTATATTTATACCTTACCTAACCTTAAATGAACTGACAGTCTTATTAATAATACTTTACTCAAATTTACATAATCATTATTAACTCATTTATAAATAAATAATAACATTTTAGAAATGAGTATTTACTAAAATTATGGATTTAATTACAATCATTATTTTAATCAGCGTGAGCTGTTTTGAAGTAAAGTCAAACTAGTATCTCATTATTCATACACGATACCACTAATACTTATTAAATAGGTAAATAATATGATTACACAATAAAACTATACAGTTTATCAATTATTAATAGTATAAATTATACAGTATAATAGCCAATCATAGCACACTCATTATTATAATAGTTATTTGTTAGTAAGTTTAGTTCTATTTAGTTTGCATATATATATATATATATATATATATAAGTTTAAGCCCTTTTGTTATAGAAGTAATTGTAAATATAGTGTAATGGAACGTGAAATATTGCACATAAATGGCGACCTTTGTCCACACAGTGTCATCTCTATTCCTGGAGATGGGTCGTGTTTATTTCATTCGTTGTCATACAGCATGTATGGGAGTTTTCAGTCGTCAAACAAGCATACGTGGCCCTTTCAAGAGTGACTAGTTTGGGTGGATTACATTTAATAAATGTGAATTTTAGTAGTATCAAAGCTCAGGAGACAGCAATAGCTGAATATAATCGACTCCGAAGTATATATCGCCCAGACTTGTCTACCTTAGAAGTAACGAAGCCTCAGAGAAGAAACAAAAGAGATAGAGATAGAGAATGGGTTCTAAGCAAAACAGTAGCTGACGTCCAAGAAATTGTGAGGTCACCCAAAAGGAAAAGAAAGAAATACACTTACAAAAAATAAATGAGATCCCACCAAAAACATTAAATGTAAAAAAATGCCAAGTCTCTCGATGCAGTCTTTCCATCGTAAAAAGTTTTGAGATCTCATAGAAGCCAAGTCCTATTCAAAATATTTCGTAGTTATAAATCAACATTTAGTAATTGTATCAATAGTTTTCTTTATATTATAATTATAGTGACTTGGCAATGAGCACAAATTAAAAGCTGCTTGCTGCCTGGAGCTATATGCAAATGTTACTGACGAGACCAGTGATCAGATTATTTGTTATGTGTGAATCATGATGGTCACTACCGACTACATGCTCCAATACAATAATTAAGAATACCTTACGGGCCATCGCTTTATGAAAGTAAATGAATCGAGAGTGCACTAAGACTGACTGCCGTTGCCGAAATTCGGTTGGGACGACACGGATAAACCAAAAGAAAATTAATTTTGTGATATGTAAACAACTCCTCCAAATATGCCGTTTTATTTGTTTCTTCTTGTGCTCATTGCCAAGTCACTATAATTATAATATAAAGAAAACTATTGATACAATTACTAAATGTTGATTTATAACTACGAAATATTTTGAATAGGACTTGGCTTCTATGAGATCTCAAAACTTTTTACGATGGAAAGACTGCATCGAGAGACTTGGCATTTTTTTACATTTGATGTTTTTGGTGGGATTATGACTTTACAAAAGGTTTTAGCCTCAAGAATGTTTTGAACTTTTAGCTTCTACTTTTGGTGAGTCTGCTTGTTCCCGAGCAACAGTATTATATTGGTTTGCATAACTTAAAAGAGAACGGGGACGTGTCGAAGATGAAGCGAAGACAGGACGGCCGCCAACCGCGGTCACGCAAGAAAACGTTCGTGCAGTCGAAAAACTTATTAGCAAAAACCAACGAATTGCATAAGCAGAGCTAGAGCGAGAACTAGGAATAGGATCAGCAGCAATGCAGACCATAATTCACGACTACCTTTCTCTCCGTAAACGTTGTTCGAGATGGGTGCCGCACAAACTTACCGATGAGAGGAAAGACCGTCGGGTGGATTGGTGCCTACTCATGATAGATAAATTCAACGGAGGCGAGAAAAAAAACGAATATGATATACTGACTGGTGACGAAACATGGCTATATAACTATGATCCCGAATCAAAGCGACAGTCGACTGTATGGTGATTTGAAAACGAGCCAACTCCAACGAAATGTCGCCGTGCACGAAGCACACAGAAACAATTGGTCGCCTCGTTTTTCTGCAAAACGGGTCATATTGCTACTGTTGTGCTAGAGAATGAAAGAACGGTGAACTCTGAATGGTAGGTGACAATTTGTGGTCCAACAGTAATATCAGCTTGGTGTGACAAGCGACCGAAGTCAGCAATCCGGCACTCTCTCTGGCACCACGACAATGCGGCACCGCACACGTCTGCCAGAACACTCTCTCTCACTCACTCTCGAAAAATGTGTCAATTCTCCCTCACCCGCCATATTCCCCTGACCTAGCGCCTTATGATTTTTACTTGTTTCCAAAAATCAAAGAAAAACTAAAGGGGAAGAGGTTTGAAAGCAAAGAAGATGCGCTGGTTGCCTATAATTTAGAGATTTCTGAGGTATCCAAGGAAGAGTGGTAACAGGTATTTTCCAATTGGTTCAGACGTATGGAAAAATGCATACGTGCTCAGGGTGAATACTTTGAAAAGATCGATACATGTAATAAAAAATAAATTTTATAGTTTTTGAGTATCTAGTTTCTTTTGGCATGCCCCTCGTATTAACTCAGCGAAGTGGACAGATATATAAATACACGTACTCAAAAAAAAAAGATTTTCAAAATAATGTTACAACTCAGTGAAGAATGATAGGATGTGAATTTATGTCTTAAGCGAAGTTCCAATGTACGAACAATATCCCAATCACATATGTTTTCCGCAAAATTAATAGGGCAAATATATCTCAGTGGCCGTAAATTATATCGTGTGAGTCGATAATTGTCTAGTTCACAGTAATTTACCATAATACTTAAAAAAAAAAAATTTAAAATACAAAGCAACTTGTGCTTTTTTTAATGAATCAAATCAAACTTTCACGCCGAATATCTCCGAAGGGATTGGCAGAGGTACTAATACTTCTGAACATCACGTGACATTGAGACCTGGTGTTCAGAGTACTCACGATTTGCTTAGACAGTTCACTTAAGTAACAGGGGGCATGCCTATCGGTGTTTGGTACGAATACACTGTCACATGACTTAATATAACTTAAGCCATGGAGGTTTCCTCACGATGTTTTCCCTACCGTTACCAACCGTGATAAATTAACCACACACACATACAATTTTTTTGAAAGATTAATTGGTGTAGGCCCTACCCATGATTTTGACCCTCATTGTCTGCACGATAAGCAGTGTTCTACCCACTGAGCTATCTGTTCATATTAGAATAAAAAAACTCAGGAACAACTTAGTATATAATACTTCGTATAACACTGAATGGCTCTCTCAAATTCGGAGTATTCGGACGTTATTATAAACAATGATAGCTGTTTTTCGCGCCCATCAATCTTGTCGCTTCATTCAGTTTCATGATGTACGAGCTTTTCAGCTTTCAGACTATTTTGGCTAGCTCGGAACCACTGCATTGCTTTTTGCAATTCACTGAGCTTTATGTTTGGATTAAAAAATAAAGCTCATAAATTTGAAACATGTAAAAATTAAATTTGCGGACATATTAACATTATGATAAGCACAGTAATACATAAGTGGAATATATTTTTCTGTTGAAGTGGTAGTGTATAAAAGATGAAATTTGTAATCAAGTCTTTAAAAGTCTTTAAATTACGGTTATTAATCCCCAACAGTAATAAGCTTAATAATTTGATATTCCTCAGACAATTTGAAAAGTTCAGTGGAAAAACATACATACATACATATACTCGCGCCTATAAATCCCTAGAAGGGGTAGCCAGAGCTAAGAAATTCGAAATTCCTCAGCCACGTTTGGAAAGTTGAGTGGGGAAAAGATGGTAAAATAAAGGTTGTTGGTGATGGATCTCCAACCGCATCGCCTTAAAATCCCTTAAAAGCCCCAATACCGTTAGTCGCCTCTTAAGTACACCCACCGGAAGTACTATTTTCTTATAAATATATATATATATTACTAAATTCTATTTCCCGTTTAAGTTCATTTTCCTTATGCAGTATTCTCGCAATATCCAAATCAAATGAATATTAAAAATACAATAAATGAATTCTGAAATCATGTTTATTGGGCTAGAATTGTGTACTATACCAAATCATCCTATTGGAGTTGAATCGAGCCCCTCGGGAAGACATATATGTACTGTGACAATGAACCATGAATTTACGTAGCCAAACATTTCCTCATCTATCATTCGTGAATTAACAGAACTGTAACACAACTTGAGTGCGTGCCAAAAGGGTAACAATGAAGGTTAGCACTCCATAACTCAGCGTCGTGATCCGCTGTTTTACATACACGGTGTAAGTTTTGTTGCCAGCCCATTAGGCTAACAGCGGCGGTGGTGACTTAGCAAAACTGCACAATGGCCGCTCCCGTCATTACTTATATTGATCGATACACACGAGCTTTCAACTTTTACTGGGATAGGTTCTCGGGTTAGCGGTATTTGAATGTGATTGAATATGAATTCTATTTAAGTTTTTTAAATTTTGAGAATAGATAGCTGTGAATTAGAATTTACGAAAAGAAAAACGACGTGATAGCTCAATGGGTAGAACACCGGTTATCGTGTAAGCGACTAGTGTTCAAATCCCGGGTCGGGCCTGCACCAATTTGTCTTTTCTAAAGACATATGTTGTTAACGGTGAGGGAAAACATCGTGAGGAAACCCACATGGCTGAGTTGTACTTAGTCATGTGACAGTGTATTCGTACAAAACGGCGATAGGCCTGCCCCCTATCACGTGAGTACACTGTCCATGCAAAACGTGGGTACTCTGAACACCAGGTGACAAAGTCACGTGATGTTCAGAAGTATTAGTACCTCTGCCAACCCCTTCGGGGATATTCGGCGTGAACGTTTATGTTATGTTATGTTATGTTATGTATTAGAATAGCACTAACCCTTTTGTGCTGTAGGTGTTGTTAGAAGTAATTTAGAGTGAAGAGGCTTTTTAAGTGATGACGATAATGAAATGACATAATATAGATATGCGATGATACCAAGTACATTTAAAATACACACCCAAGCAATGACAATAATAGGAGAGATTTTTTCAAAAAATATAGTTATTCAACTAAATTATTCAGTCTTTAAAGTGGTGATACACATACAGAAATGTTTGCTAACATTTTTATGTTTCTCCAATAAACTATTTTATGTTTTACTACATACTAAAATATTTCAAGTAAAATCCACTTCACTAACTGTAAATTTAAAAGACCACAAAAGTGCGATCATAAAACCCAGATTTTATTGAGATCCGAAGCCAAAAGCCCTTTACATAGTAAGTTTGAGTGAGATATTGTAAGTTCCCTCCAAATTTCTGCCATTTGTATAATAAGTCGATAGTGGGCCTTTTCCAATGCGGACTGTAATGTCAATGGCCCAAATTTGTTTGGGTTCTCTAGAGAAATTACTGAGAGTGTCTTGAGGGATGGAAAGATCTTCGGAACCAGATATAAAAGCTTTTTCTCGAAATTACACCGGGATTTTAAAAATATTGCACCTAACCATTTTGTGTAATATGATGCTAAACTTTTCCTTCCTATTTTGCATAAAACAGTTTACTTATATTGAGAAACTTTGATTTATTTGAGTTCATACTTTATGCAGTAAATAAATGCAGAAGTATATTATAAACTTATTCAAGAATACTTAGATATTTTGCTTTGATCAAATGCAAACGAAGACTCGACGAAGAGAAAATGGTTTTTTCAGCAGTGTTTTAAATATAAAGAGAAGTGTTTGAATTAATTTCATAGCGACACTGTTTTATTTTCTATTTTTGTAAATATTAAATATCTTTGTGAGGAATAATGAGCTATTCTATGATCAACATACATACATACATATACTCACGGCTATAAATCCTTAAAAGGGGTAGCCAGAGATTTAATTAGAAATTTTTCAGCCAATTTTGGAAGTTGAAGTGGGGAAAAGATGGTAGAATAAAGGTTGTTGGTGATGGGTCTCCAACCGCATCGCCCAAAAATCCCTTAAAAAGCCCCAATACCGTTAGTCGTCTCTTACATACACCCACCGGAAGAAATGGGGTAGTGATATTCTAAGCCGACACTACACAGCTAAATCAACTTAAATATATTGTCATCAATACATACAGATTCGTACCAAAACTCTTGCCATTAGCTCTCATTGGCGTAGCAGAGACTATTGGTCGCCACGTTTTACTATCCTGGTAAACTTGTCGAGCTGCACCTACATTAATGTATATTTTCATACAAGCTTTTCTATTAATATTATTCTTTAGACTAAGAACGCCTCTCTGCCTCTCTAATCACGTTACTTCGGTCTTACAACTTAAAAAAACAGATTCTCGAAAAATTTAAAAAAGGCAAATTTGCATATATTACTAAGTCTCAGTTACATTTTGAAGCCATAATTAGTTAAGTTATTGTACCCTCCCGATCAACACTACACCGGCATATCACTAGTGCAATAGAAATAAGTTCTACATCACCAGTTGTCCAACGTTACTCAATAATTATTTTTATATAAATTCATCTACCACGCAAAACCCTTCTTGTAATGCAAATTAATTCAATATACAATATCTTTGGAGTCAGATATATCTTTCATTATACAGACAGTTAATAATAGTAAATAAATCGAAATCGAGTGCTTATGAACTTAGCGCGCCTAAGTGTCGTATATTATCAAAGTATAGATATTCTCATACTGAGAAGAACATACATATATACATACATACATATACTCACGGCTATAAATCCCTGGAAGGGGTAGCCAGAGCTAAGGAATTAGATATGAGTATATACTATATATATATATGTAAATTGAGAAGTTGATGTTGCTGTGTAGTGTCGGCTTAGAAAAGCACTACCCCATTTCTTCCGGTGGGTGTACGTAAGAGGCGACTAACGGTATTGGGGCTTTTAAGGTATATTTGGGCGATGCGGTTGGAGACCCATCACCAACAACCTTTATTTTACCATCTTTTCCCCATTCAACTTTCCAAACGTGGCTGAGGAATTTCGAATTCCTTAGCTCTGGCTACCCCTTCTAGGGATTTATAGCCGTGAGTATATGTATGTATGTAAATTGAGAAGTGTCGCTACGATCTCCATCTCCTAACTCTGATTAAACGCAGTTATGGAGGTATCAAGGCATGGAGGGAAAAATCTTATATATACTATGCAAAGCATTAGCATACTTTGTTTATGTTTTCTTAAATATATATGTGTATAAGCCTTAAGTGGCGTAAGGGTAAAGGGATTTTACTGATTAATTTCTCTGGGTGCGCTGCCACTCGTTAACTGCTATTGCCACCCCCCATACCATTTATATCGGAAAGTTGTATCTTTAGATTAGTAAAATAATTAAATTTTTTTGAATGATTTTGGAGCCACTATAAGCATCCTAATAAAAATTTAGACGACTATATTAATATAGGTAAATTTAATATTTAATAATAATTTAAATTCAGATTAGGTAAAAATAGACAAGATTGAAACTAATATGTCATGAATAAATGTAATAAATATATTTGTATTTAAACGTTTCTTACAGCTAAGAGTAAAAATAAATATTAAAAATATATTTTTCATAGATGAAGCAAAACGAATAAGAAGCACAGGCGGAAATGATTGCGTTTTCCCCAATTACGCTTTCTTTGTATACTTTAATTGAAAAATAGGACAAGTCGTTTTATTCATGTTTTATTTTTCAAAGTGATATTTTTTACTTACTGCTTTCTACGTATTAAGAATGAGACCCACTATTTTCTATTCCGATATAACCTTTTCTTCAAAAATTGGTAAATATAACTAAACTTAGATAGAAATGTTGACGACGATTTAAAAAATACAGGTTTTCACTAACTCATTCGTTTTCTGAGTAGAAATGAGGCAGTAAATTTTTGATACTCCCATTTCAAAACGTTTTCTTGCTTTTTACCGAGCCGGTAAAATTACACAACAAAAATAACATGATGTCAGCCGCAAAATGCCTCAGTGTTGCTGCTATGAAAACTATTATAGTTTGCGATAGATACTTTCTAATTTTTTACTTCAATACACAGTATACACAGGAATGTCGATTTTTTGGATACAGTAGCATTTGTTAAAAAAAAACAAAGTGTTATAACTCTTAAAATTTAAGAATAACTAGTATATATATTTTAGTATTTTAACATTTTAGGACATATAGATGGTAGATTTTAAATTTCAGTTTTGTTTTTGTATTTTTAATTTATAAGTTTGACTTGGAATCGGCCTCGGATACATACACAGAACATGACGATTCCATGACTGTGTTTGACCTCGCCGGTCGAAGAACCCCAAATTAGAACCGCCCTTGCCGTGCCACTGGCATAGACCTCCCGAAGGACGCGAGAGTTCGTACCGTATGACATAAGCCTCCCGCTTGGTCACCTTGTTAGGGCTCCTTTCTCCCTCTATCCGATTTAGCTTAGGTACACTCCTTCGCCACGCCAGAGCGGCCCTCAGCTGCCCGGCACACATAAAGTCATGGTGAATCCGCACAGGCCACAGGGCCAACAGCTACCAATCCTTTCGAAAAAAAAAACATGAACACATAAAGTCATGGTGAATCCGCACAGGCCACAGGACCAACAGCTACCAATCCTTTCGAAAAAAAAACATGAACACATAAAGTCATGGTGAATCCGCACAGGCCACAGGGCCAACAGCTACCAATCCTTTCGAAAAAAAAAACATGAACACATAAAGTCATGGTGAATCCGCACAGGCCACAGGGCCAACAGCTACCAAACCTTTCGAAAAAAAAAACATGAACACATAAAGTCATGGTGAATCCGCACAGGCCACAGGGCCAACAGCTACCAATCCTTTCGAAAAAAAAAAACATGAACACATAAATTCATGGTGAATCCGCACAGGCCACAGGGCCAACAGCTACCAATCCTTTCGAAAAAAAAACCATGACTGTGCTTTTATCTTATTTTTTATTTTTAAGGATTTTGTTTTGTGATATATGATTATTTACTGTACTTACTACATGTTTGTAACAATATTCATTTAAAAAATATGATGCATTATAAGTCATTCTACTAAGAGTCACTTTTTTGCTGATAGAATAGAAATACCCATTTATATAGGAAAAGTCTTTTTCGCATATTTAAAAAAAATTCAACATTTTATGTCAATCACCCGACAATACCAAGTGACAAGTAAAAACACAAAAAATAACCGCAAAATTTATTACAAATTGGATTTCATTAAATGTGGTCACATAGGATTATCGAATGGACTTTCTCGAGCTCATTCCGTGTTTTCTTACTTTGAAGAAACGGAAATAGTGGCGAGTCATGCACGTTTAAATTTATGATAGGAGAAAATGGAACCAATCGAAAAAGCAGTCTTGCCAACTTAATCTCAGCGAGGCAATTCCATATCTCGTTTGAAAATGGAACGAGTCTGAATTATTGTGACATTTCCGGATTTAAGTTGACTGTATATGAACGAATGAGTTTTTAAGTTGTTGAAAAAACAAGCTATGTAGAAATTTAATCTACTGCTCCTATTTATTTTCTTCAATTATTCTGTTTCAAATTAATCATTTTTCTCTAGTGGATAGTATGAGTAAATTTTCATTTGACCTAGTTTTGTTGTAAATATTTATAAAATAAAATGAAGTAGAATGAATGAAAGATTTAAGTTGACTATACATATATTAACGAATGAGTTTTTAAGTTGTGGAAAACATGTTTCGTAAAAAAAGTATTGCTCCAATTTATTTCTTCAATTATTCTGTTCCAAATTATTATATTTTTCCAGCGGATAGTATGAGTAAGTGGTCACTTGACCTAGTTTCGTTGTAAATAATTATAAAATAAAATGAAGTCTCGCTGATACAGCTCAGAATCGATTGCTTCCTAACTATTTGATAATTAAAGAACGAACAGGCTTGGGTCTAATCTAGCGTAGCGAAGTGAGGCATTTTCAGAAATTAACTTTTCTCGCTGATATGATTTTCTAGTAATTTGTAATAACTAAAGTAGAATAACATGAAAAAATATAAACTAGTGTTTGCATAAAATCGCAATACTCGATCGCATTTTGTCATCCTTATTTTAGGCTTCTTTTTGGTATTACCTTAATTATCATTGTCGTCCACTTCAAGACGTAGCGTCCCCCAAACACCGATGACCGATTTTATGCTGCCCTCATCCATCTATTTCTTTTTCAAAATCTTCTTTTCATCTTCAAAATTTTAGGGATACTTAAATTTTTCAAAACTTCGGGTCCTTATTCACGAACCAGAAATTTATAAAGTATAATAGTACTTGTATCGTTAAAAATGAATGAATTATTTTATTCTCGTTTCTAAAATTTATGATATGGTTACTAAAAACAGATTTTTATATATCGTTTAATTTTTAGACATTCCCATATCTTTAACATAAAGTTGTATTTAAGTTTTATTTCTCAAGTTGAATAAAATTTGTTATAATATTTAACATCTTAATGGTTTTCCTTATTTCAAAATTATCTTTCACTCCATCAATGGATAGAACAGATAATGGATCGTTAAGGGATTGAAAGATACAAAACTAATAATTTACAATAAAAATCGTATATCCATAATAATGAGAGACACCCTTGATGAAATCAACTATTGAAAAGGCAACAAAACTCGAAACAAACCCAACTTCCGCTAAACAAAATAAGTTATGAATTTAAAACGAACACCCAAACACAGCCACAATCACTGTGATGCTCTGATGTTTTAGTAAATTATTCCCTGACGACTTTACTCGGAACCTTGGGGGCTATTCTAGGAATCATTAGATATTCCATCAAAACAACTCGGCCGATTCACTGAATCAATTATTCAAATGTTGAGAATAACTGACAAGAGCTTCAAAAGTGTGACGAAAATAGCGGAAATAATGTTTTGATTTCATAATATCTTATAGATCAATAAATTCCGTTTGCATGCTGAAAAATAACTCATTCGATAATGGGCATGTGGCATGGCAAAACATGCCTTTTCACTATTTAAATAGAAAGCATGGCTTTTCTTATAAAGTAATAAATAACATATAATAATTTAAATTTAACATTTTAAATGTAAATATACATAATTAATTCTTTACTCATACATGAAATTGAACTATTAAAAGTTTGGCACTGTTGATGCCCGTGCAAATCAGGAGCGATCCGCTAGTCATTAACACGCTTATATTAGTTTCACCTGTATTTATGTAAGTATGTATGTAACCGACTCCTTTAAACTCGAGTTTCATCAATAAATCATTTAAATTATTTATATGTATGTATGCAATAGTTTATCAGTGTTCTTTCAAAAAGCTATTACGTAAAATTTATCGTTTGTAAGCAAACTTTGCTGCCTTATTTTATACCTATTATGTTATATACATATTAAAAAATTAAACCTTATTCTATCCTTTTATTTGTTTCCATGTCGTCTCAAGCAATAGTCTTGCGCTGCAGTGGTTGTCCTTCGAGGTGGCTAAAGAATAAATGTATTTATAAGTGATTTTTAGACAATATGGTGGTTTAGATTATGTTAAGTACTGTTCTCCTTTCCACCATTTCAACCGTCGAACAACTTTGAATAATGAAGGTTTATTCCTTCTTAAATTCAGTCAATATACTTAAATAAACGTATACAAACAGGAAGAGTCAAACTTTTTAATCAAAATGTTTGATAATGGTTGGAAAAGTTAGTCAGTAAATAAAATTATTGTAATTGTATATCATAATTAATATATTTACAGAAATTATGTTCTTATTTTGAAACACAATTGGCGGTCTTATCACTTACAGCAGTTAAAATAGTTGAAAATTTAGAACATAATAGACCCCCTGGTTTATTTGGGTTTACTTTATGAGTTGTCACAACCTCTTTCAGATGCAAATATTTTCGGTGTGCAAAAGTTTACAGCCTCGGACGCCTTTGTGAAAATTATGAAACATTTTGAGGGTCATCATCGTTTGGTGTTTGTGTTAATTTACATATTCTGAATGAGAAAAACATTTCGTTCGTTTGAACATGCTTTATTATTATTTTATGATGTAAAAACAAAAACACCTTACAATCTCTTTGAGACTCTCAACCATGTAACTTTAGGTCATTTTGAATATAACTTTTTAGGTTGAAATATTGAGTGTGTTGATACATTTTGGAATAAACATAACATAACATAAACGTTCACGCCGTTTATCCCCGAAGGGGTTGGCAGAGGTACCAATACTCCTGAACTCACATGGCAAGCGCCATCTTGTTTCTAGAGAAGGTACCCACGTTTTGCTTAGACAGTGTACTCACGTGATAGGGGGCAGGCCTATCGCCGTTTTGTACGAATACACTGTCACATGACTAAGTACAACTCAGCCATGTGGGTTTCCTCACGATGTTTTCCCTCACCGTTAGCAACCATGATAAATTAATCACACATATGACTTTTAGAAAAGACAAATTGGTGTAGGCCCGTCCCAGGATTGGAACTCACGCCCTTCTGTTTTTCGGGCGGGTGTTCTACCCACTGGACTATCATGTCGCATTTTGGAATCTTGTCTGGAAATCTATGAAATTCTATCGTATGCCAATGCTTCTGTGTAGTGTATGCTTAAAAAAGCACTAACCTATTTCGACTCCTGGGTGTTGTAAGGGGCGTCTTATATATGAAGCTTTTTATGTATTTTTGGACTTTTGTGAGGAACATGAAGTTATTGAAAATATTTTTTTGCAGCTATATTATTAGAACTACCACATTCGTTATATCTATCATAATAGTTTCAATTGTATTCTTCCACTATTAGTAATACACATCTCAGCACTAAAACCTCGTATTGAAAAATTAATCATCCCTCGTTTTCCTACCTTAAAATGTGAATTTCATTTCATGCTTATATTTACATTGGACCAACATTTGAGTATCACCTTTATATTATGAAATAAATAACAAAATCAAGCTAATTTGTAAAAAGATTGATTTTGAAAATGCTTATAAAAGCTTAACATTCAATTTTTAGACTCTTATGGTAAGAAGTTAATTTACTTATAAAAATGAGACCGATTTTAATGTCCATTCTTTCTATCCGTTGCCGGCTTAGAATGTCACTACCCCTTTCTCCCTACGGGTGTCGCAAGAGGCGACTAAAGGTATGGGCCTTTTTTGAAGTGGTTATGGGCGATGTGGATGGAGACCCATCACCAACGATACTTTATTTCTACCATCTTGTCCCCCATCAACTTCCAAATGTGGCTGAGGAGTTTCTAGCTCTTAAACTCTGGCTACCCCTTTTTGGGATTTATGGCCGTGAGTATATGTATGTGTATTTTGCTATCAATTTTTATTTTTATACCAATCGGTCAATCTAATCAAAAGTAATGCGTGATGATACATTTATAAAACTCACACACCTTCCTCTGTCTTTCACCGTTAGTAAAGAAAAACACATTCCTTAAAAATATACCATTTATGATAATTTGGAATTACGCCAAAATAATCTTAATACAAGAAAATCAATAGTCAGAACGTCTACGTAATCAATCATTTACACTTCAATTACCGAAGCCGTCTGCAGTGGACATACTAATAGGCTGCCAATAACAATATTGACGTAAGAATCAATACACCAAGTCAAGCTGATGTTCATTAATGTTTAATCTAGGGTAAGCCAAATTAATGTGATAACACTTGTACACTGAATCATGTAATTATTTAGATGGATTGTTAGTAATATCCATATTGAACCGCACTTACTGAATTGGAAACAGAGGTATGATATTACATTCCGTAGTTAGTTTGGAAGAAAAATATATTGTGTATATTGTGTGGGCTTGAAATAGCACTGTATTTTTTTTCCGTGGATATCCTACGAGATACATTACGGAAGCCAAAACGTTTGAAATCTCATTACCAATGATACTATAATTTAATTTACATCTTATATTCTTAACTCCAAAAATGTATAGACGTATATTTTATTCCAATGTGCCCTTTAAGGTATCAAGGGCATAAGCAATTATTTAACGTATTCTTATCTTCACTTAGTTTAACAGAATTTTATTTATATTTTCCCAAACTTAAATGGATTTTGTACGACAAAGACGGAAGTAGTTCTAAATCTCAAAACAAGGCTGGAGCTACAGAATGACCAGATCAACAGCACCTTTTGAGAAAAAAAATCTCATGATGGGTATCGCACAATATCGCACCAAATAATCCCCTTCTACGTCGCTCAATGGTATACATAGGGTAGTACTATTCAAAACTGACCCCTTACATAAAGGCACAAAAGAAAATCTAAATGATAACTAAACTGGGTACCATCTTGGATATATCAAGTCTATTGTGTTTCAAATAATATACTCTGTGGTTTGTAACGTTTCTGATTTAAATGTGTCCCTTGGCATCAGTTAGGCAAAATGAGATTCATCTTCCAGTAAAGGATGAGGACATCTGCTATTCCCACAACAGTTTCTAATTGTTCACAAGTGATGCATTGTTAATATAAACTGTATAATGGTTTTGGAATTTTGGTTCAAGGATTTCGATTCGGTGAATAAGCACTTTTTAACTCACATACATGACGGCTATAAATCCCTAAAAGGGGTAGCCGGAGCCCCGGAATAATGATTTTTAAGCCAATTTTGGAAGTTTAGTGAGGAAAAGACAGTGAAAAAAAGGTTCTTGGTGATAAGTCTCCAACCGCATCGCCAAAAAAGCACTTACAAAGTTCCACAATCCTTAGTCGCTTTTTACAGCCATGGACAGAAAAGGAGTAGTGCTATTCACGGTTTCTCAATTCTTCTTATTTCCACATTACTTTAAACTACATTCTTTAGTAATGACTAGCCCCTATCTCCTAATATTCAGAGCAACTTACGTGATGATTACTTACTTATTACCTTTCAGAGACATATAGCATAAATGAGACGTTAAGATTTTTCTTTTAACTTGGTACTTGATTGTTCCTACAAAACAGCTATAGATTTGCCTACTTTCACTTATATTTACTATCAAAATCGGTGTATCCTGATCACCCAATGATTTAAATATCAAGTTCAGAGTATCCAAGTTTTGCTTGAACATGCGCAGCGTATTTACGTCATAGCCCTATTGCCGCCACATTGCTAATTCAATTCAGCCATGTGAAATACTCCAAATGTTAGCCCACAACAAAAACATCAATATCATCAGCCCAAAGATATCCGCGGCTGGATATAGGCCTCACTAAAAGATCTACACAAAACCGGTTCTATAGTTTCCTTATCCATTAACTACTTTGACCAATTAACTCGAAATAAGACTTATTAATAAGAGATATAAATATAGACAAATTTGTGTGGATACGAATCAGGTTTTTTTATTTCTTAACAAACATATGACAAAAACCAACTTTTTTACAAATAAGAGACATAACTTTTCTCACTGCTACTATTACATATTATTATTTCCAAAGTTTTAATACCAAATGTAACACGTATAATTGACTTGTTGGCATTTCCATCGTTGAAAACTTCCGATCTTGAAGAAGAATTTTGCTAGCGAGGAAAAATTAAGAGCAGTGTATACTATGAACGTAGGACTATTCTGTTATCATCCAACATTTATTTCTCCGTAATTGAAATAACTACTCATAATATACAGTTGTACCGTTATCTTAGTTCTGCAATAAATCTGACAAACGGTCCATCAACTTTTTGAGACTCTAAAAAAATTTTAGATCCCAGAAATAGTATTCAATAATTCAGAACAAGAATTCCTCACGCAAAGCTATTCAGAATTAATTTGCAAAAACCGAAACACCATTTCACCTATACTCACAGCTATTTATTCCAAAGCTTAATTATTTTTGAATCAACTTTATCCATTTTTGGAAGAAGAGTGGGCAGAAGATCGTTAAATAAATTCTCATTAGTGATGGTCTTCTAGCAATATCGCTCAGAAACTAAAAGAACAAAAGAACCTACGTCCAAAATTAGTGGACATATTTATCCAGAAGCTCCCAAATATATTCTAAAGAGCAGTTCTATTTACCCTGCAAATCATTAGTGCACCCTTGCAGCTGCCAAATTTCGAGCAGCAAATGATCTGGATAATTTTACAGGCGACTAGATCAATTTAACAGAATCAAAGTTTAACTTGAGTCTAGTGAATGTGCCAGGAAGATGGAACAAGATACTTTAATGCACAAAGGAAATATTTCTCTTCTTCGTTTTCATTCTGTAACTGGTAGTCTTGGAATATTTTAAAATTACTTTCCTCCTATACTATGTGTTTAGATAAAGGGATCACAAGATCTTAAATATGTCTAATCAACATCATTAGAAAACATTCTATTTATGTGATAGTTAGGCGTTTTCAGCATTTGCATTCTATCTGTAGTGATAGACACGTTTATTTTTCGGAAGGTTACGTGTCTATCTATAGGGATAGACACGTAGCCTTCCAAAAAATAAATGGAGGTAGGGGACGGTTAAAAAGTGTTAAAGAAACAAAGGAAAGAAGAATTTCGCACTAGTCTTAAGTGTTTTAGTAGCCACTTGACACTATAGCTCAATTGACAGAGCGACGGGGGCGTATACCTGGAGGTCGTGGGTCTTTATTTATTATTAGTGTAATCTTATCAAGTTTAATATACTTGGTGTATAGAAACTAGTAAACTTATTAAAATATTCAAAGAATTTGTTATTATAATATATTTATTACCACTGTAATTCAACAATTCAACTCATATAAATTAATACTGGACTGAACTAGAGTAGGACTGCGGTAGAAGATAACATTTTTAAAATTCAGTAAAATAAATTGTGGCGCTTTCATGTAAGTTCACTGCCACTTGCCGGAAAACCTTGCCTTAACTATCTATCAATGGTAGAAACAATAGATGTTTCCTAACCAACACTAGGCAAGTGTGCTTGTAATGACCTCGCAAATTCTCCTCAGTATGGTCCTCACTATAATATGATGATCATTGTACAGGTTACTTTCAATGACGGTCAAATAGTACAGGCATTTTTAAGGGTTTACTCTGGGTATCCACAGAAACTTAACTAATTATATGGTATAATGATGAATCGAATCGGCTTATAATGAGTCGAAAATAAAGGATTTACAATTTGTATCCATAGAAGCTAGTTATGAAGGCAAGCTTAGCATCATTTATTCAACCACTAAATACAATGCAGCTCTAGTGCAAATGAGCTCAACGGACGAAGCTTTATTAGTTATTAATGAATAGTAAGTGTAGTGCCCGAGGGATGTGTATTATATGTTACAAACTTTTCTATTAAATGGTATTTAAAAGTTCTTCATTTACTGTATGATTTGATTTAAATTAAAGAGAACATAAATAATAATAAAAGAGAAGAGAGGTTGGGATTTTCAAGAACCTAATTGTTGTGCGATGTGGCTGCAGATCCATTACTAACAATTGATGATATTTTCGCTTCTTTATTCAATCGACTTCCAAAATTGGCTGCGGAATTTCAAGCTGAAGCTCTGGCTACCCATTTTTGGGATATATACCCGTACGTATATGTATGTTTGTATGTATGCTGTTTATAATAAGTCTGAATAGAAAGATGAGTAAGTTCTGGGTATTGCAACACTTTTAATACTTTTATTGGTTAGGTCTATAAATGTAAAGTATAATATGGCTATTAATTGAGTGATATGAGCGTTCTAACTTTTAAAATATTGTTCTCTTATATAGCTCAGATTTAGTGTATTTTTATTATAATTTAAATACAATTTCAAAAAATGCGCGTTTTAGATTATTTAATCATAAAAATTAACAATTTATGAGTTATAAATTATTTAGGGCCTGAGTGCTAAGGTAGTATTCTGATTTCGGTATCATTTCCTCTTCGAAAGTCGACATTAAGCCTACTAATAAATACCTCTTTATATTCTTAGATGAAACTCTTCGCAAATTGAAATTATAATGGCTCCGCTTAAAGGGTATGAGCTTAACGAGTAAAATTAACCTTTTTATTCTTTCTCCTTTGAGACTGTTAATAGATTCTTAAAAGAAGTATTCGTTAAGAACACTTTGACTCAGGTGAGTACATAATTGCTCGTTTATACATTATTTAGGGCTCGACGAAGCAATTTGGTTAGAGGAGCATACTTGGAAAATAATTACACAAAAATAAGCACATATTTTAAAGAATACTTCAAAACAAAGTTATAAAACAGGCTTATTTCGCCTTGCACTAGTGAAGTTGCATTTGTAGCCACGCTTATGTGAATGTTGGGTTGCTTATCGTTACTTTGCCCCATTACAAAACTTATAAGCTCACAATTAGTAAAGTACACCTAAAGCTTTTACCAGTATGTCTATATAACTGACCTTAATTTTACTGACCCTACTATTCATAGGTTGTCTGGCAAGAAATATTTATGCTTTTTTATACTTTTTGTATCCGAAAGCTACTATTAAAATAGTGACAGAACTAATAAGCGCCAAATAAGTTTTAAACAAATGCGATGAAACGTTGATAAGCAACTTCAAATATTGACGCTGAGCATCCTAACGCTTAGACAGCTCTAAGCAAATAGCAGCGAAATCAGTATTCCCCAGATGCAACAAACAGTAACTAACTAACTAATTAGTCCCAAAGTCTAAAGGTCTCAATCTGCAATTAACTGGCGCAAACCAACAATGGCACAGAGCAAGTAGACGCTTACAAGTGCAATTTAAACTTGCAAAGAGTCATTGACTTGTCACGCAACGTTTGATTTCAGAACTTTCAAATAAGTTTATTTTTTAGTTTAAATTTTTAATCTTAAAACAGAAATAGAAACTCTGTCAAAGAGCCGGAAGGAAATATACGAAGTTTAATGAAAGGCATGCGTAAAAATATTGCTGAACTTCATTTTAGAAAGCACAAAAGGTTGGCTTAGGTCAAACGATGTGACGATCAATGAGAAATAAAGTTAGAGTATATGATAGTGTGATAACTTTCTATTTTATATTTGTCTCCTTCACTCGACGCACACTTATCACTTCGAATTATAACGAAAATTAGCCTGGTCAAATCAAATAACTACCTGAATTGATTGCAATGAAAATATATTAGGAAAGTATAAAAATAAGTTGTATTCCTAATAAATAAAGAATAAATAAAGGAAAGAAAAATTTCGACACAGGCGGGGATCGAACCCGCGACCTCGGGTAAACGCCCCGACGGTGGGTTCCCGACTGATGGGTTTGATCCCCGCCTGTGTCGAAATTTTTCTTTCCTTTATTTATTCTTTACTAGCTTTTTGCCCCGCGACTTCGTCCGCGTGGACTTCATTTTTTGCATCCAGTTTACATAATACCAAAATACCGAAACACTATCTCAACTTCTGTTTTTTATATTTATAATCCCGCGGGCATTGTAAATGACATAAAGGACATTGAGGCTTTTTAAGTGATTGTTGGGCGATGCAGTTTGTGACCCATCACTAACAACCTTTATTAACCTATCTTTTATCAATATATTTCCAAAATTGGATGAAGAATCTCCGAAGCTATGGCTACCCTTTTATGGAATTTATGGTTGTTAGCATATATTCATGAATGATTGATAGATGGATTTCATAAATTCAATCGCACCAAGTTTTATTATAAAATGTAAAAAAACTCTTTATTAACTTTCATTTGCTATATCAACCCGTTAGGGGTTGAGTTCCAAAAATTCCTTTTCAATTGTTCATAAGAATCATGAAACAAATATACCAAGTTTTTATGTTCAGAAATGAGAATATCTTTAGTAAGTACAGATACGGATAGTAGTTTGGCGCTGCGGCGAAGGCCCGGTGCTGCCCCCTACACTGACCGTTGGTGATAGTGGGAGAGCTTGCAGCGATTGCTCGGCAATATAGGGATGATTAGTGGTGGATCTCCTTCCAAAATAATCGCTAAATTGAAGGGATAGTGCTTGTTATTATTATATATAGTGTTATTTTAAGCTAACAAAACATTTTTTTACAAAAAGCTTGAATTACCTGAGATACGAACCCGGGACGATTGATTCATAATAGTTCTAATTAAATATTCATAGTAGTTAGTTATACCGCTACGCCACGGAGACGTTACCGGGGCGGTGTCAAATTTTTATTACGCTTTATTTCATATTAAGTCTTACTATTGATAAACAAATTTGTCATTTAAATTGATGAAACCCCTTCATCTTTCCATTATGAACATTAACAAAGTGTCTGATGTGAATTCCATCGATGATAAAAATAATCGCTGCAATATATTGAGCCATATATGAGTTAAGGTTTTTGATGTTCCTATGAGAACTCTTGCGGATTCCTTAGTTTCAAGGAATCGTCGTCGTTTCATTTAGCTTCTAAATTTACATGTTAATATTCGTTTGCAATATAAGTAGATGTAAAAAAAATTGTATACGATGAAAAAATGGTACATCATCCCTCGGGAGTTCCTTATTTTCGGGGATCCATTACCGTACCATTAAGCTTCTAAATTTTGATTTTTATATTAGTTTACAATATTTTACGTTGTTTTAAACGATACACAGCGCCATCTCCAATGCATTTAGTAAGCAAACAATATTTTTGATTTCCCATGGGAACATATTTTTTCCGGGATAAAAAGTACCCTATTATTTAATTTAGACTTCTAACTACACGTCTGAAGAATTTCAAAGCAATCGGTTCAGTATTTACGGCGTGAAAGCGGAACAAACAAACAAACAAACTCACTTTCCCATTTATAATATTAGTATGGATTTATTAGTAATAATCCCCACATGAGGTTTTCATGAACAAAACGATTTAAATTAAGTTGTATTCCATTAACGTTGAATTAATACTCATAGCTGAGTTATTAATTGTAGTGTGAAAGTGAACATACTATTAGTTTGCACAAAAATGGATTAAATTTAGAATTGAAATTCTTCAGTTCGCATATGTTTTTTTTTTTATAACGGCTACGGTTACCAGCCACATCACTCAATAATCAAACTAAACACCCGGGAGAATAAATGAGTGACATTCTAGGCTACCAAAGCTTTCTTGTTATATTATTATCTTATCTAAAACTAGTGGATCGGCCCAGCGTCGCACGGCTAGCGTTGTAATTTTAATATCTGAGGATTTCTTTAATTATATATTAATCACTGCTCAAGCTTTGTGAAATTTAGGGCAATGATTGCAACTTACAGCACTCCTAAATAGTGTAGCTTTGTGATTTTGAATGCGGTTTAGCACCTGCGATAATAAACAAAATTGAGTTGAAACTATGATGTAATTATAACAATCTAAAAAAGAAAACAATACCGCGATTTAGGATGCAACTACTGGCGTCATCTAGTATGTACTATGTAAATTAGTAAGGATTTGGTTTTGGACACGGGCGCGATGGCTTATTTCATGTATAATTTTGGTGTTTCTCTACCGATTTCTATGATTCTTTTTTTATTGAATAGGTAATAATGCAAACTTTTTTAAATTAGGGAGGATGATGAGTGAGAGAATTATAAACGTAAGAGCAAACAAATATAATCAGAATGCTCCGAACTGCTAAACTATCAGGATTACACGTGTTATTGTGAGTTAACCACAAAAGATAGACATATACTGTTGCGGAGTATTTTTTTAGACACCTGTATGTAGATTATTTCCGTCATACATCTCTTCTATGTTACTTTAACCATAAAGGCTGAACACGTGACGGAAGCTTAAAAAATGGAGTAATTTTTCCGGTTTTCCCAAAATTTCCCTAAATTCCTCTTCACTACTCTGCTAAAAAGTATATTATAACCTGCCCAGGAATATGAAATATAATTGTGCCAAGTTTTGTTAAAATCCGTCGAGTAGTTTTAGTTTCCATATAGAATATACAAACCGACAGACAGACAGACAGACAGACAAAAAAAATACTGATTGCATTTTTTGCATCAGTATCGATCACTAATCACCCCCTGATAGTTATTGTGAAAATATATTTCATGTACAGAATTGACCTTTCTACAGATTATTTATAAGTATAGATTCTTTTTTAGTATATTATTTTTATTTTGTAGCTTATTTAAGTCGTAATACTTGTTAAATTTCTCGGCGCAGAATAAAACTAATTATTTAATTACTTTCTACAGAAAAACTTTGTAAGAGGCGGCTAAGGGTATTGAAGCTTTTTAAGTGGTTTTTTGGCGATGTGGGTGGAGACCAAAAACATTTAGTTTGCAATCTTTTCCCCACTGAAGTTTCAAAAGTGGCTGAGGAATTTCTTATTCCGAAGTTCTGGCTTCCCCTTCTAGGGATTTATAGCCGTGAGTATATGTACGAGTATGTATGTTTCTACCAATACAACTCACAAACAAAACTATACTTACAATGAAATGTAGCTTGTAAACACAAAGTAAAAAGCTTTGAGCTATTCGATCGAACCTCAAAGTATCACATCAAAACACGAGTGATTGATGGTTTGATGAAAGCTTGAATAAACAAGACACAAGCGTCGGTTTCACCCGGAAATTAAGAAGCCATTGGGTTCCGCTCGCTTGTTTTGTTTTGACATTCACTAACCTATTCTGAAATTAAAGTAGAGTTTCTGGTTTTTAATATCCAATTGTTTTAATACGTTGAAATTGAATAAATATTTATTTAAAATGAAATACGCATTTGATGAAGTCAAGCTAGTATACTACTTATGTTGTTTATTGGAATACCTTTCAATTACTAGTGAAGTGAACAAAACCTGTGTTCGTTTTGAAAAAAGCAAATTATTCTAAAGTAGTTTGTGCTTCATGTCGTTACAACTTGACTTTTAAGTCTAATATCCTTTTCTATCCTTTTGTCTTTCTACAGGCCCATTACTTACGTAGTTGTGAATAGTGAGGTTTTAGTGACGGCATGCCATAAGCACAACACCTTGGGGTAGGTATCGTATATTTCAATTGTTCTTAAAGCACTTTAGAGTTTTTTATATCTTTATGGCGAAGATAAGTCTACTGATGCCAAGTGCCTTTACACCCTAAAACACCCCTTATTTTGAAGTAAGAATTTGTCCTTTTTTATCCTACATTTGTCAACTACGAGTAAGCCTAACACTCAATGCCACATTTCATCGCAATAGATTGAGAAATACAACAATACATTTAATCCCAATATGGCATACTTTCAAACATTGCAAGTTAAACAAATACGTTAAAAAGACACAATATTCTCAATACTCCAATATATGCGAATACAATACAAATTTACGATACATTGATAGCTCTGGAAAAACAAAATGGCTTCCGTTTGCTAAGTAAACAAGTGTTATATGAGACGTATTTGTTGTCCTTCGTTATTTATTGGTTTTTATATTGTTATTGATAACTTTAGTGCCGTTCATATATTTGTTTTGTTCTTTCATCGAATATTGGCATGATATTAAAAAGCTATGGTATGAACAACAGTATTATCAGATCCAAGTACTAACTAAATGACTATTGACTAATTAACTAATGTGTTTGTTATTATTTATAATTGTATTTTTAGTCTTAAGCTTAAAATGTGTGATCTACAGTTTTTTTACACGTTTTCGATATAAATGTTAAGTATTTTGATTTTTTGGCATATATTATTTTATTTAATTATGGGTACTGAGGTATTTTAATATCACATTTGTTTTTTTTGACAAAAATAACCTAAACATAAAACAAATCTTGTCAAAGGAACATGAATGCTTTATGAAAATTAAGTATACAGTGTGTAATTCGAAACATTACAAACCCATCTTATGAATAAATGACTCTCAACGAGGTTTTTCATTAAATACCCTTAAAATATATATATATATTTTAAGGCTCTCTGTATAATATGTCCGTATATATATATACGGACATATTATACAGAGATCAAGTCAGCCCAAACTAAGTAGAACTTGTATTATCGGATACTAACTCAACGAAATATTTAATACTATATAATACACATATGCATAACATCCAAGACTAAAAAACAATATGCTCATCACCTAAATGTTGCTCTCAGCGGAGATCGAACCCGCAACCCCTGGACCGAGAAGCTAGTCACCTATCCACTCGACCACGGACGTCGTCGAACCCTTATTGCAAAAGTGCATAAATATTAACCCCGCCATCTTGGATATTCCACCATATTGGAATGAGATTAACGTAACGTTATTTTTCAAATTACTCTCAAAAAGCCCTTGCATTTGTTACCCATATTGTAGAAGTAGAATAAAAATCAACATTCCGCCATCTTGTCTGGCCCGCCATATTGAATTAAGAATGACGTGATCTTAATGTGCATTCTCATCTAAATATAATGTATATGTCGCAGGAAAATCGTCAAACTCGTTAACTTATAAGTTTCCTAGGAAACTTGTAAGTTGACGGAAATCCGTCAAACAGCATGTGAATTTACATCTTACCTGATAGTTTTTAGGAAACTTGTAAAATAACGGACTCACCTCAGGAAAACTGTAAATGAGGATAATTTTTGACAAGTTTTCGAGTTTTAAATTTATAATTTAGGAATTTTGTAAGCTTCCTCATGGGTGCTAGTGAAATTGTTTATAGAACTAGTTACTTATGATGACTGGTTAAGAAGTGAGCTGAGTAAGGAAAAACGCATTTATTTAAAGTTATGACAATGTTTTCAAATATAAATAAAGAACTGGACTAAGAAAGGTTTCCTAGCCGTTAATCTTACGTAATAAAAAACAAATACTACGAATAATTTATTACGATAACGGATTTTTACAATTGTTTCTATTTGTTAATCAACCAACCTTCTGACTTTCTTTTCACTCACCCGAATCACAGTAGCAAATTACTACTAAAATTAGAAGAAGGTGCTGGGTACGCAGCTACTTCACCCAACAATCACTTGAAAAGCCTTTGGTTTCCTCTTACGCTAACCGCGGGACAAAATATTATGAATGCAGTAAATTTGTAAGAGTTTAAAATCTTACCAACCAATCTTGGCAACCGTGATAGCCCAGTGGGTAGAACACTCGGTTATCGTGCAAACGACTAGTGTTCAAATCCTGGGTCGGGCCTACACCAATTTGTCTTTTCTAAAGACATATGTGTGGTTAATTTATCATGGTTGTTAACGGTGAGGGAAAACATCGTGAGGAAACCCACATGGCTGAGTTGTACTTAGTCATGTGACAGTGTATTCGTACAAAACGGCGATAGGCCTGCCCCCTATCACGTGAGTACACTGTCCATGCAAAACGTGGGTACTCTGAACACTAGGTGACAAAGTCACGTGATGTTCAGAAGTATTAGTACCTCTGCCAACCCCTTCGGGGATATTCGGCGTGAACGTTTATGTTATGTTATGTTTAAAATCTTACACGCATCGGTTAAGAATAGCACTAACATATTTCTGGCAGTATCCTATACCAATGGATGTCATTGAAGGTGACTAAGGGTTTTGGGGCTTTTTTAGTGTTGTTTTGGCGATACGGTTGGGGACGTATCGCTAATAATGTTAAGATTATAATCTTTTCCCATTAAACTTCCAAAAGTAGCTAAGGAATTTCTTATTCCGACTGTCAGGCTACCCTTTCTATGGATTTATTGCCGTGAGTATAGGTATGTATGTATCAGTATTAAAACGCTCTTTAAAGAAATATCTGGAAGGCATTCATATTATATAACTATAAAGTATCACGATATATACGCAAACTATTTATATTTAATAAATACACTTAAAAAATACTTTATTTCAATGACAGCAAATAATTAATAGATTAGTATTAGTAAAGCAAGGAAAATATTAGTGTTGATTGTCGAGTTGACAAGACGCGCGAATACGTCACATCACGTGACCGGCCGCCAGCCAATCCGCATTGACTAACATCCCTCCCTCCGCGCCATCAGCGCAGCCCTGCATTGACAACTTTCCTAGCAGGATTCAGGAAACTTGTAAAGTTCCTAAAATACAGAATTTTAAACTCGGAAACTTGTCAAAAATTATCCCCACATACAAGTTTCCTGAGGTGAGTTCGTTATTTTACAAGTTTCCTAAAACCTAAGATGTAAATTCACATGCTGTTTGACGGATTTCCGTCAACTTACAAGTTTCCTAGCAAACTTATAAGTTAACGAGTTTGACGATTTTCCTGCGACATATATACAAAATTTCAGTTGATATCATCGTCAAAATGGAGTTGCAAGATTCCACCTTAACATGCAAACATTTTACTGCAATACATTTTCACTGTAAGTTCAAAAAAAGGTTATATTAAAAACATTCGACTACCAATTTATTAATGCCGAATAATATAATTTAAGGTAGTATAATTCATGAATGTAGTTAGATAAAATTATAACTTAATGGAGACCCATCACCAACGATACTTTATTTCTACCATCTTGTCTCCTATTAACATCCAAATGTGGCTACGGAGTTTCTAGCCCTAAAGCTCTGGCTACCCCTTTTTGGGATCTACGGCGGTACATATATACATTTATGGACAATTTAATATTATCACAATATCCAGGAGCACTAGGACATACAGAAATCGATGTATAATAAAAAATAGAAGATTCTATCGTAAACTTTTTGTTATTTTCGGTGATATTTTCGTGAAATCGTAGCAGCAGTCGCCGTTTTAGCAGTAAGTTTTAGCAGCAAACATTGAAAAGAATGTTGAAGTGTAAAACGTATTAAAGTTATATTACAATTTCGCAGCGTATTTGTAAAGTTTCTACGTTCGCAGCTCCGACGAAGTTTTGATTGAACAACAATGTTGCAAGAGGACATTACTATCTTTGTTCCCATAGCATTTATATTATTACCAGAAGTTTAAAAATATCAAGTTTTGTTTTCGTTAAATATGTAAAATATATAAATATATACTCACGGCTATAAATCCCTAGAAGGGGTAGCCAGAGCTCCGGAATAAGAATTTCCTCAGCCACTTTTGAAAGTTGAGTGGGGAAAAGGTTGTAAAGTAAATGTTTTTGGTGATGGGTCAAAACTCACAAAAAATCACTTAAAAAGCCCCAATACCCTTAGCCGCATCTAACGAACACCTACGGTCAAAAAGTCAAAAGTCAAAAAGTTTATTTTTCAAAATAAAGTTAAATACTAACATTTTTTGAACGTCAAAGTTTTAAATTAATCGTTAATCCGTTGCTTCGGAAGGTGTTCGTAAAGAGAAGAAGCAACAAAGAAACTCTTTACATTCACATTTTTGGGTCCGGTAAGAAATGGAGTAGTGCTATTCTTAGCTGACACTACACAGCAAATGATAAAACAATATCTGCAAAGTAATATGTCTTGACATAGCAATATATTAAAGCATATAAATAGGAGGAAAAAAATATAAGGTAATACTTATTGCTTTTTGATAGTTTCTCCAATTTATACAGGGAAATATCTGGAACTGAATTTTTGACTTCGTTTAATAAGCTTTAATTTTGTTGTAGTTCAAATTTCATCACTCGCATAGTTTCTAGGATACCAACGAGTATTTTATTTATCACCTTATTTCTTTCTTATTCATTGGCAACGACACTACTAACCGATCTACCAGTGGTGTCATCCACAATGAACGGTACCACAAAGTCCATTTTGATTTCGATTGTACAGTCAACACACAAAAAATATGAAACTATTTTTCAACCCCTTTATAACGATGGGTAAGTACCTACTTGTGAAATTTCCGTCAGTCCAAAATCATCAAAGGGTAAAAATCTTTGAAATTTCATATAGATCATTTGTTTTTGTAGCTATCAATGTATCAGGGAGGCATAATTTCCTAGAGTTTCCTGAAAATTCTCTCCCTACCCATCGTCCACGGCGTACAAATCCCGTAAAAAGGTCTTAATCCTTAGGTGTGTCTTGTAAAAAATGGCGATAAATTTCCTTTCCAACGATTGTCTCGGTTACATTTTTTACACACGATGCTGTATGATCCGGACACAAGTATTTCTCAAACTCAAACTTTCATTTTCACATAAAACTCAAACTTTCAAATTCACGCCGTATATCCCCAAGAGGTTTGGCAGAGTTACTAATACTTCTGAACATCACGTGTAATTTTTCGCACGTGCAATTACTGTGGATGACACGACTGGTAGTTCGGTTAGTAGTGTTTATGATTTTGAGTATTCGTTAAAAATCCTATATTGTACCGAGCATAAAATAAATATTAGCACTTGTGATTTTTTTGAGTATAAATCAAATTATTACTTGCACAAATATAACTCATACCATGCCTGATTGAGCTGAAACTAGCTGAAATTCTTTCATTTTACTGCAATCTCACTGGAGAAAGCGTACACGAAACTAAACCTGCAAAATCAAGACGCTAACAATTCGTATATCTTTATCTGATTACAGTGTGCGCTTCCAGACTTGTGTTGTTGCAGTAAAATGGAAAACTCGTTTTAGAGTTCAGCTGGAAAAAGTTTAATGATATTGTTTCGGTGATAAGGTGAAGCGAAAATGTACATATATATTTACGGTTGCTATGGACCATAGCGTCACAATTAAATGGTTTTTGACCGCTGTGAATTGATTATACATTATAAAACAATTAACTACTTACGAAAGTAAAGTTTATTACTATTGACAGTTGGTTAAGCACAGTGCTTGTACAAATAGTTGCAGGATTTTTTTTAAAGCGATCATTGTGATACGTAATAAACAGTTATTATATATCTTACTATGTTTTGGTGATGTTTACTAGAAGACATGAAAGCAAGTGATCCCTTTAGATAATTTATTTTCGGATGTTAAACGGAATATACCTTAGATAAGTGATTTTCTTTTGTAGCATCGTACAAGTACCGCAAACGTGAGATGACTTTAAAAAAATATCGCAGATTGCAAATAGGTTTTCAATCCCCATTTTATTACCACCTCTTTCCTGTTTCAAAATTCATCCCGTTGATTAAGTTTCGACTCACACATCTTGCACAGTGGTAGTCATATATATCGACACGGTTTAATTAATATTAAGTAATAACACTTACACTCGGGTGCTCCTATCATAACATTGTGCATTGAATTATTTTGTTCTTCGGCCTCAAGGCAAAAATAAAAAAAAACTGACCTAGTTCGAGTCCGTTTTCTTGAAAATTAAATATAATCATATAAATAATATTTATTTAGCATAGAACCCACGTTAATATCATCATCATCAGCCTTAAGACGTCTACTGCTGGACATAGGCCCCCCGAAGATCTCCACAACGAGCGGTTCACGTTTTCACCTGTGAAAGGTACAACTTTAAATAATAATAAAACTACCACATTTAATGAGAAACAACCTGGAAACAGACGGTTAGATAGTAAAGTTTTGGTATGAAATTTCATAAGAGGGAACGGACCATTGAATACCTAAGGTCATCAAACAACTTTTTATGTACATATTACATTAAAACATAACATAACATAAACGTTCACGCCGAATATCCCCGAAGGGGTTGGCAGAGGTACTAATACTTCTGAACATTAAAATTAAAAGAAAACGAAATACACCAAATAAATGAAGACAAACAAATCCGATGTGTTTATCAGATAAAAGTTTGTTCATCTACACTGTAGTTGTTCGAGTTAAAAGGAAACTCATTTTTAGAGTTTCCCTGTGAGAAAAAAAAAGGTTTGCCACACTAACTATGTTCGTAGCGAACGTGAGCCAAGTCGAGATGTTTAGATTTGTTTTTTACACTTTGTCGTGGTTCTACTTATTGATTTGTTTTTCTTCATTAGTTTTTTGTGGAACCGCATGTAAGTCGTTTTATCCTACATTGATATGTGGAACCTTGTATGCAAGTAAAAAAGTCACAGACATATAATACTTTAAGTATTTAATCCAAAAAAGGGATAGCCGGAGCTTCAGACTATGAAACTCCTCAGGCACTTTTGGAACTTGAGTAGGAATAACATAGTAAAATAAAGGTTATTGTCAATCAACTATCCCTTTAGAAGCCCCTTTTCCCTTAGTCACCTTTGTCGACACCCATGGAAATAATTGCCGTGTAGTGACGGCTAAGAATAACACTACCCCATTACTACCCGTGGGTGATCGTAAAAGGCGACTAAGGGTATAGGGGCATCTTAAGTTTTGAAACATTGATTGATCCCAAAAAACATTTATTTATTATTACCATCTTTTCCCCAATCAACTTCCAAAAGTGGCCGGGGAATTTCTCATTCCAAAGCTCTGGTTACCCCGTTAAGGGATTTATAGCCGTGAGTATAATATGTATTTATGTATGTTTAGAAAGAAATGGGTAAATCTTATTGCAAGCTGATACTAACAGGAGTAGAAAAAAATATTATTTTAAGCCCCACGACATAAATATGTATATAAATATATGATGATAAAATGTTGACTGCAGAAACAATAGCAATTTATGTAAGTGCGGTTGTTTTTAAAAGGCTAGTGCACCCCAAAATTCATACGATTTTTAGATTGATGTCATATTGCCTATGATATTTTTGACACTTTCAGCTTACTATTTGTAAAAGCGTTTTTGGAATCAGCTGATCAGTTTTAGAGCTTATTCATTTGAAATTGATAAAAACAACAAACACACATATGAAATATGGGTATGTAATGTGCGCCGTGTGTATCAAATTCAAATATATATAAACTGAAGTTATTGTTTCCCATTGGTGTTGGCAAAAATGAATCACTTAACTTCAAGAAATTGTATCATTTTGTACATACACATACGCCCGGCTATAAATACTAAAAAGGGAATAGAGCTTCAGAATTAGACATTCTTTAGCCACTTTTGAAAGTTGAGTAGGTAAAAGAATATAAATTAAATGTAAAATCGTTAACTAATAGTGATGGGTCTACTACCGAGTCCAGCAATAGTCACTTAAACAATTCCAAAACCCTACAAATAACTACGGTAAAATATGTTGTGGTGGTAAACTAAGTCGACACTAAACAGCATTGTCTACATTTATACAAATATATATCAGAGATTTTAGAGAAATATTTTATATATCTAAAGGAAGCTTTGAAGAGATACGTAATCAAGTGGTTGGTTAACAGCGGTACACAAGCTGGATCTAAAGGTAGAGAGGTTATTACCTCTGCCAACCCCTTTAGGGATAGCGAGATCGTCCGAGTCTATGAGTCAGATATTGATAGAAATATTGTAAAATTTTAATGGTTCATGGAAACCATTAATTACACATTAATACCCTCTGATATACAATAATATGTTTTAATTAAATGCGGTTGGAGACCCATCACCAACAACCTTCATTTTACCATCTTCTCCCCACTCAACTTTTCAAAAGTGGCTGAGGAATTTCTAATTCCTTAGCTCTGGCTACCCCTTGTAGGGATGCCGCTGTGAGTTGTATGTATGTTTTAATTAAAAGCTTGTTTATTAAGACCTTTTCAAATTTAAGCAGAACCACAATTCAAAGTATTCAATCTACTCATTATCATGATGTGCGCGTTTTGGAGTTTACTCAGCTGACCCAATACCGGGGAAGAGTAAATTTTATATCATTATTTAGGTTCCTATGTAGCATATTTACACACATTTACTCTCGCCCATTAATTTCTAGAAGGGGTAACCAGAGCTTTAAATAAAAAATTCCTCAGCCACAGTGGAAGTTCAGTGGGAAAAAGATAGTAAAATGAAGGTTGTTGGTAATGGGTCTTCAACCGCGTCGGCTTGCCATTAGTCGCCTCTTGCGAACACTGATGGATGAAAATGGGGTTGTGCTTTTCTAAGTCGGAACCACCTATTTCTATATCAGATCCCATTAATGTCGTGTCATATATTTATTCTATTATTCCGATTGACAGCTTTATCGCAAGGCGCTGTGAGAACTTTTGCACAGATTAATGTGAGGGAACCATGTATCCTGCTTAGTTTTAGATACAATTCTTAGCAGGATGAAAGTTTTCCCTTAAGTTAGTCTAACACACTCACAGTGATCCCAAAATCCGCTCTCGAATCTTCTAGTATGTTAAATGCAACAAAGGAAATAAGATTTTTCAATTCAATAACGATTTCAAAAACAATAATTTACTAACACTTTGTTACAAAAATCGAGAATTATGAAAAATTATGTCAGATCTGTTGCTGTGTAGTGTTGGCTTAGAATAACACTACCCCATTTCTTATATATCTAGTATATAAGAGGCGACTTACGGTATTTGGGCTTTTTAATGGATTTTTGGGCGATGCGGTTGGAGACCTATACCTATCACCAACAACCTTTATTTTACCATCTTTTCCCCACGCAACTTCCAAAAGTGGCTGAGGAATTTATTATTCCTTAGCTCTGGCTACCCCTTCTAGGGATTCATAGCCGTGAGTATTTGTATATATGTGTGTATGTCAGAACTGAGTTGTTGTTTTTTTACGAAACGATGACGTAAGTCTATATAAATCACTTTGAACCTTATTTCAACAAATTTAACTAAACTCAAACTCGAAAGTACACGCCGTATGTCTCCGAAGGAGTTGGCAGAGGTACTACTACTTCTGAACATCACGTGACATTGTCACCTGGTGTTCTGAGTACCCACGTTTTGCTTGGACAGTATACCCACGTGATAGGGGGCAGGCCTTTTGCCGTTTTTCACGAATACACTGTCACATGATAAAATACAACTTAGCCATGTGGATTTCCTCACGATGTTTTCCCTCACCATTGTAACCGTAACTATCATGATAAGTGCCAACAAATTTAGTTCCCATAAAGGCAGCAATAACACATCCGGTATACATAAGCCGGTACCTGAGCATGGGTGCTCAAATAACATTTACATTAACTGCGTCATAAAAGCGAACATCCCTTATCTGTAACACTAAACAATACTAACACTGTACTGTGTAAAATAGTTTTATATACCCGAGAATGTTTTATACCTACTTTGACTAACGGCTATTCTTCTAAAAAGAAATACAAAGTTTGTGTTATCTGAAATTCTTAAGCCATTTTTTAAGTCTCGCTTTAAAGTCTTCCAAATACTAAATCTGTGAATACATACACTAATACTCGACTACATCTTTTACATAGATACTACTACTCGTTTTTCGTGAACGACGCCGACGTGTAAAAGAACAGAGCAACTACTATTTGCCTGTACAAAGCTAGAAATATTTTATATATTTCTTATTGTTCAACAAACGTAGACTTGCATTTCTCTTTCAAAATATAAATAAAACATAAGTGAATTACTAACATCATAGACTCATAAATAAAGAATAAATAAAGGAAAGAAAAATTTCGACACAGGCGGGAATCGAACCCGCGACCTGGGGTATACGCCCCGATTCGATCGGGTATACGGTATACGCCGTCGCGGGTTCGATTCCCGCCTGTGTCGAAATTTTTCTTTCCTTTATTTATTCTTTATTTATTAGTAATAATCACATGAGGTTTTCATGAACAAAAAGATTTAAATTATCATAGACTCAGAATTGCAAAAGCTGAAAATAATATGTTCGAACAGTACTAAAAAGTGACGAGTTAAAGACTATAACAGTATAATGTCTTATTCCAACGTAAGCATAATATCACCTCTACATACGGCCGTAGCCTCATTTTGATTACCAATCGGTGGGTTACAAAGCCGGTCGTAAAATCTCTTATCTCTTTACGCAACCGAGCCTCTATTCTGATAAATTGGATGGCTTCAGTGTCAGAAGGGAGTGTAAATGAACAGTTTTATTTAATGCTTGTATGAACTTAGTTCTCTATGATAAGCAATGCGTTACTATGTTTTGAATAATATTTTCGAATTGGAAATTGAAATAAGAAGCCCTTAAGAATTTGGTCTTTATAACATAACATAACATAAACGTTCACGACGAGTTTCCCCGAAGGTGTTGGCAGAGGTACTAATACTTCTGAACATCACGTGACTTTGTCACCTGGTGTTCAGAGTACCCACGTTTTGCATGGACAGTGTACTCACGTGATAGGGGGCAGGCCTATCGCCGTTTTGTACGAATACACTGTCACATGACTAAGTACAACTCAGCCATGTGGGTTTCCTCACGATGTTTTCCCTCACCGTTAACAACCATGATAAATTAACCACACATATGTCTTTAGAAAAGACAAATTGGTGTAGGCCCGACCCAGGATTTGAATACTAGTCGTTTGCATGATAACCGAGTGTTCTACCCACTGGGCTATCACGGTTGTGTTACTAAATTAAAAATACTACTTAATTAAAATTAGAAAATAAATCCTTACAATTTATTTTTGTAGTGTTTCTGTAAGTATCTTCTTGAGAAATAACATATTTAAAGTTGTGGTCTATTTTGGAAACGGAATCAGATAGTAAACTGTCTCCAATCGATATCCCAAATCGGTTACTGACAGGAAGAGTAATAGTTCGCCCAATAATCCTTACTACGGGAGTTCTGATGTTTTTCTGTGATTCTAACAGTTGATAACAAACCTACTGGATTTACTAGAGATTCTGCCAAACACATTTTATACGGAACCTAAAATCGGCCTCCTATTTATTTGATGATGTTATTATTATCTGTATTGTAACATATTGAATTTGTTGTGGCAGTAATCGGAAAGCATACACTAAAGTTTTCGTACCTATATAATGGATAATTAAAATATAATCTGCACAGAAGATACACCAAATGCGATTACATTCAACGTATTAATAATTATGTAATACGATTCTAAAAAACTTACTCTCTAACTCGTACCAACTTTCTCCTATGTTACATTATTATCTTCGCAATTAGTTAAAACTTTAATATCTAAATACAAAGTTTTTATAAACCACACAACGTAAAAATGGTTCTAAAAAGAACGAAAAAAAAGATGTTTAGATTGTGTTAGTCGCTGAACACTTATTATGAATATGTATCCAACACCATTCAAATGGATATTGTAAGTATTGCGAAAATTCGACCACGGTACTAATTATAGCATTGTTTGATAATATGAGGTCTAACTGCGAGATTTAATTTTCGACAAATATATTTTTTAAATTAATTAGGCTTATAATACTCACTCCCTTTATACCTCACAGTCACAGCTCATACATGACCCAATCAAAGGGTAGATACATAGGGTGATCTGGCCTAAGTTCACTACGCTAGCCAAGTACGGGTTAGCAGACTAACGACTACTACCGTGATAGTATCCAACCACCGACAGCCACCGTTCCGGAAACATGCCCTCCGAAGCTCGGACGTTATTTAACATACATACATATACTTACGGCTATAAATCCCTAGAAGGGGTAGCCAGAGCTAAGGAATTAGAAATTCCTTAGTCACTTTTGAAAGTTGCGTGGGGAAAAGATGGTAAAATAAAAGTTGTTGGTGATGGGTCTCCAACCGCATCGCCCAAAAATCACTTAAAAGCCTCAATACCGTTAGTCGCCTCTTACGTTCACCCACCAGAAGAAACGGGATAGTGCTATTCTTAGCCGACACTACACAGCAATTTTATTTTATTTTTTAAATTTTTAAGTTATTTAACATACATACATACATATACTCACGACTGTAATTCCCTAGAAAGGGTAGCCAGAGCCAAGGATTTATAAATTCCTCAGCCACTTTTGGAATTTGCGTGGGGAAAAGAGGGTGAAATAAAGTTTTTTGGTTAGTCGCCTTTACGATCACCCACGGGTAGAAATAGGGTAGTGTTATTCTAAGCCACGTAGTGTTATTAAACATATTTATAATAATCATTTACCTAGTTTAACTGCTATGGGAAAATACATGCTTCATACATGCATAGACTGCTAAAGTCATTACTCTTTTATTCGGCTGTGCCTTAGTCGAGCAAAGATGAATGTTATACTCCCAAACTTGCGACAAGATATTGCCATTTACACTTGTAATAGTTATATATCAGATCTTTCAAAGTTTAGATTGAAACAAAGAGGGGATAAGTGGCTATTTAAAATCAGTTAATCTCTGATAAATCTGTTGATGGACAAGATGCAATGAAATTTTTTGAACCCTTATAACTTGGGTTTGGATTATGCTAGATCTACAACATTTTCGGGATATATTGTCAATAGCGGACTTATTGAACATATAAAGTTTTCATTACATTAGCTTTAATACTTCAGATTTTATTTATATCTAAAAAACGCTGATTACTGACTCACTGATGATCATCGACATTTTTAGGGTATTTCCTAATGTCCTAGAAAGCTGAATTTTTTTTATGTAAGCAACAAAAAAAATATAATACTTGTAACTTTCATCCCCCAACCCCATAAAACTAGAGGATGGGAGTTTGTATGAGACCTGTAATTTTAAATTTTGACGCTAGAGGTCTAATCTGATCTAAAACTTGATGCCCCCAGATATATATAGGTATGTATAGGTACTCCTTGTTAAAAAAATAGCAATGGTGTTACAAATAAGCTACAAAAAGAAATGAAATCCCACCAAAAACTATTTTATGCCAAATGTTCCAAGACTACACCTCACCACACCCTCACCGTTAACATGGTTGTTAAACACTTTTGTGTTAAACAATAGTTCTTGTAGTAACGAACGCCCAAACCACATGTTTTGACTAAGATGTAGAGTTTGTGAAGTTAGGCTTTGTAGAGTTAGGGTTAGTTAACTTGATTATCCAATTTATATTTTCTAAAGACAAATGTGTGGTTAATTTATCATGGTTGTTAACATCGTGAGGAAACCCACTTGGCTGAGTTGTACTACGTCATGTGATAGTGAAATCGTACTAACGGGCGATAGGCCTGCCCCCTATCACGTAAATACAATGTCCAAGCAAACGTGAATACTCTGAACACCAGGTGAAAACGTCACGTGATGTTTAAAATAATACCTGCCTAATGTTCATTTCCAAAGTTTACCAGCAAACATTTAATTAAACACCGATATTTAGAACTATTTGGATTCAAGCAAAATTCCCTTTAATTTTCCATCTCAAAATATCGTTTACCTGGGCACGGTAATAATTTTGGTATTGGTTACAAATTATCATTAATACTTCATCGAGGAAGGGGAATTCCGAAAAACTTCCTTTTCGTAATAGCTACCCTTATTTAATACATTTAAATGGATGGAATTTATTTAATCGGCTCGTTAAATTTATGAACGGTAAATTGTTTTATGTGTTTTCATGAAATAGGTTTATACTGTTTTATTCTATGTAAAATAAGTATTTGTTATTGTGAGTATATAAAACAAGTTTAAATAATATTCTGATATGTTAAATGGAATACTTTTTAGCGGTAGGCGTATATAAAACTTTAGCTGTTTTATTGACTCAATTAGCGCATTGTAATTCAATTTATTGTACTCGTAAACTGTTGAATTATGACGTTTCATATATGCATGTTTGCGCATTCACAAACATTTTTTTTAAGAAAAGCTAAAAGTATAAAAAAATAGAACAATACGAATTTCAACGACCACGTAATAATACAAATTTAATTTTTTCGCCATATACCGGACCCTTGAAAAAGCAATATTCGCCCCAAAAAGGTCCTTTGCCAAAATACAATTAAGCAGATAAAAGATAAGCCACAGACTTTCTGAGCTAAAATGACCTTAATAAGAGTTACTTTGGGAGATTCAATCAGCAATCTGCCATGATAGATATCTCTTACAAGATTACGTTATGTACAGTGTTGTTTATAAGTGTATAAAGAAATAAAACCTAAAAAATAATGTAGATATAAGGACGGAATACCGTAATTAAACCAATTCTATGTACGTGTAAGCATAGTTTGCTCCCTTTTATATCAAAGCTCATATATGTATATCCCCACTAGGGCGTTTGAGCTGAGAATTAAAAATTATGGTTAAAAGGCTAAAGTCCAAAACAATAAGCCTATGCCGGGTAACGGACCTTAAACAACAAATATCATTGATATTAGCCAGGACCAACAACTAAAGGTGCGAAGAACATTTTTCTTTTTTTTGCAGGTTATGATAATTTAGCCTACATTGTCTTATGCAAAGGTAAAACACCTCAGGGACAGTTTAAAGAAAATCAACAGAGAAACATAAAAAAAAGATAATATTATAATGTGATGGTCTCCTAATTACTCCGTCGGATGTGTTTCCCTAAGAGGTATTTATGTCTAACATTATGGAACTTTACCCATTTCTCTCGGCAAATCGACTAAGTTTACAAGTAGGAGGTAATAATAGGGTTACGTTACTTTTAATGGAACAATTATTTTTACTAACTTTATAATTGATTATGGTTGTTCTTATATTATGAAACTTTTATTTACAAAAAATTACCTTATTTGTATGAAATTTTGGGTTGAAGGTTAACTTCTTAAGATATTATCATTATTAGGATTCTCGCCCTGTAGTGCCGGCTTTGAGTGTCACTACCCCTTTCTATAAGAGGCAACTAAGGGTATGGGTTTTTTTAAGTAGATTATTTCAACCATCTTGTCCCCTATCAACTTCCAAATAAGGCTGAGGAGTTCTAACTCTGAAGCTCTGCCCACCCCTTTTTGAGATTTATGGCCATGAGTACATACATATATGTTTTTAGGATACAGGACTTTGCTTATAAAGTTTTCAAGTCAAAAAATATAATAATTTCGTGAAAAAAGCGGTCGCTCTTATTCAAATTATTTTTGGTAAAAAGGTTTTTTGATTTTAAAGGAAAACACTATGTAGCGGTAGACCTGCCCCTTTTGAATGAAAACACTCTCAAAACTAAAAGTGGGTTCTTTAAACACGAGGTTACCAAATTTCACGTTAGTAACGTGATCACCCTTTAGTGGATACATAGTATAAACGATACGTCTATGTCTACCTGTATTAAAACTTCATGTACCGATGTTAAAACATTCATAAGAAATTATTAGCATTACATACATACATATACTCACGGCTATAATTCCCTAGAAGGGGTAGCCAGAGCCAAGAAATTATAAATTCCTTAGCCACTTTTGAAAGTCGAGTGGGGAAAAGGCGGTAGATAAAGCATATTAGCATTAATTTTAAAAATTTTACTTTTATGTATTATAATGTTATCCATGCTCAAGTTTCTCTTATAAAATAAACCAATAATTTTGAGGTTTCCAACAACAAAACCCTTTCCAATTTTACTGAGAGGAAAGTAAACTGAATTAATTGAATTCGATTCAAATTACAGTGAGATTGTGTTTGTGCAAGCTAAATAAAAATTTCCACTAGATTTTTTCCAAAAGCGAAGAAAAACGAAACCATTTGCTTGTTTCCATTTATTTCGTCTACTATACTATTTATTTAAACTTTTTTCATTTATACCATGTAGTAATTGTTGCAGTTAGAGAATAAAAATAACGAGATGTGCCGAATAAAATTGTAATTAAAAGAAATTTGTAAAAACAACGAATTGTAAAACAGAAGTTGTATAGTAAATAGCAGATGACGTCAGCAAAGAAAGATCGTTGTAGACATCTTCAGAGAGGCTTATGACAAGTAGTTTACTTCTATTGGCTTATGAAATGATTGTATTATGATTTCAACAAAAAAAACTATTTAGTTATTTTGGTGGTAGCAACCTTGATAGCTCAGTAGGTAGAACACCGCTTACCGTGCAAACGTTGGGGGTTCAAATCCCGGGTCGGGCCTTCACCAATTTTCTTTTCTAAAGTCATATGTGTGGTTAATTTATCATTGTTATTAACGGTGAGGGAAATCATAGCGAGGAAGCCCGCGTGGCTTAGTTCTACTTTGTTAAGTGACAGTGTATTCGTACAAAATGGCGATAGTCCTGCTCCCTCTTACGTGAGTACACTGTCCAAGCAAAACGTGGGTATTCTGAACACCAGGTGACGTAGTAGTAAAGAAGTATTGGAACCTCTGCCAATCCCTTCGGGGATATATGGCCTGAACAATTGAGTTTGAGAACTACTTGTTTCCGGGTCGCACAGCATCGTGTATTAAAAAAGTAACCAATACAATCATCGTAAAGTGTATTTACCTCATTAAGTTGAAGACATTTTTTACAAGCTACACTTTAGAACTAAGACCTTAAGATTTTTTAAGATGAAATCTCTAACTTCTTTTACCAGCATTGCCATTATCTTGAAGTTAAATTCACTTGAAATTCCGTCTTATTTCATAGCAAAAGGAACTAAACAACCTATATTATTACCTTATTTTGCTAGCCGTACAAGCTAAAACCTCAAAGCTCCGCTTTCACAAGATCTGCACTTCGAGTACTGCTTAATTTACTAACGTATTAATTAAGTAAGTGCTTAAGCTAACATGAAATTAGCATTAGCTTGTTGGCAACTAAGACGGCCAGCTCACTTTGATGCGTCATAACGAATAGAGCAACTAAGAACAAGACTTTATAAATCTTCTTTGACTTAAGCTAAGTAAATCTTATTATAAGCACATTATTTTATGTCACTTTTAGACAAAGAGGACTAATGATGCTGTGTAGTGTCGGCTTAGAATAGCACTACCCCATTTCTTCCGGTGGGTGTACGTAAGAGGCGACTAACGATATTGGGGCTTTTAAGGGATTTTTGGGCGATGCGGTTGGAGACCCATCACCAAGAACCTTAATTTCACCATCTTTTCCCCACGCAACTTCCAAAAGTGGCTGAGGAATTTCTAATTCCCTAGCTCTGGCTACCCCTTTAAGGGATTTTTAGCCGTGAGTATATGTATGTATGTATGTAGGACTAATCTAAATAGAGAAGAAATGTAAAATGTCAATATCCGTAAGTGGTTCAGTGTATTTCCACTGACTTAAACGAAGCAAATGTATGAGCAACAAATGTCATAACATGGAATTAGCCGTGTAGTTATCAGGTTGTGGGCACGAAGTCTCACAGCCCATATATGTCCCCACCAAGGGGTTCGAGCCTACCCTATATAGGGCGATTTGGCCTTATTCCACCACGCTGGCCAATTGCGGGTTGGCAGACTAACGACTACTACCGTAATCGAAGCCGCGGCCGACAGCTTAACGTGCCCTCCGAAGCACGGAATCATCTTGATTTTCGGATAATCAGATGATTCAAGCCCGCAATATCCTTCCAGACTGGATTCAATCTTACAAATTAAAGGAAGATGGGCATAAATGTATGGCACCTGATCCCAGCACCAATCAGGATGAGTGATACGTCGTTGGAAAGGTAATTTTTTGTAAAATAAAAATAACTAAAGCTCTTGTCCTAAATTGCTGCCGTTTTTGAGAAAGATTACTGTTAAAGTTTTTTTTTGACAGTTTTTACAATGACGCTTCAGCATTGAGATGTTTTAAGTATAACATAATTACTAAGTTACACCAGAAACATGAATTATCATAATTTCACAAAATTAACAAAATCAAGATTTTCAAAAAACTGTACATTTAAATCGGTAGCTCTTACAAGATTGCTCTCATAGTCTTTTTTATCCACACGAACAGGGCTTTAGAATGATATATGATTCCACTTGATTGAGCATGGGGACCAAAATGCCCATCCTCCTTTGTAAGGTTACCACCCCCCGGCGATCGAACCCGAGACCTCCGTACTTGAAACCAAGCGCTTAACCGCGAGACCAAGTATCACGTATTTTAGCATTTTTTGTACTGAATTACGTTTGGTTTCCGCTCTATTTACTTTAGTCTTCTATGCTTTAAGATAATCAGAGAAATAAACATAGCATTAAGTGGGGAATGAGACATAGGGGCTAGCTAGTACTTTTGAATACTTTAGTTTTTGTCACTAAGCAATCTGAATATACCATTTTTACCCAATGTTTATCAAGCCTAGGTGATAGGGCTAACCAGTCGCGGCTAGCCATACAGCGATCCTTTGAATGGAACAAACACAGATATGTGTCTTCCTTCACTAAGTATTATTACGTTTTATTTATTGGTCATCCTCATTTGATAATTAAGCTTAAGATATAAATTTAATAACAAAAGGTAAGGTGCTCGATTCGCAACTATAACTCACACAATGGAGGCTTTTTAACCAGAGTGAAAGGAAATAAACTATCTTTATACAGCTTTTCACATAGTGTTATAGTTGCTATAACTTATCTTTGCCAATCCCTGTAAGAGCTAAAGGCGTGATTATATGTTTGTGGGTCTACTCAAATAGCTTTGCATGAAATAAAAATCAATGGAAGTATGACGAGTAATGCCTAATGAGGTTTTCTTTACGATTTCCGTCAATACGTCGACAGGGATTCACTCAATTCCTTCATTAATTGAAAGCAGTAAGGCGACCGGGCTTCATCAGAGAAACTATGCCTTGTGGTGCAAGACAAAGGCGTTTTAATGATAGAATGAATTATATAAATTACAAAAAATATAAAAACACATTTTTCAGTCACTTTTTGAAGTTGGTTCGAAAAAATTTTAACATCATAAAGTATAAAAATGCAGGTTCATGTACGAAATTAATGATGGTGGAAAGTGAAGCTCGAGAGCACAGGATCCAGGATCATATAAAGGGGTGATCGATAGTCTTTGCCCACACTAGGTATCAGTGCGTAGTTTCAATATTGTATTTCTTAATAGAAGTATAGACAGTGCGTATTTTTCAGCAGACATTACTGTGGATAGTCAGATTAGTTATGTATGTATGGATATGTGGTGCATTTTTTTTCAGAAGAACTGAATTAATTAAATTTTGTGCATACAACAAAACTTTGTAAATAACACGATAAAAGCGACTCTATTTACGAGTATATAGTAGTCAGTAATGTATTTTTCATTAAATTAATATCCATTGTAAGCAAAATAAAAAATATATGCTCTATGCTCCTCTGTATATAATGTGCTAAATTTCTTATTTATCCGTCTGCGCGATTGTAAGTCAAAGGATTTGAAAAAATACATGGCATACGGCATATAGGTACGATTTAGATATATACTTTAGCATTAGAATCGTCGATGTTTCCACTATCGAAAGTTAAAAAAAAACCTCAGCCACTTTTGTTTGAGTGAGGAAAAGAAGAGACAAATTGTCTCCAACTGCATTGCCTAAAAATCACTTAAAAATCCCCAATACCCTTAGTCGCCTTTTACGATCACCCATGGGAAGAAATTAGGTAGTGCTATTCATAGCCACACAAACACAACACTATACAGCTATTAGAAAGATATCAACATTATTCCGCTGGTCTCCTATGATGTGCACCAATATAGAACCCATCGCAGTCTCGTTTTCCTATTTCCTTTCACGTGTATTTCATCGTCGTAGTATTCGCGTCTCAGATAATGACCTCCCGTTCTGAATTGCTGAGAAATTTCACCCTCTTCTGGTCTCCGTTCAACCCAATTTCTCTTATTACTAGAATAATATTCAATCTCTTTGTATAAAAGTAATTAGGAATACTGACGTTTGATTGGATTGAGTCCCGTTTAATGATTGATGGAAATAAATGATTCGGCGAAGTGATATTTAAAGCATTTAAAATTGCCCGGAAATTGTTGGAAGGAGAAACGAAACGATTATAAATTCATCTTGTTTGTTTATCAATTTTGACCCCCTGTATTAATTTATATTAATTAAATTTACATATGCAATTTACAACTTATTTACTAATATTTACAAGTCACAATACGCGCCCCGTGTCATATTTGGTGTAAAAGTGCCTAGCACGCTTGCAGCATTGCCACGTTGTATGGCCAACGATATTCTTTGAACCAGATAAGACACGGAGCGTGGATCTGATCCCACGTCCCTCAAGGGCCGTCCAATGCTCCGGACAAGCTCCCACGCCTCATCGCACCACGCGCCGCTCACCTCGACCGCAAACGGCAAGATCAAGTACGTGTCCTTCAGAGCCAGGTACTTCGCGTGCTTCTGAGCAGCTGCCCACTCCGCCGCGGCACGTGGGGCTCTCGTGGCTCTGGGTAGGTGGGATGCTGCGTATGTACTGACGCAGGTGGTGTCCCACACGAGGCATCGTCCCTTCTCCCACGGAATGAGAGTGAGAATTAATTATTATTTAATCAGTATTAATTAATTAATCAGTTTCAGTTCAATAGATTAAATAATATATTTATATTCATGACGACTAATTTGAAAAAATTAAACATCGTGTTAACATTTTGTATATCAAACAAAAATACTTTATTGACCTCCCCATAATACAGTACCATTCATCACGAATTGTTTCAAAATTTGATATTTCTAAATATATTATTGTTTTTTACTCTGTAAAGTTAAGCGATGCTCATATAATGAAGATGATATTGGAAAACTGTAAACTGAGAATAGTATGACCCAATTTTTTTCCGTGGTAAGAGGTGACTCTGGGTATCCTTTTTGGAATAAAGCCTTGAGCTTATGTATGTATGTACATATATTACATTTGATGGGACTGTAAATAGTATAAATACAATTACTAAATATGACTGTTCGTGCTATGCCATGCATAAACACCATTAAAAGGACATTGGCAAGTTCGGCACATGTAACTAATGTTGTCTATTACTAAGCGTGGGTTATTTAATTTGGTGGTGAAACGGCTATAACCCCATAAAGGGTAAGCCAAACTTACTCAGCCATTTCAAAAACTCAAGGAGAAACGATAACCCAATAAAGGTACGTAGGTGAAGGCTTTTCATCCGCATAGACTCATAACCTTCAATCAATACCTTAAATCACCTTGTTAAGACACCCATGGATTGGGCTATTGCAATCTTTACCCGACTATACTAACTACAGTCATTTATATGGTCCCCATTTCAAACCGCCGCCTCGACTAAAAGGCTCTTTGTGTCGTGCATTATTTTAGCAACACAATTCACATAATGTCCGAAGGTTAGTTTCCGCCAGACGGGTTAGTTATAACTTCAAACGAATGTTCGCTTCAACGAATTTCAACACGTGTTAAAATTTGGACGTCACTATCATAAAGAGAGAGACTTAATTTATTTCGCAATCATTCAACGACGTAGAATTTTCCATTGTTTTTCAAATATATTTTAAGGGTGTAGGAATCAAAAGAGATGGCAGAAGTACAATGTAATGGAATATTTTGTAGTTAAAACGAAGCGTTTCTTATATAACAAATATCTATAAGGATATTTTTAATGATTTGCAAATATGGTAGACATGTATTTATGTATTTTTACGAAAAAATAATATTAGTTATTCTAATTACAATTATTCTATACAGAAACTAAAACGAAACAATAGAGATACATGAGACTATCCGTAATAGAATTTTCATCTTCTTATCCGCTGCGCCTCCCCTTAGCTCAAAATCATCTTTTCAATGTTTCCCATTATAAATATCGTTCATGATCAAAACGATCGATTGAATTAATTTAATTTTTATTTACTACTAGTGGATGGGTCCAACTTTGCACAGGTAGCGTAGTTTTAAAAAATAACTGATATTTCTTCACTCACTGCTCTTTGTGATTTTAAATGCGCTTTTATGAACTATTCAGTATCTCCACAAATAAGCTGATTTTCAAGTTGAGTTGGGAGAGTCAAAGTTGATTAAAACGCTATGAAGTATTTTATAATAATCTAAAAACCTGCCGCGATGTAGGATGCGTGCTACTGGCGCCATCTAGTATATAATATGTAAATTAGTAAAGATTTGGTTTAGGTCGCGTGAGACTATTATTTTTCATGTATAATTTTGGTGTTTCTATACCGATTTCTATGATTATTTTTTTATTGAATTGGTAATAATGTATTTTTATTAAATAAGGGATGTTTGAGATTACTATAAACGTAAGTAAACAAATATAAGCAGAATGCTCCGAACTGCTAAGCTATCAGGAGTTACACGTGTTATTGTGAGTCAACCATAAAATATAGTCATATGCTGTTGCGGAATATTTGTAAGACAATTTTATGTATGATATTTCCGTCATACATGATTTCTATGTAACTTTAACCATGCACACGCGACAGAAGCATAAAAAATAGTAACTTCTCCCGTTTTCCCAAAATTTCCCAAAATTCCCCTTCACTACTTTGCTAAAAAGTATACTATAACCTGCCCAGGACTATGAAGAATAATTGTACCAAGTTTCGTTAAAATCCGTCGAGTAGTTTTTATTTCCATAAGGAACATACAAACCGACAGACAGACAAACATTTTACTGATTGCATTTTTGGCATCAGTATCAATCCCTAATCACCGCCTGATAGTTATTTTGAAAATATATTTAATGTACAGACTTGACCTCTCTACAGATTTATTATAAGTATAGATATCTTTATTTGATAGAAGATTCACTTGCTTTGAAAATTATTAAACTTATATATTTCTTTTGTTCCGCCTATGTAACATGACCAAAATACGCAGAACAGCAAAGACATAAACAAAATAACGTGACTCCATAGTAAAATTGTTACTCGGTGGCACAGGCCAGCACTTAGAAACTGCATGAATATATTTTTTTATTTTTTTATGAATTAACTCAAACTCAAATGTTCACACCGTATATCCCCGAAAGGATTGGAAGAGGTACTAATACTTCTGAACATCACGTGACATTGTCACCTGGAGTTCAGAGTACTCACGTTTTGCATGGACAGTGGAGTAGGGGGCAGGCCTATCGCTGTTTTGTACGAATACATAGTGACATGACTTAGTACAACTCAGCCTTACGATGCCTTCCCTCATCGTTAATAAACATGATTAATTAAGCACACATATGACTTAAGAAAGGACAAATTGGTAGGCCCGACTCGGGATCCGAACCCTCATCTTCTCCTCGATTAAAGGTGTTCTACCCACTGAACTATCTCGGCCACTATTGATAATGATTAATATTACTCAAAACGCGTGTCTCATATTTAGGAGCCTAACTAACGAACTATAAACATTTATATTCTTACACAGCCTTTAAACCTACTCCACTACATCTAATAATTTTATTACAAACAGCAAATTCTGTAAAATTTATTATCGAATGAACCCAAACCATAGCAGTATTACTTCAGCCGCGTAGTTTGCGGTTGAATTACAAGTCTGTAACTTCATTAGGGGAAGTTCTGTCGGCGCGTGTCGAGCCTTACAAATCCCTATTTACTTTAACGCACACGTCGCGAATTTAGGGGCGATCTAACCTTAATGGAAATACAAATAAAATCCCTGATCTAATTCTTGGTTTGCAGTTCTTAGACGAAGGCTTTTTAGTTCGGTGTTTCTTTGTTGTAAATACTAATGTTACAATTTTGTTTTTTTACATACATATTATCGAGGCTGTAATCTCTAGATGGGAAAACCGGAGATTCAGAATATGAAATTCGTTTACATAAGGAAGTTAACTGGGGAATGGATAATAAAATAAAGGTTGTTGGTGATGCGCATCCATCGGCATCGCAAAAAACTTCACTTGAAAAGCCTCAGTACTCTTAGTTGCCTATTATAAACACCCATGGCAAGAAATGGGGTGCTGCTATTCTAAGCCAACAGTAAACAACAACTTTTATTTTGTTAATTTTTCACTTATGACAGTTTGGTTTAGTTTGGACAACATTGGTTACACAGTTTGCTGTGTAGTGTCGGCTTAGAATAGCACTACCCCATTTCTTCCGGTGGGTGTACGTAAGAGGCGACTAACGGTATTGGGGCTTTTAAGGGATTTTTGGGCGATGCGGTTGGGGACCCATCACCTACAACCTTTATTTTACCATCTTTTCCCCACTCAACTTCCAAAAGCGGCTGAGGAATTTCTAATTCCTTAGCTCTGGCTACCCCTTCTAGGGATTTATAGCCGTGAGTATATGTATGTATGTATATATGTAACATTGGTTACTCGTACTAATCTAACTAATAACAAATTCTTTCAAAGGTGATAGAAAATCAAAAGTTGTCTGAGCATAATTTCCCAAATTAATTTATTATTACTCCATGGCGCTAATCTGTAAATCAGTTTAAAAAGCAACGCCCTTAAAATACTGAGTCAAACACCTTTTTCATCCTTATCCATACATACCTATAGTCACTGAGCTAGAAACTGTTCAGCCACATTTAAAAGTTGATAGGGGACAAGATCACACATCGTCCAAAACCACTTTAAAAACCCCCATACCGTTATTGACCTCCTACGATGCCCGGGGGTAGAAAAGTGTACGACATATTTGCTCTCAGACGTATCATGTTACATGGAAATACCTCATTAAAAAACCTGAGTATTAACATTTATTGAACGATTTTATCATAATCTTTGTAATTGGTGATGGATATGTAACCTCATTACCCATAAAGTCCAAATACCCTAAGTCACCTCTTACAAACACCCGCGGGAAGAAACGGGGTAGTGTTATTCTAAGCTGACACTTCACAACATAAAAATTATAATATGAAAGTGGTACCATTATTTGGTATCACTATATCACAGTGATTCTATTCATTTAGAACGGAGGACCGTTAACGTGTGACCGACCGTGTGAGGACACAATTAGACCCCGTGATAATCATATATTATGAGCTGGCATAGTTTATTTTCTTAAAATAATTGTGCAATAATAACACCATGTGACAATGTGTGCGTGAACATTTGTTTTTGAAGTGTGCAATAGAATCATGTGGATCAGAAATTCTAATATTTATTTAAGGTCTGTGATCCCATATTACGCCATCATAGAGGACTATGGCCAAATCACCCTATCTGGCAGCACTGGGGCCTCACGATGTGACAATTACAATTACGTGATTAAATTTACAAAGCTGCTTTATAGGTAGCAATAGCTTCTGTAGAAATTAAACCGAGCCTAATAAAAAGCCCTAGATATATTTATGTCAAAGACAACTAAAATAATTGTCCCAAATTAAATAAGCTGGATTTATAATGGTATATATCCAGAATAATTTTGTACCTCTCACAAATGGAACGCTTTATTTTGGCGTAGGTAAAAACAGTTAATCTTAATTTCGTTTGATATTCCTAATTATGTTAGGGTATAATTATTTATGATTAAAACGGATGGCTCAAAATTGTCACAGAATTCAGTAAAAGGTATGTCCATAAATAAAAGATGTTATTAAAGGAAAGAAAAATTTCGACACTGGCGGGGTTCGAACCCGCGACCTTCGGGTATACGCCCCCGTCGCTCTGCCAACTGAGCTACAGTGTCAGTTGGCATCCAGCGCGAAACTTCTCTATCCTTTTGTTTCTTTTTTACACGTTCAAGTAGTGTTTGCGTTTCCTACCTCCGTGTATGTAATTGAAAGTATACAAATATAAAGTCACCTCCCACCTATGTTTATTTATGAGTAATAATCCCCACATGAGGAATTCATGTCAAAAATCATAAAAAAAGGTATGTCGTTTATTTAAATCTTAGTGTTTATCTTTTGATAAACTTTTTAAAGCCTAAGGGATTTTTGGGCGATGCGGTTGGAGACCCATCACCAACAACCTTTATTTTGCCATCTTTTCCCTTTACAAGTGGCTGAGGAATTTCTAATTCCTTAGCTCTGGCTACCCCTTCTAGGGATCTATAGCCGTGAGTATATGTATGTATGTATGTTTAAAGCCTAAGTGTGCTGAAACGTCGGGCAAACATATCACGTAAGTGATTTAAAAATATTGTCGTTGGTTAACCCCGGTTATTATTATATGCCGTTAGATCTTGCAATACTGTTTAGAATAGTATAACTGATTATTATTCTAAATGTCTAAGATGAGGAAGGAATAGAGTGCTTTTAAATTGGTGATGAGGTTTGTATGGCTATGCAATGGCTAATCAATATACGTAATTCTTTGATTCAACAAATTTTAATTATTGAAGGTAAAACTGAACTCTGAAGCTGTGGCGACCCCTATAGGGTATTTATTGCTGTGAGTATATATGTATGTAATTGAAAGTATACAAATATAAAGTCACCTCCCACCTATGTTTATTTGCACTAAGTGTGACCATTTTCATGTTAAATAACGTAGAAACTTCCGTCTAAATATGTACCTTCTGCCCGCATCACGTACAGAAGGCAGGTCATTCCTGCATTTTAATGCAGCAAAACCTGAAACTAACTCTAAATGCTGGCAAAGTATGTAATGGAGGAAGTACCAAAAATCAAGATTGAGAAGTCAATTTTACTTTCTTGAAGATATTTTACTGTGTGCAACTCGTTCAACTGATATATTTTTGCATTTGCATTCAGGAGCATGTATTGCAACAACTTTATGTCAAAAAGGGAATAAAATCTTCATAGTACATAATATATCATTAAAGGGCTTTGGTCCTCAAGTTCTTAATCGATCTAAATAATTTATAAAATAACTGTTAAAATGTAAGCTATAATTTAGTTTGACGGTAAACATTCACCATACATACGAGTAATCGTACATTACGATAGCAGAATTATTTTCACGTAAATCCAAGTGTAAACATTTTGTCGATAGAAAATAGTTTAGATTCGAGTTCAAGTATTCCCGTTATCAAAAACAATTATTGTCAGAAATAACTTATTGAAATGAACGTCACAGCCATTTAAAAGCAATTTGAGAGGACTCGAATTGGAATTTTGGTGTCAGCAAATATTCTGATTGAATACCATCAAATATTAAAAGTACGGATCTGTTTTTGAGCTGCCGATTGCCGCTGCTCTCATTTGAGGTCACACAAAATCTATTTTGGTCAGACTTTTTGAATATTGAATTTTCATTCATATGTAAAGCATCTGTTATTATACTCCTTAAATTATGATATAGTAATGATGATGATGATGATGATGATGAATTATACATACATACATACATATACTCACGGCTATAAATCCCTTAACGGGGTAGCCAGAGCTTTGGAATGAGAAAATCCTCAGCCACTTTTGGAAATTGATTAATTGGGGAAAAGATAGTATGTATGTGGATGGTGACGCGTCTCCAACCACATCGCCCAAAAATCACTTAAAAAGCCCCTATACCCTTAGTCGCCTCTTACGATCACCCACGGGTAAAAATGGGGTAGTGTTATTCTAAGCCGACACTACACGGCCATTTGTATTGTAACATAATTTTATCTACATTCTTTTCTCTAAGGTATAAATTTGATTCATGCATTTTTGTATAAACACATATTCATCTTCTCAAACACATAAAAATATTAAAACATCTTTGTTTTTTTTGGAAAAAGCTAAAACATGTATGTCAATAAATCTAAATGTTGAGTATCAATATTAAAAAAAAGGTGTAAAATGAAATATATTGATTATGTGGAAAGATTTAGACTAAAATATACTAGGGGCAAAGCGAAGTAAATGAAGTGATTCTATAAATTCTTCAATCACATTATTAGCTACGCATCCAGACACATCTCAAGTGGATTTGCGGCCTAAGACTGAAATTTATTTAAATTGGATATTAAACTCTGAAGCGATTCCTAAATCATCTTTTTGGAATATTTCAACTGCGTGATTTCTTAATACCCTGTGTACATCTAATTAAGAAGATTTGTATACAAATTTCTCACAGCATAAATAAACTTTCACAAGACCCTTTATTTCACAATATTTTCTCTGCTCGACATCACTAAGGAATCTTCAAATAACCTTGGATTTAGGTCATATCCGTAAAAATAATATTTTGGTAGTTTAGTTTCTACAACTTTAGAGGGTAACCCTCACTACTGTTAAAAATTACGATAATAAGGGTATCTTTCTCTTGGATAATTTACTTTATTGCCTCTTTGGTCCAACTGTTAGTGTATTGGGCTCAGGATTCGACGTTCCTGGCTCAATTTTTCGGAGGGTAATTACAAATAATATCACAGACCTGCAAATTTTAACTTTTATTTTCCCCTTTTGGATTTGAATGCTGATCTTGGGGTATTTTGGTGCGTAGATTACGAATATGTACTTGGTTTTTTTCTATCACCCTCAGTTTTTTTGAAAAATCCCTACTTTGTAAAATTGAAAAAAAACACGATTTTATTTGAGTATTTATTTTTTATTACAATTAAGAAACAATTACATGACTTTAAAACATTAAAAATATATTTGGGGGACAATAAAAAAATAAATAAAAATATCAAATACTTTTGTGGTATCTTGCTTTTTTTTCACTGAAGCTCCGATTGTGAGATTTTCGCTTGAAATTGCGACTTGCATCATCTCGCTTTAACAGCCAACAATAGTCTGCCATCATTGTTTTATTCCACTTTCCCTGATAGCGACGTTCCATCTCCTTCAAATCCTGGTGAAATCTTTCGCCTTGCTCTTCACTTACAGCTCCCAAGTTATCAGGAAAGTAGTTCAAATGTGAATTAAGGAAATGAAGTTTAATGCTCATCGAACATCCCATTTTTCCGTAATTTTCAATCATTTTCTCCACAATTTCTTCATAATTTGGGCTTTTGTGGTTTCCTAGGAAATGTCTTACTACTTCCTTAAAAGATTTCCAGGCTTCTAACTCAATTTCACTCAATTTTTCATTGAAAGCTGTATCTTTCATCAATTTTCTTATGTCCGGACCAACGAATATACCTTCTTTCAGTTTAGCTTCAGAGAGAGACGGAAATATTTGGTGTAGATATTTAAAACCTTCTCCTTCTTTGTTTAGCGCCTTTACAAATTGTTTTATCATCCCCACTTATCTCTTATACTTTCGCGATGACATTTTTCAAGTGAGCGTTATGAATTGCACAGAAGTACTGATTTGTAGAAAAAATGATATTGCTATTTATACAAAAAATATATCATCTACCTTCATTAACTCTTTTCTAACGATTTAAGTGATTTTTTATAAAAAAAAACATTAAGTCTACTAGAAACGAGGTATTTAGCAAATGACTCAAAAATCCTATTTTTTTTATAATAAAGGTATGTTACTTAGTTAATTAAGTTTTATTTAACTAATTTTATATTTCAAATCTTTTTGTTCATGAAAACCTCATGTGGGGATTATTACTAATAAATAAAGAATAAATAAAGGAAAGAAAATTTTTCTTATATTAATTATGTGATAGTTAGGCGTTTTCAACATTTGCATTCTATCTGAAAAGGTAGACAAGTGGCCTTCCGAATTAGTAAAAAATTCGGAGGTAGGAAACGCAAACACTACTTAAACGTGTAAACGAAATAAAGGATAGAAGAATTTCGCACTGGCAGCCAACTGACACGGTAGCTCAGTTGGCAGAGCGTCCGGGGCGTTTACCCAAGGTCGCGGGTTCGATCCCCGCCTGTGTCGAAATTTTTCTTTCCTTTATTTATTCTTTATTTATTAGTAATAATCCCCACATGAGGTTTTCATGAACAAAAAGATTTGAATTATGTGATAGTTAGGCGTTTTCAACATTTGCATTCTATCTGAAAAGGTAGACAAGTGGCCTTCCGAATTAGTAAAAAATTCGGAGGTAGGAAACGCAAACACTACTTAAACGTGTAAACGAAATAAAGGATAGAAGAATTTCGCACTGGCAGCCAACTGACACGGTAGCTCAGTTGGCAGAGCGTCCGGGGCGTTTACCCAAGGTCGCGGGTTCGATCCCCGCCTGTGTCGAAATTTTTCTTTCCTTTATTTATTCTTTATTTATTAGTAATAATCCCCACATGAGGTTTTCATGAACAAAAAGATTTGAATTATGTGATAGTTAGGCGTTTTCAACATTTGCATTCTATCTGAAAAGGTAGACAAGTGGCCTTCCGAATTAGTAAAAAATTCGGAGGTAGGAAACGCAAACACTACTTAAACGTGTAAACGAAATAAAGGATAGAAGAATTTCGCACTGGCAGCCAACTGACACGGTAGCTCAGTTGGCAGAGCGTCCGGGGCGTTTACCCAAGGTCGCGGGTTCGATCCCCGCCTGTGTCGAAATTTTTCTTTCCTTTATTTATTCTTTTTTTATTAGTAATTTTATATTTATTAGAACTCATTAATTAGTGTCTAATGCATTCAGTACATTTTTTGTTTAATTCGAATCGATTTAAATAAAATATTATTTAAAAACTAGGAAGGCCTAGGTAATTTTGGAAAAATTAAACGATGCTAAATAACTAAAAAACCTGACGTGATGGAATTTTTTAAATATTTTTCCTGTAATCAGCGCCCCAAAATCTATCCAAATCAGTCATCAAAACTGAAAGGGGAAAACCATTGCAGACCTGTGTATTTTATTATACTCCAGGCAAATACGTATAATTATTCCTATTAGTAGTGCCTGGATATCCGAAAAAAATATCTGATTCTGTTCTTTGCAAGGCACGTTAAGCCGTCGGTTCTAGTTACTAAAACAGTGATAGTCAAAGACTACACTTATCATACTTGGCCTTTGTGGTGAGCTAATGTCGAATCACCTTATTCAGGGTAAGCTCGAGCCACAAGGTAGGGAAAAATTATACAGTTAGTTACATACATATACTCACGGCTATATATCCCAAAAAGGGGTAACCAGAGCTTTAGAGCTAGAAACTTCTACCCAAATTTGGAAGTTGGTAGGAATAAAGTATCGTTGGTGACGGCTCTCCAAACACATCGCCCAAAAACCACCTTAACCACTTAGTCACCCTTAGTCACCTATTACGACACCCGTGGGTAGAAAGGGATTTAAAAACATTCTACACGGCAAATACAGTTAGCAAGCATATATAAAATTTTCATATCATACAAACTTATCTTAAAAAGCTTCAAAATAAGCCCAACATGAATTTTGACCGAAGTCAAAAAATTTAAAGGGTATGTATTACAGATTTAAGAATGTAAATGAAGCTCCAGAGGTTTGCCAGGCTCGTACAAAGTGGTGATCGATAGTATCTGCCTACCCCAATGGGAAATAATTGCGTGAGTATATGTATGAATATTGACGTGTCTGCAACAAAGAGCTAATTATAACTAAAGCGTCATTCACTAGTTACAATGAAAGTGTGAGGCGGGTAATTAGTTCCGTTTGAACTATTCCTGCTCGAGTTCTTAACAGTTTCATCACACATTTTCGGTTCTAGTTTCATTTATCAGAATAGGAACTTTGTATTATTTTAAACAGATATGTATGATAATGTATAGGGTTGTCTGTATGTATCTTCCGAAAGGATAAGTTAGAAGACGAAAAGAGTTATATTTAATGTCTCAGAATCTCTGTCTTTCAATGTTCAAAAAGATTTTTTTTAAGATATATTTGTTTTTCAATATTTACCCACTTCTAATGCCGCTGCATCTCCGCTAGGTGTGGGTTTGAGTGTTTAGTCGGGCCTGCACCAATGTACCCTTTTTAAAGTCATACGTATGGTTAATTTAGCATGGTCATGGATTAACAATGTCATATAGCAGTGTATTCGTATAAAACACGGCTATAGACCAACCCCGTGTCACGTGATTACACTGTATAGCTGTTCACTGTGAAATAAAACGTAGATACTCTGAGCACTACCCCATTTCTTCCGGTGGGTGTACGTAAGAGGCGACTAACGGTATTGGGGCTTTTAAGGGATTTTTGGGCGATGCGGTTGGAGACCCATCACCAACAACCTTTATTTTACCTTCTTTTCCCCACACAACTTTCCAAAAGTGGCTGAGGAATTTCTAATTCCTTAGCTCTGGCTACCCTTTTTAGGGATTTATAGCCGTGCGTATATGTATATGTATGTATGTATACTCTGAGCATTCAGTGACATTAATGTCACTTGCCACGCCTTTACGGTGTGAAAGTTTGAATTAAGTTATATATATAATACGTTTATATAAAACGCAGCCTTACCAGCAACAAACTTAAACTGATACTTAGACCCAAGTAGTGTTACTATTTTTTTTCCATGATTTCAAATTTTGGGCGCGTATTAGCTCAAATAACATCCTCTTTCTATATATGCATCAAAAACCAATGAATTCTTAAAAATCACTCATTATGTTTTCGAACCACTTCCAAAAAGGAGTCAAGCAGTATACGAGTATAGTATACAGAGAGTACTCGATTCGATTGTGTGTTTTTTTCTGTTCGTACGTATGTTAAGCGATTACTTCGTTATTAGGCTATGGATTTCTAAAGTTGTTTTTTTGCTCCGTTGAATATGCTCCCAAGGTAGTCCCATTTATTTTTTATATGGTTTGTTGCGTGGTTAAAAATATATATCAGCAATAACAAAATGCATACGTGTACGTCATTGTTGTTTATTGCATACATATACTCACGGCTATAATTCCCTAGAAGGGGTAGCCAGAGCCAAGGAATTATAAATTCCTCAGCCACTTTTGGAAGTTAAGTGGGGAAAAGGCGGTAAAATAAAGGATTTTGGTGATGGGTCTCCAACCGCATCGCCCAAAAAGCCAATGAAAAGCCCCAATACCACCTCACCTCTTAGTCACCTCTTACGACACCCGTGGGTAGAAAGGGGTAGCGACATTCTAAGCCGGCACTACACGGCACATTATTTATTGAATTTTGTATTAAACTTTGGGATTCCACTAAATAGCTATGAAGGCGGTCCCATTTTTGTTCAAAATTCTTTAAATGATATTTTTTTTTACTATTCATGAAAATCATAGCTGACTGTTGTTTAGGGTTTTGTAGTCAACAAAAAACCCCTACTTTTTTCCAAGTCTGTCTGTCTTTTATCATCCGCGGCATATCTAATAGAAGCTACGCTCCGTTGCATTTGCCTGCAGATATAAATAGATATAAACAGAAATGGGATTAAATCATACAAAATTTATTGGTAAAATTATATCTTTTACTCTTCAACAATCATTTAAAAATATAGCCGAAAACTTATATAATAACATTCACACTTCTAAGTCAACAATTAAAAAAGTTACTTAAAAGTGTCACACCATTATTACACATATTTAGGGCCTAAATTTCATATATTCCCGTTGGCACTTGCATAATGAAAAGACTTGAAGACCAAATTAAAAATTTCTAGGGACTGTTGGTTTGGCTGTTCGTTGATTTTAGGTTAAACAGTCAGCCTTTTACAAAAACAGATAGAGAAATATTTCCACACTTCCTATCATAGGACTTAAATAGCTATGCAAATAAATATGCAGCCGCATTCTTTACATATACATACACAAATATGTTTTGTAGTTTCATTACACTCACACATCACTCTGATATTACTGTTTATTTCTAAACAGAAATATCAGAGTGAAACAAATAGACCATTTGGTCCGAAGTATCAAAAATAAAAGAGCATGTATGAAAAGATTGATGGATGTGAACGAAGCTAGAGAGATTTGCCAGGATCGTACAAAATGGCGATCGATAATCTCTGTCTACCCCAATGGGAAATAATCGCGTGAGTATATGTATGTATGTATCAGAGTGCAACCCCCTTTCAATTAACTTAATACCTGTACCAAAGAGTAGTCTGCCCTAAATTAAAGTATCACTAAAACTACCGACTACAAATAACATTTAAACTTCTATTTTACATTTTGTTTTTCTAAGCCAATTAATAAAGCTAAGTTTTTATTATTTGTGTGCCAGAACGCATGCGGCATCAAATAGGTGTCAACTCCATTCGAATCTAAAACGTAGCAAATGGAACGTCACAACAAATGAATTAGCAAATTTGGGACCATCTAAATTAGATTCAGGTCTATAATTACATTGGAAGATTACTCGACCACTAGAGTCCTTGATTGGCGTCTGAGGTTACTAGATTGATGCCTTCATTAGCAGTAGACACAAAGATCCAAATTAATTTGTTTAACTTAATTGGAGAGCTTAAAGGGTATACAATACATATTACATTGTATTGTATTCGATGTTGTAGTCATTAATTACGTTACTTTTACTTCATTAATACGAGTTAATACACTTTTTTTCTTTTCACTAAATATGCTTTTTAAACGATAGCAAAATACATACATACATACATATACTCACGCCATTAGTTCCCATTGGGGTAGGCAGAGACTATTGATCGCCACTTCGTACGATCCTGACAAACCTCTCTAGCTTCGTTTACATCCATCAATCTTTTCACACATGCTCTTTTATTCTTCATACTTCGGCAAAATGTATCGTTAACTAAATGACAATAGTGCATGTACTGTGGTTGTTTTAGAAGTTGGGTTTTACATAAAAGTTGGTTATGTAATGATGTTAAGTTAATAAATGCTTAAAACCTATTGTAATAAAATTATGTACATAGACGTCCGATTTAGGTGAATCTGAAAGGATGGAATATAGCTAAGTTTACGATATGGGATATCAAATGGTTTCTCAATAGTTATAAATGAAATGTAAACGTTCTTTAGTTATATACCGAAAAATATCCATATTTAAACAAATTACGTTGTACATTTTAGATATCTAAAATAATAGTTGTTAGTCATACAGCTTGGAAAGTAAAATAATAATCAACTATTTAATGAGATAGAAGAGTGAGTTAAACGTTGTGATCAACTATTCTGGCACCCCAGTAGGAACATATGGCGGCAATATACATAAGTACGCATTTATATCAAAAAAATTTTGCTGCGTAGTGTCAGCTTAGAATAGCACTACCCCATTTCTTCCGGTGGGTGTACGTAAGAGGCGTCTAACGGTATTGGGGCTTTTAAGGGATTTTGGGCGATGCGGTTGGAGACCCATCACCAACAACCGTTATTTTACCAACTTTTCCCCACTAAAATTTCCAAAAGTGGCTGAGGAATTTCTAATTACTTAGCTCTGGCTACCTCTTCTAGGGATTTATAGCCGTGAGTATATGTATGTATGTATGTATGTTATAAAAAGAAAATCAAAATATGCTGGAATAACATTTACAGTTTACGAATATTTTATGCAAATATAATGTAACTAATAAATCTTTCGTAATTCTTTTCTCAAAGAATCGGAAAAATAAAAAGTTTTCAAGGATCGCTGTCGTACCAGGAACTTTTCTGAACGAAATTAGAAACCAAACGAATCGTATTTGCTTAAAAAGTTAGTCCCAGTTTCGGTATAAATCAATAAGACTACTTTGCAATTTTTTGTTGAAATATGAACAAAAGTTTGTTGTACAAACAATGATAAATATAAGTTGGTATAGAAGGATGAATTTTTGCAAATAAATTAAAGCTGAGGTGCAATACCTCTTTACAACTTTACTCACGGTTGTATTATTCAAAGGATCAACCAGATCTCTGGTTTTTTTTTGGAAATGGAGAAATGGTGACATATTTGCAAATTGTGAATCTAGAAATAAGAACAAACTTCATATACCAAAGTATAGACTGAACAAAGTAACTCCTTTATCGCACATCCCTTCACATGATCAACAAAGATATTTTGCTGATCGGATTTTGCTGTAATACGCCAATGGGATCAACTAAAAAAACTAAAGATTTTGCTTGCTAAATAATCTTCCTACAGTGTTCAAGATTTTTAAATGTTAAATGATGTTCCTGTTGTTCCTAGGAATAAGGAGTTTCTTGTTGCTTCTTCTAGTTCTTCTCTTTATAAACAACTTCAATAGCAACGGTAGAGGCAGTAAGTAAGTAGTTTAAAAATTTTACATTTAAAGAGTATCTGTAAAGGTTTCATTTTATTTCATTTGATTATTTAATAACGTTTACACAACGTTCAACATTCATGCTGTAAATCCCCGAAAGAGAGGTAGGTGTTCTAATACTTTTGAATGTCACTTGACGTTTTGTCTCTTAGTGTTCAGAGTACCCATGTTTTGCTTGGACCTCGCTTGGACAGTTAACCCACGTTATGTTTCGATTGTGTACACCATCACATGGCTAAGTTCAAATCAGCCACATAATGATAAAGGTTTAAATTAAATCTAAATCGCATTTTAGAGAGACAAGTCTAAACTGAAAATAAGATAAATAAATATAATTTGGGATCATATGCAAAAATATTGGAAATGCTGATTCGGAAAATGTATCGTCAAATAAAAACAACGATATGTATTAAAGTACAATCAGACTTCGTCAAAATGAGTATAAAGAGAGCGGAAAAAGTGTTTATTTGAAAAGTAATAGATAGATTACATATAATTACTAAAATGGGCAATAAAGAGACTAAAGAATCTAGAATTACTTTATACCTGTACTGACACAAACTTTATCGTTTTGGCCACCGATTACCTAACATTTGATTTTCTACGAGTATATATTTCTGAATTTTAAATGTAGTTTTTTTTTTCTGTTTTGTCCTAATAAGCCCCCTTTAACATACTTTAATTATAGTTTTTAAATATATTCTTTACCTTTCCATTTCGTTTTAGAACAATTCAATAAATCACATCTACCTAACAATATCATTCACATCAACATCTAAAGTATGCAATTCAAAGTTACTAGTAGAATATTTTGGGTTACTCGCATTTCAAATAAATATTTTAACACAACAACAGCACTGGTAGCATGAGACTTGTGAGAGCGCGTTTGACACATGAGAAGTGAGAAACTGACAGATTGCTCATACAAAATCTGTCAGTATCTCACTTCTCACATGACATACTCGCTCTCACACGCCTCATGCTACGGGGGCAGTTTGATTTTAAATATATCTTTATTGGATGTTCGGCTCTGCTCTGATCTGCAATTTTCCCTTCATTTCAACTGAAGTGAAATAACAAAAAGGCACAAATATTCCCCAGCAACACATTCAGTAAAGTGGGGCATGTTGGCCGAGTACTGTTCTACATCTTGGAAACCGAAATGGTTTCCGGTTTTGTAATCTACCACAAGAACGTAGCAAATGAGAAATTCACCCTCTCGAGGAGGTTGGTCGTTCTAAATCGCTTTGAACGTTTTTTTTTATGAAAACACCAAATCTTTCTGCAATTATAAAAAGACACACTGTTACAAAGTAATAATTATTAAATATTAGTTAAAAAAATGGCAACTAAAACTTCTTGAACTTTTCGATCGATTCGGTTTGAGTGAAACTGATAACCTGGTTTCCAAACAGGGTTTAAGAAATTTGAGGGTTTATATTTATACTTGTAACATGCACACCCTGTGTGCAGTATGCTGACCCTGCAACTAGGAGGCCTACGTGATAAAACGGGCTGTACGACTCAAAACTGCGGACTTGTGTTAACTACATATCTACGTGCTCTGCAGTCTTCCGAATAGTCACGTATAATCGTAGAAGTTTAGTATATATTGCCGTGCATAATTTAATAAGTAAATTTTAATCTAACATCGACTGAAGATAGCTTATAGGTTAGGTTATTTGGTTAGCACATAGTTAATTAGATGTAATTGTTTATTTTATATTCTAATTAAAATAATACATACATACATATACTCACGGCCATAAATCCCTAAAAGGGGTAGCCAGATCTAAGGAATTAGAAATTCCTCAGCCACTTTTGGAAAGTTAAGTGGGGAAAAGATGTTAAAAATAAAGGTTGTTGGTGATGGGTCTCTAACCGCATCGCCCAAAATCCATTAAAAGCCACAATACCGTTAGTCGTCTCTTACGTACACCCGCCGGAAGAAATGGGGTAGTGTTATTCTAAGCCGACACTACACAGCTTAAAATTATGTTAGATAAAATTGATTTTTCTTAAATCCTCCGGTTGCAACATTCATAATTCACTCTCTCCCTCTCTGTTTATCTCTTTCTTGCCCGGAAGCCTGTGACGCGATGAGTTAAGCTAGAAATTTGGTTCAGGTATCGTTTTGTACAGTTCGCGGCCGTGGTGTGCACAAAATTCAGACATCTGATGTAACTTGATTAAGTTAATTACAGAATTTCAAAGTTTCTATTTTGGCCCATAGACTTTGCTTGAGTGTCATAAGCGCGCGCAAACTTTAGTCGATCAGAGATGTGCTGTGATTGGTCGGAATTTTTCCAAACCGGCCAATCAGAAAAAATCACTAGAAATTCAAAAGAGCTTCGCTGTGATTGGTCGGAAAATTCCAAAATAAATTCATTTTATTGGACGCGACGTAGTCGCTCCAGGGTTACCCACTAGTTGTTACTTATTTTCACACTGATAAAATATAAGAACGTTACTATGGTGATAAAATAATGAAGAAGCCTAACCCGTGGCCTTATTACCATGGAATTCGTACAGATACTTAAGTATTAGGACTATTTAAGTGACCATTGGAGAATACATACCTACATATACTCAATTGTTGTTGATGAATCAAAAACTACAACACTCAATCAAAAAGCCCTAAACCCAAGTCGACACCCGCGGGTTAAATAGGTTAGTGCTTTTCTAAGCCGACACTTCGCAGCTGGGCATTATCGCCGGAAATCCAGCGCTAACTTTTTTAATCTTTACTCACTTTTAATATTTCCCAATTCAACATCGAAAAACGACTGAGTAACATGTAATTCTTGATCGTCTGAACCCATTTGTGGGATTTATAACAGTAATATGCAATAAAAAAAATCCTACATATATACATACACATACTCACTACCATTATTTCCCATTAGGATAGGCAGAGATTATCGATCGCCACTTTTTAAAATCCTGGCAAACCTCACTATCTTCGTTTACATCCATCAATCTTTTCATACTTGCTATTTTAATATTCATACTTTGGGGCTTGCCGTTTTGAGCACACTCTCTATTTGGTCCAGAAGGGCAAGCACGAGCCGTGTTTAAACTAGTTATCGCGTGGGATAAAGCAGCCATCTCTTACGCACTTACTTAGTATCGTATACTGCCATCTCATTCTAACCGTTATCGTGTCGATAAAATAGCGCTCGTGCTTGCCCTACAGGTGTGTCCTCCATGGTCGTCCTTTACCAAAATTTCCTTCCGCAATGGCTCTATACATCTCTTTCACCAATTTACCGTCATCCATCCTCTCTTTATGCCCAAACCATCTCAACATTCCTTTTTCTATCTTTTTTTAACAATATCAAACCGCACCTTTCACAAATCACGTTTCCGCACGATACTATTATATTCTAAAACGGTTTAATATATGTTTTTGCACTTGGCTTTTTTCACTGAAGTCATAAATAACTGGAAGATGTAATGTTTTTTGTTACAAAACAAAGATTCCAGAGCATTTGTCCGCCTACGTCGGCAAGTTAGAAAAATGATTTACCGAAATCTTGATAGTCATAATTTATGGGTGCTTTGGGACAGACTTGTTTTTGATGCCTGCTAGGTTAAGATTAGAGAAAATTGTATGGTGGTTTATTGCAAAAAGTTAGGAATAATTTACGTTATAAAATAATACCGTAAAAAGAATACTGCTTCGGTACTTACATCCATGCATATACTCACGACTATAAATCCCATGGAGGGGTAGCCAGAACTGAGGTATTACAAATTCAACTTTTGGATGTTGAGTGGGAAAATTATGGTAAAATAAAGGTTGTTGAGGATGGGTCTCCAACCGCATTGCCAAAAGACCCCCTAAAAAGTCCCAATACCCTTACTCCGCTCTTAGTACACGGGAAGAAATGAGGTAGTGCTATTCTAAGCCAACACTACACATTAAAAGCGACACTACACAGCAACTGCACAGCAGCACGGCTTTGATAAGGAGCGTTGATGATGGGCATCCAACTACACATCACCGACTCATCACTATATTACCGAGATCATTTTATAGATGCAACCTATCTATACCTACCTATACTCTCGGCCATAATGCCCAAAGAGGGGTAGCCAAAGCTTCAGAGTAACAAATTCCTCAGCCACTTTTCGAAGTTCAACGTGGAAAATATTGAAAAATACAGGATAATTGGTGATGAGTCTCCAAATATATCGCCAAAAAATCACTTAACGTCCCTTAGTCGCAGATTAGTGCTCTTGAATTACCAGTTTCCTTGAGTTACTTTTGTTTCTTAATCGCATTTTTTATATTTATAAATGGATTTTCATTTTTGAAGAACGAAACGGTATTTATTGAAATGCAAACATACATATACTCACAGCCATAAACCCCAAAAAGGGGAGCCAGATCATTAGAACTAGAAAATTCTCAGCCACATTTGGAAGTTGATAGGGGACAAGATGGTAGAAATAAAATATCGTTGGTAATGGGTCTGCTGTGTAGTGTCGGCTTAGAATAGCAATACCCCATTTCTTCCGGTGGGTGTACGTAAGAGGCGACTAACGGTATTGGGGCTTTTAAGGGATTTTTGGGCGATGCGATTGGAGTCCCATCACCAACAACCTTTATTTTACCATCCTTTCCCCACTCAACCTTCCAAAAGTGGCTGAGGAATTTCAAATTCCTTAGCTCTGGCTACCCCTTCTAGGGATTTATGGCTGTAAGTATATGTATGTATGTATGTAATGGGTCTCCATCCGCATCGCCCAAAAACCATTTTAAACAGCCCCAATCCTTAGTCGCCTCTTACGACACCCGTCGTGGGTAGAAAGGGGTATTCACATTCTTAGCTGGTACTACACGGCAATATGTATTTTAAATTTAATAAATCTTCTTTACTTTATCCCTATCAAACATCATGTTATTAAATCGTCTGCTTACTGGTAAAATGTAGTAAATGCGTTTCTTACAAAAAAATAGTTAATAATACATTTATATGTAATTTTTGACGCTCTTTCTACTGGAAAAACGCAATAAATGATAGGACTGTTAATTACAGGTCATTTCTCAATTACAGGTCAAATATGATAAGTGCACACCCTTGCTAAAAATAATATTTTTTTTCCACAATATTTATAAGAAAATGGCCTCTAATATGCTACCGCAAATAAGAACGTTAAATTTCCAATAATTTATTAAATACATTTCTGCAAAATCTTATTTAGATGTTAGTAAAAAAAATACTTAAACTTTGAAAACCCTATATCTCCGTTTAACAAAATGTGTATTTACTACATTTTGCCAGTAAGCAGACGAAATATTAAATAGCAAACCGCTGTCTTAATTAAGTAAGTAGAACGCAACTCATTCACAAAATAAACACGATACCCTAATCACAATGTACGAGTATTTCTGTTATAATAACCGCTTCCATATGATTTCCCTAGGGCAGTAATGGATGAGCCAAAGGCTTGGCACATACCAGCCAAATAGACCTATGCCTCATTTCACCGCAATATGTTGCACTTTTAGAGACTACAGGTCTCATTTTACTGGACGGTCCTCGAGATACACTCTAAGTCATTTGCCTTTATCGATCAAGCAGCTTTCAAAACTCTAAAACGTGTTACTGAAGCAGTTTTATATTGGTTTTATCTGCTTAAGTGAAATACTTCTTTATATATTAACTAATCTAAAGATACTAACAAAATCTAAAACAGATTTGATGGTTATCCATCATAATTTAAGTTTCTCACTGAATTGATCCTTTGTGCAATATGATAAATGTTACCGGCGGATATGCATATGTTTTAGATAGTTATGAAAAATTAATAAATGTGATAATTTCCCTTTGTCGGTCACTTTAAGTTGATTAATCGTAGAAGTTATGATAAGGTTCTGTCGAAATCAGATTAAACTTTTTATTTAATAGCAAAAATATCTTTAAAGTCTGGGCATAAGGATGCAGACAGCCGCATAAGCTGTATTGATTGAAAAACTTAAACGTACTTTTTTGGTCCAATGCATTATTGGATTTCCATCTGTATTTTTTTCTTAATGGCTTGTAGTATATTTTTTTTTATTTATTTATTTTGACTAAAACATACAAATTTGGATATAACACGGTATTACAAAAACAAAATAGTTTTACTGAATACCGCGTATTCGACGTACATCAATAATGAAACAAATAAAAATTTTACTAAACTACCCACAGATACATAATATGAATAAATACATCATACGTACATGATTATCAAATAGAACCTAAAATACATTGAAATAAGTGTGAGTGTAGTTGTGTCTTGGATTATTTTTTAACAATGAAATCAAACTAGTTGGTTCATGAAATATTTTTTCAATTTATTTTTTAAACTAGTGGATCGTCCCAGCTTCGCAAAGGTAGCGTTGTTTTTTAAATATCTGAGGTTTCTTTCTTTAGTCACTGCTCAAGCATTGTGAAATTTAGCGCAATGTTTTCAATTTATTAAATTTATAGCACTCCCTAAACAGTGTAGTTTGGTGATTTTTAATGCGCTTTAATGAACGGTTCCGTATTTCCGTGTAATAGCAAATTTTGGAATAAAACGCTATGAAGTATTTATAACAATCTAAAAAATAAATCATTACGTGTTATAGGATGCAACTACTCGCCATCTAGTATGTTATATGTAAATTAGTAACGATTCGGTTTTGGTCACGGGCGCGATGGCCTATTTTATGTATAATTTCGGTGTTTCTCTACCGATTTCTATGATTCTTTTTTTATTGAATAGGTAATAGTGTTACCTTTTTTAAATTTGGGATGAATGAGAGGTTTACAAACGTAAGAGTAAACAAATATAATCAGAATGATCCGAACTGCTAAGCTATCAGGAATTACACGTGTTATTGTGAGTCAACCGTAAAAGATAGACATAAACTGCTGAGGATTTTTTCTTAGATAATTTTATGAAGAATATTTCCGTCACACATGATTTCTATGTAAGTTTAACCATTGAGGCTGCACACGCGACGGAAGCTTAAAAAGTGGAGTAACTTCTCCCGTTTTCCCAAAATTTCCCAAAATTCCCCTTTACTACTCTGCTGGAAAGTATACAAAAACCTGCGCAGGTGTATGAAGAATAATTGTACCAAGTTTCGTTAAAATCCGTCGAGTAGTTTTTGTTTCCATAAGTAACATACAAACCGACAGACAGACAGACAGACAGACAGACAGACAGACAGACAGACAGACAAAAATTTTACTGATTGCATTTTTGGCATCAGTATCGATCCCTAATCACCACCTGATGGTTATTTTGAAAATATATTTCATGTACAGAATTGACCTCTCTACAGATTTATTATAAGTATAGATTAAGATTAGTAATATTACCCTTAAGTTCAAAAGGAAGGTTATTTATAAGTTTTGGGATTTTACATTTAAGCCGATTTTGACCATAACTAATAGTGAACGGTACTGTCATCAACATATTGTTCGTAGCTTGCCGCGTTCTTGAGTCATTGCATTTCTTTTGAATGTCTGTATTAAATTAATGTTCAGATAGTAATGCAAATTCAACTTTTAGGTTTATTGGAAGAACGCCACAGTGGTGAAAAAGAAGGTTATTATCATTTTTATATTTATCTTTAATACTTTTCGGTATAATAGTTTTAAGTATCCTCAAATGTAGATTATAAATCTTATCAAGGTGCGTTTTATATGTAAGGCCGTAACTACTTAGTCCATAATCTATGATACTTTCTGCCAAGGCCTTATAAAGTTGCAGGTTTATTTGAAATGGTATTTTGTGCCGGATTATTGAAAACTTCGCTAAAATTGGTCTTAATTTATTACAAACCGTTTCAATGTGAGCTGTCCATTTCAAACTTTTGTCTATTGTGAGCCCTAAATATGTGGCTATGTCAACTAATTCTATTTTCGGGCAGTGGCAGTTCTTATTCCTCGAATGCAGGCAAGTGTGATTATGAGAAGTAATCATTAGTTTTTTATCAGCTCTGTATAGACATCTTGCGTTCTTGTTCTAGTGTAAATATGATCAATGCATGATTTACTTAACTTTTTTTTAGATAATTCTATTCGCGTGTATTCCGTAATTCCACAAGAAAGTCCACAGTTGTGAAGCATATTTTGGTATTTGTGTTGTATAGAAGAATTTAAAGATATATCTATGTTCATGTCCCCTACTATAAATAATTCGTTGGTGTTAATATTTTGTATTAGTTTTTCCAGTTCGTTTATGAATAAGTGTTTACTTAAATTTGGTGGTCTATATATAGCGCAAAAAATTTGCTGAGTATCCTTCTTTTGAGGATATCTCAAAGCATATGGATTCAAAGTGAATGGTAGGGCTTTTAAGAATAGTAAATTAGAATTTGTTGTTTATGTACACAACTATTCCCCCGCCTCTCTTGTTTTTACGTAGATTAGTGTACATTTGATAGCCCTGTAAGGTGAATAAACTGCTAATGGTATCTGATATGTTCACTTCTGCAATTATTATTATATCAATCTTTCTCAGGGAATAATTAATATATTGGTCCAATGCGTCATAGTTTTTTATCATAGATCGAATGTTTAAGTGCAAAGATGTAATGTTAATTTGGTTAGATTTAGTTTATTATTAACAAAAGAGTTAATGTCTTTACAGTTAGTGAATTCGTAAATATCATCCAGTTGTATAGCCATTTTAAATATAAGTAGATATAAAAATATACTATGTGTTTAAATAGTATTATATGAAATATATACGTTAATTACCTAAATTTAAAACATGATTATTTTTAACTAGTTTCTTGATATCCTCTTTTGTTCTAATTATATATGAGGCGGAATTGTCTTCTTTTTTTGCTCTTATTATACTATTTTTACACCATATATACTTGAAAGTATTTTTGAGTTGATTTTTTGCAGTCCATAGAAGTTTTTTATTGTAAGGTGTGAGAGCTTCACGAATGAATATAGTATTTTTGCTAGCTGATGAACTTGCTTCAGGAATTATATCGTGGAACATTATTTTCGCGGTTTTCGAGTTTTCGATCCAATGAGCACGTGTTTTCTCATGACTAAATGTTACCTGTAGAGTGATAGGACGATCTTTTCGGCCATATAAGCATTTTATCTGTGTGTCATCCTTGGTAGAAATATTTAATTATATTTAATTTTCTTGCTATTTCTTGCACAAAAAATTCATCGGTATAGTTATTTGGTTTCTCCTGAGGTATATTTGATATTTCTATCGTATTGGAAAGTTCCTTTTGTTCCAATTCATGAATTCGTTGTTCCAATGCTCCTACCCTCGTTTCTAGATTATCATTTTTATTTATGAGTTCAACATTTCTCTTTTTAAGTTCTAGAATATTTTCTAGGATCTCGTCTACCTTTTCAGAATGAAATTCAAGAGATTTGGTGAGATCTCTGAGCTCTCTCTTCATAGCTTTCTCCATTTCCAGCGAAATATCTTTGAGAAGTTTTTTCACATCGAGTAGACAAAGTGAGTTGTGTAATATTAAGATCGTTATCGTCTTCATCCTCAGGTATTAGTAGAGATCCTTGTTTAGGTGATTCCTCTAAGCATTCAGCGCAGGTCCATTCAAGGTTGCTGTTAGATTGCAGAGCGGAACGTTGCTTGGCAGTTAGTCCTGAGCACTCAACGGAAGAATGAACAGTTTTGTCACATCGATTACATTCCACTCCCGGTCAAGTTTTCGTAATATTTTTACCACACTTATCACATTTAGACATTTTATTTTTCTTTATTTTAAGTTTGGGTAGTTGTAAATAAGTCGCAAGCGTGCTAGTTGCAAGACTGACGTACGACGAATGGGATACCAAATTCACGATATGTTTAATACTATGCAATACATATATTTATAACATCCAAGACTAAGAAACAATCATTTATGGTCGTCACATAAATGTTGTTCTCAGCGGATTCGCACCTTCAATCTCTTCATTTAAAGTATTTGTTTGTGTGGATCTCTTTCATTAGAAACTACATCCTTACATACATATACTCACGGCCATAAATCCCAAAAAGTGGTAGCCATAGTATCAGAGCTAGAAACTCCTCAGAAGTTCGGAAATTGATAGGGAACAAAATTGTAGAAATAAAGTATCGCCCATCAGGGCCTCCAACCGCATCACCCAAAAACAACTTTTAAAAGTCTCATACCCTTAGTTGCCTTTTACAACACCCGTGAGGAGAAAGGGGTAGTGACACTACACGGCATTAGAAACTTATCTCTTGTATTCTTTTTGATTAAAGGTTTTTACCATATAACAACTCAAAATTTGCCGTGTAGAAGGCTTAGAATAACACTACCCCATTCTTACCCGTGGGTGATCGTAAGAGGCGACTAAGGGTATAGGGGCTTTTTAAGTGATTTTTGGGCGATGTGGTTGGAGACCCGTCACCAAAAACATTTATTATTACCATCTTTTCCCCCATCAACTTCCAAAAGTGGCTGAGGAATCTCCATTCCAAAGCTCTGGCTACCCCGTTAAGGGATTTATAACCGTGATTATATGCATGTATGTATGTATGTAACAACTCAAAAGCATAATAATAGTGACTAGCACAAAGGTAGATAAAGAAGCATCTCCCGTAATATCAAACAAATATACAGTTCGAAAATAAACTAAATCTTACCATTACACAGAAGGTATTTACTTTATTGTTGAACATATTTTTAGCAAATAATTCTTTGGATTCACTATCTGTATTGATATTTGCTTTAATTTGATATAATGTGTTTTATCTTTTACTGGTTCACGACTGGTTCTTTTCACAGTGCCATAAACATTTACTAGAGAATAGACATTACGAAAATGGTTAACAAAGTTGTTGTGCAATATTTTGCAGGATGTATAGGTATGTTGACATTAACTGTACCAAATTTTCAAGTAAAAATATGTGTACATAAACCTTAACTCTTATTAACTAATTTTAAATGTGCTAATATTTAAAAACCTATAGTTCATAGGCTTGAAACGACAATACGCCATCTCTTTCCATGGCTTTGTAGAAAGCTATTAAGGGTGCGTGCTCAAGTGATTTTCTATCCTTCTATTTTCTTGCCTTTACAATGTCTTCCCATGGGTAAGGTTGTTTATGCTGTTGGGGTTTTTGAGGTGATTGGTAGGTGGTGTGGCTGGAGACGCATAACCAACCATAGAAGAGTGGTAGGTAAACAAATCAACGAGAAATATCATGTTCAATGTATGGTAGCAAGAAACGTCATCACTCGTAAATTATTTCTGTTAAAAGATATGTTAAAACATTAAAAAATACAGCATTCCTTAACACGGAGCTGTTTTTGAGATAAAGGATTTTGTTAGCATATGTTAGGTTACAGGTAAAATATTGGCTCTGTTTTTGTTTCTTTCCTATTTACTTGGACTTCATGAACTAAATACTGCTTTTTGGCTTATGGGAACAAAAAGTATAATATCTAAAAATTGAGGTACAATATATTATCGCCGCTTTCAATAAACTAATATTTATAAAAATATAAATAAATATAAAAATCATTTATTTTTCATATAACGTGATCCATAATTGTTAGTAACCCTTAACCTAAGTGTTAGTACTTATTCTAATAACAACACAACATAAAACTATTTATAAGATTTGCTTGGTAGAATGGACAATGACACCCATTGTTTCAGGAAGACATTGTCCACTCTATCAACCACAGTCTTCAGGATGGTGTCCGAGCCACTCCTCACTCTCAGCAACAATGATGCAGCACGCTTTCGCCTTATGGCATAATAGTCATCAGTGAGTGCTTCAGCAAACATTGCAGAAGCACTGCACCGGAAGGGTAGTCCAAACATCATCCTGAAACAGTTATTATACTGTACTCGCAGAGCGCTGGCAGTCCGCTGCAGACAGTCGACCCATAGACCACAAGTGTAGAAGGTTTGACAGTACGCTTTGAATAGTGTTATTTTGACCTCTTCAGAACACTTTGCAAAACTACGTGACAACATACTGCCCCGGGCTGCCAACGCTCTGCGCTCCCTATCCATATCATCATCATCCCTCAAGTCCTCCCTCACAAAATGGCCAAGGTACTTAAAGGATGACACTCTTTTTAGAGGAGATCCATTCAACTTTATTGGAACATTATATGACACATTCTTACGAGCTCCAAAAATAATATACTCACTCTTTTTGACATTATATGCTAGACCATGCTCAGCTGCATATCTTTCACAAGTTCCAATTAATTTTCTTAATGCACTGACTGAGGGGCTCAACAGCACCATATCGTCTGCATAGCTAAGATTATTAACCGATATTCCAACAACCGAGCAACCAACAGGCTGACTGCTGAGCTCCTCAATCAGTGCATTCACATAGAAGTTGAATAGGATCGGAGAACTCAATCCCCCTGCCGGACACCACACTCTAAGCGGTACTCATCAGAAAGAAAATTGTAATTTACCAAGTCAAAGGCCTTTGACAAATCTAGGAAGCACCCATAGACAGGAGTTCTACGTTCTGTATAGTATCGTATAGTACTCTTTAAAGCCAGGATGGCACTTTCTGTGGAAGATCCTGATCTAAAACCAAATTGCTGTTCATTTATTTTAAGACTATAACTCGGCTGCTCCTCCAGAAGTCTGTCAAAAACCTTTGCTACTATTGTTGCCAGAGAAATTGGCCTATAATTAGACTTGTCCCCTAAGTCACCAGTTTTATTTTTTACCACGGGAATTACAATAGTCCTCATCATATCCTCTGGTAAGAAGGAGTGCGTAAGACAAAGAGAATAAAACATTGCTAGGACTCGAGATATATGTTTACCTGCATATGATAGGTGTTCTATACTTAGACTATCGTGACCCGGGGATTTACCCCTAGTCATTTTGTCAACGGCATGCTTGACTTGTTTAGCCTTTATCAAAATGTCTAGAGGAAGCGAACAATTATTTTCATCTCCAGCCTCACTTGTACAATCTAACAGTGATTTTACTTCAAAATGGTTCTTAAATACATTGGCAATCTTTGCAGGGTCAGTTTCACTATTAACACTAACAGGCACACTGGGTTTCAAATTCAATTTGTTCGTAGCTTTCCAAAATTTACCAAACTGTTTAACTTTCCTATGAGAAGCAATGATATCTAACTTTATCTTTTCAGCATTTGTTTGACACCATTTAAGTTTACTTTTGAAAATTTTTCTACTTACAATAATATTATCGAATAGTTGACCGCTTACAGGTTTGCCATACCATAACCACAGATTTAACTTTTCCCTAGCCACCTTGTGAGCCAGCGACACATGCTTATTCCAACCAATTACAGGCTTTTTTCCTTTAACTAAATGTTTCACAGGTTTGCTAGAATCAATTGCTGCCTGTTGCAAGATACACACAATTTCATGATACATTTTGGTGAGACAATTTTTATGATTTTGATCACTACATCTACCATGTGAACACATTTGAAAATGTGTAGGAAAGACAATCAATCTTAATTTTTCATGACAAACATTGCTAAACATATGTATTTGACTAGAATCTCTCTCACCCCACACAACAGAGTTATGTTCAACTGTATTTTTATATAGTTTTGTAGCCACAATTTTAATACTACAGTTAATAATAAGTGGATAGTGATCAGACCAGAAGACTTCATCATTAAGAACCTGCACTGAAGTTACACTATTTCTAGCAGATACTGAGACCAAGCAGTGGTCCAGCCATCTTTTGCAATAATGTGCTTCACTTATATAGGTGTATGTATTCGAGTCAATGCCTAATAATTCCCTATCAACACAAGTCATCAGCATTTCACTTTCAAAACTTAACAGTTCCGTCCAAAATAGTTCTCCTGGATGCGCGTTAAAGTCCCCTAGCATCCACACATTTTGTACACCAACACTATCAATAATTGCCTGTATTTCACCGAGACATGTAGTAAAATCCACTAAATTATCAACACTATTTACAGGCATGTAAACGCAAAACAATAACAACTCATAGCCTTGTACCGTCGTCGCTCGTATAGCTGTCATTCTCGCACTGACACACTGAACTACTGACACTGTGGTAAATATACCTTTACGCCATAATATGGCTACTCCCCCGTATGGACGTCCCACAAGAGGGCCCGCACTGCTATCTATTGCCGATTTTCCTGTGTAGCTTTAATCCTCATGTAGTGTGCCCAGGATTGGCAAGTCAAAGTCTTGCAGCCAAGTTTCTTGTAACGCTATTACATCACATTTATCACAAAGTGCTTTAACATCCAAAGCCGATCGTTTTACACCTTTACAATTAAAACTTATAAGTCTAAGATTTTGTTCAGTTCCTGCCATCTGTGGGTTTTAAGTTTTTATCAATTATCACATTATCGCCAGTTCTGGGCTTAAACAAGTAAAATTTTCTAAAGAAGACCCCTTCCGGCCATAAATCTTCTTTACTAAACATCAACAATTTGTGTGACGGAATAAACATTTTAAACGAATTATAACTTTTCTCAGTTTTCATATTCATTATTTCAGGAGTGACACGTACTTGTGTTTTTTCCATAATGTATTTAGCTACATCGTCCACTGAGGCTTCTTTGGAAACATTATACAAATAAACCGGTATCAGCTTTTCCGCCGCTTTGAATTTTGATTGGGGGTTAACCGAAGCTGTCCCTCTATTGCCAGTAAACTTCAATTTATTTTTCTTTCTAGAGACAGTCATCCACTCACTTATAATATATAATAAAATACATACTGAAATATGTCTAAATAATCATAAAAAAGTTAAATATAATTTAAATCTTTTTGTTCATAAAAACCTCATACTAATAAATAAAGAATAAATTCGGAGGTAGGAAACGCAAACACTACTAAAACGTGTAAAAGAAATAAAGGATAAAAGAATTTCGCGCTGGCAGCCATTGACACGGTAGCTCAATTGGCAAGAGCGACGGGGGCATATACCCGAGGTCGCGGGTTCGAAACCCGCCTGTGTCGAAATTTTTCTTTCCTTTATTTAATATTTATTTATTAGTAAGTTAAATATAACTAAGATTCATTACATTTCTTTTATCCACACTGCAGTTCAAATATCTAGTACCGCCAAGGCATATGTGAAATAACCTCAGTTTTCTTTCCTAAGAAGCAAGAAAAATCGTTTTGCGGTTATTTTCGTCGCAGTTAATATATAACCAAACATTGTGCAACTAATATATATTTGAATAAGATACGTTAACGCGTTTGTCTGAAGCATCTCATGTATTTCTCTGTACATTTTTTTTACTATGATCTTAATTGTTTCAGTATCACTGATGATGTTTATCAACGCTTTCTTGACAGTATGGCCATCCTATACTATCAAATATTTTGAGAGCAACCAATCGCCTCTGAATAGCCCTGTTTCAGCGTATCACATAAATTTGATTGGCTCATTACCTATGCTGACTGGTTTTATTAGTACTATCTTTAGCGGTAAAATATCGGAAAGTATAGGACGAAAAAGATCCGCTGTGCTCTGTGGATTGACTAGTGTGGTGAGTGTTAATAAGATTATGTCACTAGTACCGTATACTAATATTGTACCTATTATCATGGATTGTTACTAAGCTAATTGCTATATTTACAACGCCACCACGAACATATTATGAATGAAACATAAATAAAAGGAAGTATTTTATATAAAACACCGATTATTTACAACCTTATAGACATAACATGATTCTTAAATGTCTAAACTAACACTAAAATTAATTGATAAAGAGATTTAAATGAAAAATTATAAAAAAACGTCAACACTCACGCTTTTAAAATCCCATCAAGGGGTAGAAAGACTATTGAAGTTAGCAATTCGTGGGCAACTTTTGTAGATTCGTTAGTCGTAGGTTTCCAGCAACATCTGCAATTATTTGCTTAGTCATAAGCATTGAATTATATGGGTAGTGCTATTCAAACTCGACAACACACAGTCATATTGCTGATGAAAAAATATTGATTTATACAATTTTGTCTTACTGTATCGGTCCATTCTGCCTTTTGACCCTTCCAGCAGCTTTTTACCTTCATCTACGCTTCAGTGTGTACAATAATACCAATTTTTATTTGTTGGTTTATTTCCAGTTACATGGTATGCCTTCATGCAAAGTACACTACTGAATTTATACTATTAGTCTCTCTAACAAGCTCAGGTTTATAGGATACAAACACATTTCTACATCGATGTAACTGGAAGTGTAACTTAAAAACTATAAAATCTAGTCATTAACCAATGTGTGGTATTACTGAAGTAATCTTTATCATTATAATGAATATTAACTTAGATATATTGCGTTTGTTTATACATTACTACATAATTTATCATGGTCATGCAATAAAAAAATCGAATTCCTAATAATTTTGATTTTTTTCAGCTTGGATCAGCATTAACATGCACAGCAACAAGAATAGAAGCCATATTAGCATCCCGTTGTTTAATGGGAGTGGCAGGAGGAATAAATGTTGGATACTACGCATTATATCTAAGTGAATGCTGCGAGACATTCCGTCTCGGGTCATTGATATCTTTAGCCAACTTCGGATACACTTGTGGAATCTTAGTGTCTTATGTAATGGGTTGGCTCTTCAGTTATCAGTTTGTCAATTACTTCGTCTTATCGCTGAGCGTTGCATACGTTTTGCTGATGAGCTGGTTGAAAGAGACGCCCTATTACTTGCTTAGGAGTGGGAAAGAGATGGTATGTATTGAGATGTGTGTCTTTTGTAATTTGTAACGTAAGAATATGATGGCGATAAGAGCAGGCTATGTTTATATATGTGTAGTATTCATGTAGTAAATAAATAAGTACATATATTGAGCTTGAGGAAAGGCCAAATGTTTACAAGTTATCCTCATAAATATAGACTCAGGATTATAACTCCAAAAAAAGGGGTTACTAGAACACTAGAATTAGATGTGCGTCAGCCTCTTTTCAAAATTTTGTGGAGAAAGAACTATAAAATATAAGAATAGTAATTAGATAATAGAAAAAATACGAGGGGCTCTTAATACTTTGTACTTCATACAAAAAAATTGATAAAAAAAAAAATTAGTCTGCTTTTACTTAACTGCTCAAAAAAATTACATGCTACCTATATGTCTCTTTGCTTACCTATTCTTGCTATTACGAAGCGCATCCAACTTACACTATGACCATTTCGAATTTGTAGCTGTAAATAAAAACAAATAATACGTTTTAATGAGATCCAAGGGCTGGCGCATCCTTGGCCCAAAGAATTAGCTTAGTTCTTCATAGGGGTAATGCAGCCAGCCTTCTAGGAAACCTGCCACCAGGTTTCGAGAAAGTATTTTTTGTATAGAATATGTGGACATATATTTTATCTTTTAATTTCGCAAATGAAAGCATACGAAACAACGTAACACGGTATCAACCCATAATCGATAATTACAAAACACTTGCGTTGAAATTCTGGTAACTTATATCAACGAAATTAAATTGGCCCCCGCCTATTAAGAGGGTAGCAGCAATAGCTATCAAACTAAATTAATAATAGTGTTTCTTATTACGTGTCTTTTAGTAGTATCAATGATATATAAATATACAGACAAAATATACACAGATCAAGTTAGCCCCACACTAAGTAGGACTTGTATCATGGTATACCAACTCAGCGATATATTTAATATTATATAACACACCTGTAAGCGACATGATAGTCCAGTGGGTAGAACACCCGCCCGAAAACAGAAGGGCGTGAGTTCCAATCCTGGGTCGGGCCTACACCAATTTGTTTTTTCTAAAGTCATATGTGTAGTTAATTTATCATGGTTGTTAACGGTGAGGGAAAACATCGTGAGGAAACCCACATGGCTGAGTTGTACTTAGTCATGTGACAGTGTATTCGTACAAAACGGCGATAGGCCTGCCCCTCTCACGTGAGTGCACTGTCTAAGCAAAACGTGGGTACCTTCTCTGGACACTAGATGGCGCTGCCATGTGAGTTCAGAAGTATTGGTACCTCTGCCATCCCCTTCGGGGATAAACGGCGTGAACGTTTATGTTATGTTTTATGTTACATCTGTAAATAACATCCAAGACTAAGAAACACTAATTTATGCTCACTACATAAATGCTGCTTTCAGCCAAAAACCTAGTCACATATCCCCCGCCACGGATGTCATCTAAAGTCGTAGTTTTATTAATAACCTTAGGCATAGTTTGACGACAAAACTTGGATTAAACATACTCTTGTATTACAGGAAGCTTTGAAATCATTACAATTTTATAGAGGAGCAAAATCAACTACAAAAGAAATCGTACAAGAAATGGAATATATCAAATCACTTCTTCCTGGTAATGAACAAGTGCAAGGTAAATGAAAACTCGATCAAACAAAAATACGTGGCTTAGGTTTTTTTCCTAATATAATCCGTGTGAAATATGGTATTGTAAAAAAGATACAAAAAGGAATGTTGAGATGGCTTGGGCACATACATATACTTACGGCCATAAATCCCAAAAAGGGGTAGCCAGGGCTTCAGAGCTAGAAACTCCTCAGCCTCGCTTGGAAGTTGACAGAGGACCAAATGGAAGAAAGAAAGTATCATTGGTGATGGGTCTCGAGCCGAAACGCCTAAAAACCTCCTTTAAAAGCCCCATACCCTTAGTCGCCTCTTAAGACACCCGTGGGTAGAAAAAGGGTGGTGAAATTCTAAGCCGGCACTACACGGTAACGTATATCACACTGTTAAACTAATGCCACCTATACTTTTCAGACATTGCACCAGAACAAGAAGCTCTAAACCAAGACGCAAACATAGAAAGTACAGTTATCAAGAAACAAAGTCTATGGAAATTAATACGTAAGTAGTCAATGAGGAACGTTACTCACCCACTGGGGGTCTACTCTTCGCTTCGTCTATCTCTTCTTACCCCTATTTATATTTATTTCTGTCTCCCTCACACGAAACGAATTATCGGATTTTGTCATTTCTAATAAGTGAGTATACATAGTGTTATTCAATGAATCCATCGATGCCTCCGTAGTTTACGTTGATTTCAGCGACTAGTAAGCGCCAAAATATATGTAATGTATATGTTCTGTATTACTAACTATTAAGTATCTATAATATGATTTATCTATTTATTTCATGAAGTATACAACCGTGATAGCCCAGTGGGTAGAACACTTGGTTATCGTGCAAGCGACTAGTGTTCGAATCTTGGGTCGGGCCTACACCAATTTGTCTTTTCTAAAGACATATGTGTGGTTAATTTATCATGGTTGTTAACGGTGAGGGAAAACATCGTGAGGAAACCCACATGGCTGAGTTGTACTTAGTCATGTGACAGTGTATTCGTACAAAACGGCGATAGGCCTGCCCCCTATCACGTGAGTACACTGTCCATGCAAAACGTGGGTACTCTGAACACCAGGTGACAAAGTCACGTGATGTTCAGAAGGATTAGTACCTCTGCCAACCCCTTCGGGGATATTCGGCGTGAACGTTTATGTTTATGTTTATGTTATGTTCATGAAGTATTCCGTTCCTGAGTCAATTAAAAAAAGTATTTTTAAGTAGGCACTGGCTGAAAATCGGCGGTTTTGTCAATTTATGTGACAATAGCAAAATACCGAGCCAGGTACCTTTCCGCCAAATGAGGGCACATTGTGTAAATTGTAAGTTTTGTGTTTTATTAATTATTATCATTTAGTTTTTATCTAGTATATAGGTTCTTTTTTGTTGTTGTATAAGTTGTATAAGTCTATTTTTGTTGTTTTTTTTTATATTGTTTTGAGGACATCAAGAGGAGAATAAATATTTTTCTTTCTTTCTTTCTTTCTTTCAAAATAAACTCAAGATATAAACTTCGTTAAACTTTCGAAGCGAGGAAAGTGACACTGGTCCCTTATTAGGACTCCTCTCCGGTCTCTATCGGATTTATCTTAGGTACACACCCTCACACACTTTGCCCCACGCACTAACACACATCACTTACAAAATATGTAAGATGTAGCCCAGGCCCCATGACCAGCAAAGCTGACATTAGTTTTTCTACGCAATCGGCTTTTTAGTAGTTATGTAATATTTTCAATTAGGTTTAACAACTACTGAATCCAAAAAACTTATTTATTTTCAGTCAAAACAAATGCAATTCGCAAACCAGCGATTCTAGTAGTATCTCTAATCACGCTCATGACATCAATGGGCATGATAGCAATCCAGACATACGCTGGCAAACTCTTCGCTACTGCTGTACCGAACCTATCTCCAGATTTGTGTGCCGTCGCGCTGGCAGTTGCTAACATGTTGGGGTGCGGTGTCGCTGTTTTGATTGCTGATTTGGTTAAAAGGCCGGTAAGTGAGTGTTAGATATGTAAGACCTTAATCATATAAGGCTATTTAATGTTTGCTTAGCATACCCATTTTTTTGCCACGGGTATTGTAAGTGGGTAAGTAAGTAATATTGGGTTATACGTGATTACTGGGCTGCGGTTGGAGCCCTATCTCCAACAACTTAATTTTACGATCTTTTCCCCTCTCAACCTCCAAAAGTAACTAAAAAAACATACTCTGAAACTGTGGCTACCCCTTCTAGGGGATTTATAGTCGTGAGTGCAGATATGTATTAGTATTGTTTGCAGTTCAATCGCAGAGCAGTAGCCAAAATCAGAAATGAAAAAAAAAAAAAAAATGAAAAATATTTATTTTTACACCAGCAATAACCAAAATAACAACAGTTTGCATTACAAAGGTACCTTTAGGTGATATTTGGTAATTAGGTGACGAAATTTTACAATTGGAGAGGTCGTTGTCCCCTACACTAGGCATAATAATATAATATAATAATAATAATAATAAGGAAAGAGAAGAGGAAAGAGAAGGAGCTGCACGGGAGGTTTTACAAGGTACTTCACGAACCTTTCGTGGACCGTAAAGCCTCCCTGCATTGGCTGCGTTTCGGGGACCTCTTTGGGGAAACCGAAGGTTTTGTCTGTGCAATACAGGACCAGGTTATCAAGACGCGGAACTATCGGAAATACATCCTAAAGGACGGTACCACAGACATCTGTCGAGCATGTGGCCGTCCCGGAGAGTCTTAGGCATGTTATTTCCGGTTGTTCGGCTCTTGCTAACACTGAGTACTTGCACAGGCACAACCAAGCAGCCAAAATCCTGCATCAGGAGCTCGCTCTAAAATACGGACTCTTGCAACAGAGGCTGCCGTATTACAAGTATCTGCCGGAGCCAATCCTAGAAAACGACCGTGCCAAAATCTATTGGGACCGATCTGTTATCACGGACAGGACTATTCTAGCGAATAAGCCTGATATCGTGGTATGTGATCGGTCGCAGTCGAGGGTGTTTCTAGTGGATGTCACTATCCCTCATGACGAGAGTCTCGTGAAAGCCGAAACCGAGAAGCGTCGGAAATATCTCGATCTGGCTCACGAGATCACCGACATGTGGGGTGTGACTTCGACAGAAATAATCCCAATTGTTTTGTCCGCGAACGGGTTAATTCCAACCAGTCTCGCGACCAACTTGAGGCGGTTGGATTTCTGTGGCGTGTCGGTTCCAGCACAAATGCAGAAAGCGGTGCTGCTCGATACGGCTCGGATCGTCCGTCGGTTCTTGAACCTGACTCCCTGACCCCGACCGACTGTGCTCTTGTCGGGGAGTACCGCCTCTCCCATTTAAAATTTATATTTTCATTTTCGGCCATGGGAGAGGCGAGAAACAAAAATGTTTTCCGAAATAATAATAATAGGACCAACGACCTCATGACTTTTACAGCTCTTATTCGTGAGAAATGAATGCAGCATGAGATTACATCACCTCAACAGCAGGTACGATTTGAAACCTGAATTAAAATAGATGAGTTTTCTAGCGTATCAGGTCTACCCCATGTTTACACGTAAACTCGTACATCTCTCAAACAACGAATATGGTTTCTACTACTTGGACATGAGGGAATGGGTGTGTCTGAGTATTTCAGTTCTGATTACCAGAATTAAGCAATAGTAACTGCCAAACCATTAAATTCTTATGCAATAGTTCCTATTAACGTTAAGTAACATGTTAGCTATATTTAGCCGTATGTGAGCAAATATTTGTGATAAATGAGACTCTGACAGAGTTTATGTACTAGATCTACTGCGTGGTAAAAAAAATATATTTTATTTTTGGTTTCAGACTCTCATAGCTACATCTAGCACTCTTGTCTGCATTAGTTTAACAGTTCTAGCGGTCTTACTGAAGTGGTCCATAGGCCCTGATTGGTTGATTCCTGTGGTCATATTGATTTACTGCTTTTGCTTTCAAGTTGGAGTCGCGTGTGTTCCATTTATACTACTTTCAGAATGTTTCCATCCTGAGGTGAGTGTATATTAATATCATCATATTATGTGGGTATTGCGCGACATACATACATACATACATATACTCACGGCAATAAATCCCTAGAAGGAGTAGCCAGAGCTTTAGGATCAAAAAATTCTTCAGCCACATTTGGAAGTTAAGTGGGGAAAAGATTGTAAAATAAATGTTTTTGGTGATGGGTCGCCAACAGCATCGCCCGAAAATCCCTTAAAAAGCCCCGAGGTGACTAAGAACCTCTAACAATTACCCATGGGAAGAAATGGATTAGTGCTTTTCTACACTGACACTTCACAGCATATGTTACACAAAATACTGCAAAAATTACGCTCCTAATTAAACGTCTACTGTGATTAACTAACTAAATCTAAATTGGCTTACCACACTATCACTTGCTACCGTACTCTTGTATCATTTCGTGTAATACCCACTTTAGCAGGCTTGCCACATTTCAGTTTAGAATAACATTGTTTTATCTCTTACAAATCAATTGTTTCAAATGGCTATATATCCTCATTCAACTTCCAAATGGGCCCCTTATGGAAGGGGCGTTGAAATTGTTTAATGCAGTGGTATCGCCGAATTTTTTCAGAATGGCTGTGAGGAAAGGTAAAGTGGGATAAGGAAACTGACTTGGCAAGCGTTTCCCTACTAAGTACATTGTATTTGATAAAATGAAAACACAATCTTTAAGGCAAAAGCCCTTGTAAAAATCTGATTCGTTCACCCGCTGCATTAGAAGCTATGGTTTTCCAACTGAAAACTGAAATATTAAGGTATGTTAATTTTATTACGGGTGTCGTAAGAGGCGACTTAGGATATGGGGTTTTTTAAGTGGATTTTGGGCGACGCGGTTGGAGACCCATCACCAACGGCAACGGTACTTTATTTCTACCATCTTGTCCCCTATCAACTTCCAAATGTGGCTGAGGAGTTTCTAGCTCTCAACTCTGGCTACCCCTTTTTGGAATTTATGGCCATGAGCATGTATGTATGAAATTATACTATCTATTCCAGATCAAAGCAGTCATAACAACAGTAGGGTTCTGCATGATGTGGTTATCGAACTTCGTGAATCTCTTAGTTTACGGTTTAGCCATAGAGCTTATTGGATTGGATTGGACCATCTTCGTTTACGCCTGCATTGCCGGTTTTACTGCTGCACTCAGTTTATTAGCTGTGCCAAACACTTCTGGTAAAACTGTGGAAGAAATACAGAAAAGATATCAATAAAACTTTAAAAATACAATCCTTAATAATAAAATACAATAGAATAACTCTTTATTCCGCATCAAACACAAATTTACAAAAATAATAATATTATCAAACAGTTTACAGTGAGGTACAATTGGCGGTCTTATCGATAAAAGCGATCTCTTCCAGACAATCTTTGGAAGGTGAGATCGATAAATTAACTATTTGGGTAGATGCACAAAACAAGGCCAAAAAAACATAATAATCTATTAAGCTCACTTAAAACTAACTTATTTAATTTAAATAACAATATAAATGTTAATCAACAAAATAATATAGATATTTAACGAATATGAACACATACATAAAATAATATAGCATTGCTACACTCAGAGTGATCTTAATATGCCAGTTTTTATGTCTAAAATTATTTTAACTTTGTTACTATTATTTGTTATTTGTCATTTTATTTTACTGTATAAAATCGTGATGTTGTATTTTAGTTTGGTGACAATAATAAAATACTTTTTATCAAAATGTTTCTGTGTGTTTATTTATAGTTTTTGATTTATCGATGGAAATGTTTATTTAGTTAATGCATGAAATGAGCAATCACTATAGATTTTGGACTGTGAAAAAAAAGAGTGTGAGGGGAATACCGCACGATTCTAAACGATTATGTTTTTGTGATTGAACATGTATTTTAACTCTATCTATTTCAATTTTATGTTCTAAACTTATCGATTCAATAAATATATGTTAAGCATACAATAGTAATGTATAATCATGCACTTCTCACATGCATCTTTTCACATCTTGCCGTGTAGTGCCGGCTTTGAATGTCACTACCCGTTTCTTCACAAGGGTGTCATAAGAGGCGTTTAAAAGAATGGGCCTTTTTAAGTGGTTTTTAAGCAATACAGTTGGAAACCGTTGCCATGTAGTGTCGGTTTAGAATAGCACTACCCCATTTCTTCCGGTGGGTGTACGTAAGAGGCGACTAACGGTATAGGGCTATTAAGGGATTTTTGGGCGATGCGACCTTTATTTTTACTATCTTTTCCCCACTCAAATTTCCAAAACTGGCTGAGGAATTTCTAATTCTTTAGCTCTGGCTACCCCTTCCTGGGATTTATAGCCGTGAGTATATGTATGTATGTATGTTGGAAACCCATCACCAACAATACTTTATTTCTACCATCTTGTCCCCTATCGACTTGCAAATGTGGCTGAGGAGTTTAGGAAGAGGAATCTAAAGCTCTCGCTACCCCTTTTTGGGCTTTATGGCCGTGAGTACATGTATATATGTTCTCACAATAATCATAACAAGTACAAACAAAAAATAACAATCAAGTAGACCGAAGCCTAACTAATTGCACTGGCTATAGAAAAGTTTTACACCAAAAAGATCATTCAAACGAAACAGTGAGCATCCGAAAACTCGACAGATGCAACTAGTCCGGACAAAACTCATCATTCCCGCCATTTAAGAGTTCCCAGAACAAAAGTAGAGTTTAATTAATGGAATAGATTTAATTTGAAGCGGCGACAAAGCGAAACGTTGCTCTGTTCCACATTTTGCTAAGCCTTATTATCACAGTAAGCGGCGGAGAGTTGAAAATTACGACCAATTTACAAGACCACCAAATACTGGCTTTTGCGAAATTAAAACATTCACCAGAGCATAAGAATTCGTCGTCTTGGGAATCCGCAATAAAATTTATGTATTGTTGTCTCACTTTTAGCAAAGTGCTTTATTTGATTTTGAAACGGTTTGGTGGACATGAATTGCATTCTATACAGACGGACATAAATTGCATAAGTAAACTAAAAAATACGTTAAGTATTGTTCTCTATTAACCAATAATACGAAAGAAAACATCTAGTGGACAATTGACGTTCATGTGCTATAATCCCCAATACAAAGTCGCATCTTAGGACACCTGCGGAAAGAAATGGGTTAATAATCTTCAAAGCTTACTTTACACAGCTAGGTCCAAACAATCGATGTAAAAACTTACAAGCATAAAGAAAACCAGCCTAGGTATGTATTTATAATTTGATAAAATAAAGTGCTGTGTGGTGTTGGCTTAGAATAGCACCCCATTATTACGTGGGAGTTCTTAGAAGGCGACTTAGGGTATTGAATTAGGGCTTACTAAGTGATTTTTTGAGCGATGCGGTTTGAGACCCATCACCAACAAACTTTATTTTTCAATATAACTTTTCCCTTCCTTTTCTTTTCAATACAACGTACAAAAGTGTTTTAGAAATTTCTAATTCGGAAAGCTCTGGCATCCCTTCCTAGACATTTAGAAACGTTAGTATATACCAACAACTTTACTACATATAACTTGTTAACACCACATTTCAAATTAATTGTATTTCTTTTTGACTAACCAATTTCATCGCAACATTTGGCTAACATTATTTTGCATGAACACGCAATTTAAGATTGTACTATTTACACTATACTAATTAAATGATTGAGTTCCTTAATTGTTTAAATGTAAACTGAGTTGGCACACCACATGGCTGAGTTGTACTTAGTCATGTGACAGTGTATTCGTACAAAAACGGCGATAGGCCTGCCCCCTATCACGTGAGTACACTGTCTTAGCAAAACGTGGGTACCTTCTCTGGAAACTAGATAGCGCTCGCCATGTGAGTTCAGGAGTATTGGTACCTCTGCCAACCCCTTCGGGGATAAACGGCGTGAACGTTTATGTTATGTTATGTTTTTATTATTTATATAAATACAAGTGTATGTGGATTTTACCTTCGTAAGTAAACCCAGCTTAATTACTTTAGCTAAACTTGCGTGTCGTTTGGAAGCAGCTAGTACTTTTCTTAAGGACTCGTTCACAAAGTTTCTGCATTAAAGTCCCGACAGAAAATGAGACAACTTTTTGAAATGAAAAAGCCGCAAATCTTTTACAAGGCATTATTAAAATTCTCAAAGAATTCTGTCGTGCGATAAAATCTAAAATTGAACTTTCAGGTTTTACATTGTTTTTTGTTTTTTGTTTTCAAAATGGTTAGTGCTATACTAGAAATTTTAACAATATTTTTATATTGTCTTTATTGTTATTTCGTATGTGTGGATATGTGTATGTGTATTTTTATCTCAAATTTAAAAAATATGGAATAACTGAAGAAAAGCAGCAAGGCAGTTTACATCAATAGTGTTTTCTTCAAGAACGAGCGAACTCTATAAAGGGTGATTTATCTATAATCCACCACGTTGGCCAAGTGCGTGTTGGCAGACTAACGACTACCAGCTTAATAGTAGCCGGGACTGCGGGCTTGATGTGCCCTTATGGAATCATCTTAATTTTAGGGTAATCAATCGATTCAAGCCTGCGTCATCTTTCTGAACTGGGTCAAATCTTACAAATTAAATTTTTGAGCTTACTACTCGAGGATCGAACCCCAGGACCTGCAGATATGAAGCTGAGCGCTTAGTTGCGAGACCACGTGTGCAGTTAGTAGTTAGTGTTAGTTAGTTAGTTGGTAGTAGAAACACGGAGTAGATTTTTTTAATATTTAAGGTCTTTTATCTAATTTTTATATAAGGAAAAGAAATGCATGTATGAAATGTATTTATAATTTACATTTCGGAGAACGAAAGGTTCAGAAGAATCGTACCTCTACAAAGTAGCGATCGACTCTACCATTTTGTTAAGCTTGTGAGATGAAATGTGCGGTGTGAAAGATGATATTGTAAAAAATATAGAAAAAGGGATGTTAAGATGGTTAGGGCAAATAAAGAGGATGGATGATTTTAAATGAGTGAAAACGATTTATAGAGACATATGGAAGGTAATGCCTATCCCAATGGGAACTAACGGCGCGGCGGACGTGAGTATATATATGTATGTATGTTCCAATCCTAAAATTCTATATTCCATATTATGTTGAATTTCATCCCTATTCTTCTTATTATTTCATCTCCATTATCTTATCAATAACAATAATACTAGAATCTCTTTCTTCGATTTTCTCACAAACATCACTCAATTTGAAACAAAGAAACAAGAACATTTAAAAAGTTACACTTTTTCACTAACCAATATTTTATTCAGCCAACCTAAATGATCGTACAAAACCGAAATCACCCGAAGCCAAGTACTCCGAAAGAAACGTCCTCAAACTTATAGAAAAGATTTAGAGAGGTCGCAAAGTTTAAGGTATACTTCAGCCTGTTCGCAACTTGGCCAAGTTTTTCAACAACTTCTGACACCTCTTTCGAGCCCCTTCATGTTATAGTATTATTAGTAGCGAGTTTCGAATATCGAAGTTTGATCTGTAAGTAATCAGACATGTTTTGTTACTCAGATGGTGTGAAGATGAAACTTACTTATTTATACTTACAGGTCACAGCTAGTATATATTTATCCCACCAAAAACATTTTAAATGTAAAAAATGTTAGCCAAGCAAATACAGTACAAAAATTTATAATATGTTAACTAAAAGACTTCGCAGACAAAAGTATTGATATCTGAATGGTTGGCAAGCACTGCAGATAATCCTGAAATACAAAGTAGATACAAGTTAAATTAAAGTTTTGATTTAACTTGGCTCGTTTCCACATACGAGTTATCATGATAATCAACTTATCTGCTAGGTACATTTTAATTTGATTTTGTGGTGAAAACTAGCCAAATTAAATCAAAACTTTTATTTAACTTGTATCTACTTTGTATTTCAGGATTATCTGCAGTGCTTGGCAACCATTCAGATATCAATACTTTTGTCTGCGAAGTCTTTTAGTTAACATTTTTTAGCTTGGCTAACATTTTTTACATTTAAAATGTTTTTGGTGGGATATCATTACTTTTTGTAAAGAAATAAGTTGGTATTTTTTTTTTCTGCGTTTGATTTTATTTTTTGAACAATGATCTTCACCGTCTTGGATATTAGAAATATTTTGATGCATTGCCCATTCAGTATCTGTAACTTTTTTACTCGTTTTCTGTTTATGTTTAAATGCGGCAGGTCAGGGCGGTATATTGTTCGAAGGCGATTATATTCTATTATAGAGCTTTCTTGTGCCTTAATTTGACTGGGATCGAGGTTAATGAGATGTACTCCGTCGAGTGTTTTAACTCTAGAGAGCGCAACATAAGCCTGTCCTCTGCTAAATATCGAAGAGCCTATGTCGAGAAGAGCGCTGTCCAGACTAAGTCCTTGTGATTTGTGAATAGTGATTGCATAAGCTATGCAAATTGGAAATTGTTCCCGGTGAACGAATGCATTATATCTGAAACTTTGTCTTTATACGTTCTAGCTCATATATTAAATGACTAAATTTTATTGTGATTTTACGTGCAGTATTATTTCTATCGACATCCCAATGAATTTTTTCTATCACTCCTATTGACCCATTTACTATAGACCTTTACTCACATCAATATTTCTGCGTAACATTACCCGTGCACCTATTTTTATTGTAATAACATTTTCTAAACCAGCTTTTAATGATAAATCATCCTCGTTCTTTTTTATAATTTCCATCGCTCGCTTGTTTACAAACCGAGGACAGCCTATTTAAGCAACCGTGATAGCCCAGTGGGTAGAACACTCGGTTATCGTGCAAACGACTAGTGTTCAAATCCTGGGTCGGGCCTACACCAATTTGTTAATTTATCATGGTTGTTAACGGTGACGGAAAACATCGTGAGGAAACCCACATGGCTGAGTTGTGCTTAGTCATGTGACAGTGTATTGGTACAAAACGGCGATAGGCCTGCCCCCTATCACGTGAGTACACTGTCCATGCAAAACGTGGGTACTCTGAACACCAGGTGACAAAGTCACGTGATGTTCAGAAGTATTAGTGCCTCTGCCAACCCCTTCGGGGATATTCGGCGTGAACGTTTATGTTATGTTATGCTTACTATCTATCTACTATTTTAATCAAACAAATCAATGGATTTGGCAAAAGAAACAAACCTACACAAAATGTTCTTGTGAGGGAAGTATTGAAAAATCTTAAAAAACCTCCGTTTTCAGTTTTTTTCCTTTGTTAATATTTGATCACCGACCTGGATGCCGAATTTCAACTTCCTGGGATATCTGCAAGTGGGTTAGCTTTTTGATCTATATGTCAGTGAGTCACTAAAAAAATCGCGATTCTTGGACGTTTATATCTTAATAACCCTTTCTTATGTATTTATGGCAATTGGGCTACTAGTTTGTATCCTTGATATCAACGAATGAGCCAAATTTGGTTGGTTTATGTTGATTAGATTTTGAGTTATGATGGTGTAAAAAGTCGCTCCAAATGGTTCGTGTAATATACACACGGTGCGCGCTCGCCGCCTTGGCTTGGCTTGACGCACTGCCGTGCGTCTTGATAACTATCTATGTGAAATTAAAAACAGGCTTCCAAATTTCAGTATTTAGCACTTGAAATAATGTACGGGTGAAGTAAAAAATGATTGGTAATGTATTTCTGTACTAACCAAATCGCTTAAACATTACCTTAAAGTCTCGGAACTATTAAAAGTAAAATTAAAATCATTTATTTGCCAATACATGAGTACAAATGGTAGTGTGTATAAAATAAAGGCCTACGTTCTACCAGTAAGGCGTTTTTTTACTCTTAGGTTACGCGAAATGTATCGGAAAAAGCATACATGAATCAGTACTGCAATGTGAGTTCTCATACATAATTTAACGTAATGTTATTTGCTGTGTAGTGTCGGCTTAGAATAGCACTACCCCATTTCTTCCGGTGGGTGTACGTAAGAGGCGACTAACGGTATTGGGGCTTTTAAGGGATTTTTGGGCGATGCGGTTGGAGACCCAACCTTTATTTTACCATCTTTTCCCCACTCAACTTTCCAAACGTGGCTCTTAGCTCTGGCTACCCCTTCTAGGGATTTAAAGCCGTGAGTATATGTATGTATGTTATTTGCTATGAAATGCCCTGCTTTTGACCTGCCTTACTTATATACTCACACCATTGACTTTCATCATATTATGGCTATTGCCAGACACTATTGATCGTAACTTTTTACTATCCTGAAAAGCCTACGCTTCCCTGATACTAATTGTCCTTTTAATACACGCGCATTTTTATTCGCTTGTCACTACAGACTCCCGCCTTTTTTAGAACGTTTGCAATCTGATCTTCAAACTTATTACGTGGCCATCCCCCACTAACAATACCAGCTACATTTTTATGACATACATACATACATACATACTTATACTCACGGCTATAAATCCCTTAACGGGATAGCCAGAGCTTTGGAATGATAAATTCCTCAGCCACTTTTGGAAGTTGATTGGGGAAAAGATGATAATAATAAACGTTTTTGGCGATGGGTCTCCAACCACATCGCCCAAAAATCACTTAAAATGCCCCTATACCCTTAGTCGCCTCTTACGATGACCCACGAGTAGAAATGGGGTAGTGCTATTCAAAGCCGACACTACACGGCAAAAAAAAATTATGACAAAAAGAAATATCCTAAAGTTCGATAACTTTTCAATGCAACTTCCTAGCAGCTATCTTTAAATGAGTGTGCGCCTGTCGTTTTATTAGCACTTGCCTTTTTTAAGGCAATTTCAAGAAGCGAATAGAAGTTTTCATATGAGGATCTCACGAAAGTTCGTAATTATGTTTCAAACTTTTACTCACATCAGAGAGTAAACGAAAGTCGAAACTCAAATTCCCTATGGATAATTGGACGTAAAATGAAACGTCGAGTATTTAATGCCGACAGTAACTTCTGAGATTGCCTGGAAAATTGTTTATAGCTTTCCCAGAATTTTGCATGGCTTAGTTATAATACTGTCGTTTACACTGAAAATACTTCTGACTGATTATAAGTACGAACCGTAAACTATAGTGTGAACTATGTAAAATTAAAATGGGTGAGTTTCATTCTGATAAAAAATACTCACGTAATCAATTATATTCTCGGCCATGTATGTTAACATTTTTCTCTGAATAAATTTATCTTTAAATTAACTATATATATAATCGCTTTTAGTGATAAGACCGCCAGTTGTACTTATGCTTTTGTGCTGAAATTCTGTAAATATTTCTTTTGTGATTTGATTTTAATGACAACTATCAAACTCAGTATTCTATGTTCGAACGACCATGTTGAAAACCTTATACATCCAGATTATTCTAGAACATTAGAGCGGTGGCATTATTTTAGCCGCATCATCAACCCGAACAGCAAACCAGTCGAAGGAGGTTCGAAAACGCCGCATTTGGCTGTTTGGCGCTAAGCCAAAGCCTCTCGAGACATCTAGCTAGCCACTTTACGAGTATACGAAACTATGCACGTTGTCATGCAAACTAAGAAGTGGTATGCAGCTAAAGAGATATTCAATTGAATATTAAACAACAAAGCTATTTCAAGCTTATTCTCGGTACAGCGAAATTCTTGTCTGTATAAAGGATTTTACTACTAGAGTGACATAGAATTATCTACTCTATTTATTTATAAGTACTTATGCGATTTTTGCAACATGTTTTTATTTAATTCCTTAACGATAATAAATATGACATGTTGTTTTGGTTTGGGTTATTAACAACATTTCTTCAACTTCTTTTGAATTCTTATAAGTTTTGGCTATCCCTTTTTGGGATCTGTAGCAGTGAGTTTGTGCATGTATGTTTCAATTTGAGTATGTACAAACATGTATATATATGTATCGTTGGGGCTCGAAGGTTCTGGATTGGCGGCCACGTACCGGACGGCGCAGTGTGGGTAGGCCTCCCACAAGGTGGACCGACGACTTGGTCAAGATAGCGGGATATCGATGGATGAGGGCAGCACAGGACCGGTCGTTGTGGAGATCTTTGGGGCAGACCTATGTCCAGCAGTGGACATCTATAGGCTGATGATGATGATGATGTTTAAATAACAAAACAGCCAATTGTCTCAAATACTCAAATGTTCACGCTGAACAACCCTGAAGGGGTTGGCAGACGTACTAATACTTCTGAACATCACGTGATATTGTCACCGGGTGTCCACGTTTTGCTTGCCTATCGCCGTTTTGTACGAATACACTGTCACATGTCTAAGTACAACTCATCCATGTGGGTTTCCATCCAAGCCCATTCAAACAAACTGAAGCTCTGGTTATCCCTTTTTGGTAGTTGTAGCCTTGAGTATATGTATATCAAACTCAAACTTTCATGCCGAATATCACGAAAGGGTTGGCAGAGGTACTATTACTTCTGAACGTCACGTGACATTGTAACGGTGTTCAGAGTACCAACGTTTTGCTTGTACAGTGTACCTACGCGATAGGGGCAGGCCTATCGCAGTTTTGTACGAATACACTGTCACATGACTAAGTACAACTTAGCCATGTAAGCCCGACCCTGGATTGGAACACATAGACGTCTGCACGATGAGCGGTGTTCTACCCCACTGAGCTATCACGTCGTTTAATATGATTGACTGTTTATAGCAGCAAAAATAACCAATATAAAATTTTATTTTTTACTAGCTAACATTTTGCAAAGCTCCGGTGGAGAATTGACGCTCAACATGCACTCTTTAATTTGATTAAAAATTTCATCAGAATGATCCTCTTATGATGCTAGCTTTTCAACATCAACTATGTGTATATTTTTGTATTTAAATGGTTGGGTGGCCAATATCCAGCAGTTAACATATTTGAGTTCAAATGATGATATATAATGATGAACTAAACTATATCAGGCAGTCTTAAGTACTGTTAGCAGCTATTTTTGGTTGAAGACATATATAGCAAAATGAGATATTTATTTATTTATTTATTTGGATGAACAACAGAGATATACTACAATAATCTTAAATATAATATTACTAATACTAGGTAAGCATACCGCCTTAAACGTTCATCACTAAGACACAATGAAATATTTAAAAAGTGAAACATTAAAAAGGAACAATAACAAAGCTATACATACTAAAAATCTTAATACAATAAAAGTAGTAAGTCTTATATAATTTCATTTAAAATTTTCCTAATTGCTCCCTGTTTCTTATTAAAAATATCCACTGGCAAAAACCTTTCATTATGTGAATGGCATATTCTGTACAACGGTGACCGTCGGCCAGAATTTGTGCGAGTTGTTGGGAGATAGAATAGTTTGGTTGGATGGTGGCGTGGTGTTGCTGTGCGAGGTACTAGGTAACTAATCTCATTTACGAGATCTGGACAGTCGTATAGGTTATTGCAAATATTAAATAGTGTCATCATACCGCCAAAAAGAATATAATAAAAAAGTATTTGGTGTATTTTGCTTTTAATACCAAGGTTACATATTAATGTCCAACCTCAAATATGGTGAGAAAATGGAAAAGGAAAGAAGAGCGCTCCCGATAGTAGGAGAACATCCTAGTGCCCAGGATCGCGTGTATTTCGGTGTAGGTGAAGGTTACACTCTTTACTACACCTCATTTTACGCGCACAGCCTGTTAGTAAGTGAAATAAATAAATATATAAGTACATGTATACATAAGTCACTTGAATTATTTTTATCATCCAAACGATTTTAACAACCTTTAACACAACATGTTACCATTTATCGATTTTGTTCTGCTCAAATACTTTTGCCTGTCTTTGAATGACTGGTTTGAATTGATCATCCAGCCTAGATCGGTTAGGGTTTAGTTCATTATTTATAATATGTGTGTGTTTTAATTAAGGTGTTATATCAATAACGAATCACTCTAACCTTTTCTTTAATCAGAACCACAATTCAAAGTATTCAATCTTCTCGTTATGATTTTATTTTATTTCCATCTGTAGATTAGTAAGATTAGTAAGTAGTATTAGTAATTATATTTATTAAATTTTTTTGTGTTGGTCTCACCTGTATATGGAAGGTTTTGCTTTGGGAAATAAATGATTATTATTATTATTATCTGGGTATATTTTCAATTCTCGCCTCTCCCATGGCTGAAACAGATATTTGAATTAGAATTTTAAATGGGAGAGGCGGTACTTCCCGACAAGAGCATAGTCGGTCGGGGTCAGGGACTCAGGTTCAAGAACCGACGGACGATCCGAGCCGTATCGAGCAGCACCGCCTTCTGCATTTGTGCTGGAACCGACACGCCACAGAAATCCAACCGCCACAATTCGGTCGCGAGGCTGGTTGGAAGTACCTTGTAAAACCTCTCGTGCAGCTCTTTCTCTTTCCGTACGGACTCCCGATCAAAGGTGCTAAGTACCTTCAGGGTTCGCCAATACTGTGAGGCCTACGATAAGGGAGTCAGTCCTTTATCACTAGCAACCACCTCTCCCCGAATACTATCATCCTTCATCGTCAAAAAATAGTTTCTGAGGTTGCATACCTCGCGGTTGTTATTATTATTATTTCTTATTATTACCCCACAACCTACTATCAAAATAGCCGGTATGAGGATGGGTAATACAACTTCCATATAAATAATTAACAGGGTATCAAATCTAAGTAAATTATTCGAGAACTGTTAATTGCAGAGTTGAGTGCTTTAGCTCCCAGGCGTGTAATTAGAGAAAGCAGAAATTGAATCAAAATGGAATCGAATGTTTCGTTGCCATTAAAATGATTCGTGTGAAATAGCATTGAGCAAAACTTTACAAGGAGTATATTATTCTTTGTTGAATATGTTGAGATGTTGAACAACATATACACACACATAAACATAGACATACATAAATACATACATATAATAATAATAAAGGCGTAGGGATGTGACGACCCCACCGCCCATTGTTGGAATGGCAGGATGATATGTCTGCCATTCCGGCTTTGCAAATAGTCTGCGCTTGAGTTTGTAGGTGTTGACCGTGTCTACAAACTGGTCCCAGCGCTGAATAGGGTGACAACGGTCTCCCCGGGGCAAGTGAGTGAAACCCCGGGTGAATCTTCGCTCATCATAATGAGTACAAGTTATAATGATGAGCGTATAGGGCCGCTTCCCTTGGGTGATCGAAGGGGCACGTCTGGAGCAGGGGCTGGACGTGGCAGCATGCGGTCCCCCAGCCGCCGCAGACCGGCCCGACCACCTGGCCGGTCTGCGCGACCACCTCAGCCACCAGATGGCTTGGCATCGTTTGGGACTGGGGCAACTCAGTCCCAGCAGTCGGTGCCCGCCGCTGGTGGAACTAGGCGCCGCATGGCATGGACGGTCGATATGAATAGGAATGCCATGCGGGCCTATCTTAGGGCCTCGGGTTCAAGAACTGGACGGACGGGTTATCGGGCAGCAATGTACCGCGAATTTCTGCGGCTGGAGCCCAATTTGACCGTCACAGAACAAAACCTGGCGGATCGAGTTCGGTACATACAGCGCTCAGAACTTTTTAGCACTACCGAACTCGAACAATTGCGACGCGAGGCTGTTCCCCCGCTAGACGAAGAGCCACCTTTGCAGGTTCTCCCTCCAGTCCCTGAACGGGAAGTACGGAGGGAGCCAATTGTTAACCTGCCGGATGTGGGTGGTGCGGAAAGCGATTGGGGAACAGTCTCCCTGGATTTGGATTTGGTGAGGAGCGCACTCGAAGAGACGATCCTGGAATATCGCCAAGTGCCTCTCGAAAGGAGGCCAAGGCTGCCCCGAGTTCCTCTCAGCATCAAGGTTCGGGATGTCGTTGAGGCCGTCAATAACATGCTGCCCTCATTTTTAGAGAGCAGCATGGACCTTTGGGATACGGGTTCAATTCTCTTTGGCGCCGCAATGACAGTTTGTCAATTTGTCGGCGTCAGGATGCCGCCAACAAGAGTTGGTGGCTCCCGTCAGGCTGGCAGTACTAGTCCCAGGACTAGAACTAGACCAGCCTGGATGAGGCGGATTGAAAGCCGTATCACAAGGGCCAGGGTCCTCATCGGCAAACTGACCAGCTTCAGATCAGGCAACAATAGGCCGAGGGTGGTGCGCTTCTTCAGGGAGGCATTTCCTGGTGAGAATGTCTTTGACAACTCACCGGAGTTTGCCTGTAGACTGGTGGAGCGCATCGATGATCTGAAGCAGAAGATCGCTGCTTGGGGTAAGCGAATTAGGCGATATTCTGAAAGGGTAAAGAGGTACCAACAGAATCGTCTCTTCATGAGTGACCAGAAGAAGTTCTACAGAACTTTGGAGCGTCCCGACGTGGCTACGACAGGTCAGCGACCGGAAAAAGCAGATGTAGTTGCCTTTTGGCGTGGGCTTTGGTCGCTGCCTGTTGATCACGAAGAGGGCCGATGGTTCGAGGCGGTCGAGGGAGCGTGCGAGCCCATAGCGCCCATGAACCCCGTCAACATATCCGAGGAGGATGTGGTGGCTGCGATCCGTAAGGCTCCGAACTGGAAAAGTCCGGGGCCCGACGGATTGCACCATTACTGGTTGAAGGGGTTCACGCGCTGTCACGCTACTCTCGCCCGTCAGTTCCAAAGTGCCCTCGAGAGTGGGACGCTCCCGAACTTCTTAACTACTGGGGTCACTCATTTAGCTCCAAAGAGCGATGCTACCGCGGATCCATCACAATACCGCCCCATTACTTGTCTTTGTACAATTTACAAAACCTTGACATCCGTTCTGAGCTCCAAGATTACTCAACACATTGTTGATAACAATGTGATATCTGGAGCTCAGAACGGATGTAGGGGCGGTAGTCGCGGTAGCAAGGAGCTGCTCCTTGTCGACGCGGTCGTAGGCCAACTGGTCAAACGCAACCGTCGGAACTTCTCCGCTGGCTGGATAGACTACAGGAAGGCGTTCGATTCGGTACCTCATACATGGCTCATGAGGGTCCTCGAGCTGTACAAAATTGATAGTACAGTTCGACACTTCCTCGGGCAGTGTATGGGGTGCTGGAGAACGATCCTGAGTTTAGACGGTCAGCGGATGACGGACGCGGATGACCAAATTGATATAAGGCGAGGGATTTTCCAGGGCGATTGCCTGAGTCCAGTTTGGTTTTGCTTGGCCCTGAATCCTCTAAGCAAACTCTTGGAGAATTCGAGGACAGGCTTTCAGTTTCGGAGAGGCGGACCACGCTTGCCTCATCTCCTTTACACGGATGACCTGAAGCTTTACGCCCCCACGGCTGACAGATTGGCGGAGCTACTGACGATCACTAATGATTTCAGTGGTTCCGTCAAGATGGAGCTCGGGGTCGATAAGTGTGCGGTCATCCATGTTGAGAAGGGGCATGTCGTGCACTCTGATGGTGTCGATGTCGGCACCAATCATTTGAGGGCACTCTCCGAGGCTGAAACATACCGGTATCTGGGCATGTCACAAACCATCGGTGTGAAGGTGGCAGACGTGAAACAGGGTGTTTGCGAGGAGTTTTATGAACGCCTGAAAAGTGTGCTTAATAGCTACTTGTCAGGCGTTAATAAGATCCGAGCCATTAACTCCTGGGTCATGCCTGTACTGATGTACACATTTGGTGTGCTCAGATGGACTCAGACCGAACTCGACGCTCTGGACAGACGAGTCCGCACGATGATGACCTCTCATCGAATGCATCATCCGAGGTCGTCGGTTATGAGATTGTATATCCCGCGGAAGTGTGGTGGTCGAGGCCTCTTGAGTGCCAAAACCATGCACAACCGCGAGGTATGCAACCTCAGAAACTATTTTTTGACGATGACGGATGATAGTATTCGGGGAGAGGTGGTCGCTAGTGATAAAGGACTGACTCCCTTATCGTTGGCCTCACAGGATTGGCGAACCCCGGAGGTACTTAGCACCTCTGATCGGGAGTCCGTATGGAAAGAGAAGGAGCTGCACGGGAGGTTTTACAAGGTACTTCACGAACCTTTCGTGGACCGTAAAGCCTCCCTGCATTGGCTGCGTTTCGGGGACCTCTTTGGGGAAACCGAAGGTTTTGTCTGTGCAATACAAGACCAGGTTATCAAGACGCGGAACTATCGGAGATACATCCTAAAGGACGGTACCACAGACATCTGTCGAGCATGTGGCCGTCCCGGAGAGTCACTTAGGCATGTTATTTCCGGTTGTTCGGCTCTTGCTAACACTGAGTACTTGCACAGACACAACCAAGCAGCCAAAATCCTGCATCAGGAGCTCGCTCTGAAATACGGACTCTTGCAACAGAGGCTGCCGTATTACAAGTATCTGCCGGAGCCAATCCTAGAAAACGACCGTGCCAAAATCTATTGGGACCGTTCCGTTATCACGGACAGGACTATTCTAGCGAATAAGCCTGATATCGTGGTATGGGATCGGTCGCAGTCGAGGGTATTTCTAGTGGATGTCACTATCCCTCATGATGAGGGTCTCGTGAAAGCCGACACCGAGAAGCGTCGGAAATATCTCGATCTGGCTCACGAGATCACCGACATGTGGGGTGTGACTTCGACAGAAATAATCCCAATTGTTTTGTCCGCGAACGGGTTAATTCCAACCAGCCTCGCGACCAACTTGAGGCGGTTGGATTTCTGTGGCGTGTCGGTTCCAGCACAGATGCAGAAAGCGGTGCTGCTCGATACGGCTCGGATCGTCCGTCGGTTCTTGAACCTGACTCCCTGACCCCGACCGACTGTGCTCTTGTCGGGGAGTACCGCCTCTCCCATTTAAAATTCTAATTTTCTGTTTCGGCCATGGGAGAGGCGAGAAACTAAAAGTGTTCCTAAAATAATAATAATAATAAAACTCTTTATTGCACATGACAAAAAAACAACAATTACAAAAAAAAGATCGGTAAAAAAGCCAAAGTACAACTGGCGGTCTTATCACTAAGAGCGATCTCTTCCAGATAACCCATGAATGGAGAGATTTGATGGATTAAAAACATGTTCGGTAGATGTACAATAAAATAAACAGATTTGCTTAAAAACTAAAATTATTCATCAAACTATTATCTATCTCTTTTTAAATATTACTAAATATTTATTAAGTTCTAACACACTTAGAGATAGTATTCCATAAAATAAATAATATTCAATAAATACAATACATACAATACATATGCAATATATATAAAGATTTTTAAATAAAATACATATATACATTTTACGACATATATAATAGAATATATAAATTTTTGTATGCAACACAAATAATATTATAGTGTTTCGGAGAGGAAGTGTTTTTTTACCATGTTCTTGAAAATAGGGAGAGACTTGGCTAATCGCACCTCTACAGGAAGACCGTTCCATAGTTGTACAGCCTGGACGGTAAAGGAGGAACTGTAAAAATTGGTGGAATGGGAAGGGGTACTCAACAAAAGATTGTGGTAAGAACGCAGATTGAGGTCATGTGAAGAGTGAAGGAATTGGAAACGCTCTTTGAGGTAGGAGGGGGTGGCAGGATTAAACAAGATAGAGTACAGGAGAGACAGAGTATGTGCATTCCGGCGGAGACGAATTGGAAGCCACTGAAGTTTATTGCGATACGCAGAGACATGGTCATATTTACGCAGTCCGAAAATAAACCTAATACATAAGTTTTGTAAGCGCTCAAGTTTGTTCAGTTGATCTTCAGTTAGATCGAGATAGCAGGTGTCAGCATAATCAAGAATAGGTAGTAGAAGAGATTGGGCTAACGCAGTTTTGGTAGCAGTAGGGAGAAAGTTACGTAGCCTCCTGAGGGACCCTGCTGACGCAAACAGCCTCCGGCTTACTAATTCCAGTTGCGGCACCCAGCGCTGAAAGGAATGGATGTGCCATCAAATAAAACAGGCGGTAGTGATTTATAGTCAATCTTGGAAACAATTCGTGAGCTACCAACTATAATTATTTGCGTTTTATTCGGATTAACTTTCAATCCATATGCTTCACTCCATTTCAAAATTTGCGTTAAATCATTATTAATTAAGCTTATGGACATATTTATTTGGTCAAAATTAGCCTGTGTGTAAATCTGAAGATCATCTGCATAAAGGTGGTAGGAAGAAGTAAGTTTATGAGAAATGGAGTTAATAAATATAGCGAATAAGAGAGGAGACAACACACCACCTTGTGGAACACCGGCATTTAACTCAATCCACGGAGACATGGCATCTTCGAGGTGAATGCGCTGCCGACGCCCCAGTAGATAACTACGAAACCAGTCAACTACCGTTGGAGATATGTTAAGAGAACGAAGTAAAGCAAGTAATATTTCGAAGTCAACCGTATTAAATGCGCTACTAAAATCAAGCAGTGCTAAAACAGTCAGCAGTCCCTTATCCATTCCCAAACGCATGTCATCAGTTATTTTGATCAAAGCCGTTACAGTACTATGGGAAGGGCGGAAACCAGATTGGAAGGGGTTAAGCAGATCATTCCTAGTGAGAAAATCACTTAACTGTTTATGTACCAGTCGTTCAAGTACTTTAGAGAGGAATGGCAGAATAGATATAGGACGATATTCAGAGAAGGACTTAGGATTAGCTTTTTTGGGAATAGGAGTGACCTGGGCTTCTTTCCATACCATAGGGAAGGATCCTAAGGATATGGAATTATTAAGGATTTCAGTAATAACAGGAAGAATAAGGTCTAGGATAGGCAATATCATTTTTCGACTAATACAATCACCACCTACTGCGTTTGACGTAATGGACATAATATTCTTCTTAACATCACAATCGGAGAATTGACAAAAATTAAAGGGAGGATAATCCGGAGCTGGTAGTGTAGAAAGAAAATGTAATGTTTCAGCTTTTTTAACACCATCAAAAGTAGATGTTGTGGAAAAATGGTTGTTAAGCGAAGTGATGTCTAGATCTTTTGGGATAGAATCGTGACGAGATTTTCCAACTCCTAAGGATCTAAGAAACTTCCAGACTTTAGCTGGATCGCCATTTTCAACGGATTCGTGGATGTGGTTTCGCTGTGCATCCCTACACACCTTATTGCAGTGATTCCGAATCGACACATACTTTTCCTTGTTTAGGTCTGATGGTCGCGATTTAAATTTTGACTAGGCTCGTGCTTTTTTCATCAATAGATCCCTAATTTCGTCTGTGAGCCATGGTGCCGGAAAATGCTTCATTTTAACTGATTTAACGGGAGCGTGAATATCGTACAGTGCCGTAAGTTTTGTATTAAAAGTGTTGACTTGTTCATCGATAGTAGCCGCTGTGGTACATGTCATCCAGTCAATATTAGAAGCATCATGTCTCAGGTTATCCAGATTTATACTACCAAAACTGCGCTGCAGAAGAATTTTAGACTTATTTTTAGGGGGCCGGACTTAATAGGACAAGAATATTAGATCGTGATGAGAAAAAGCATCTGCAGCAGTTTGGCCATGCAGAGCCACGTGGTTAGGGGAGGAGACCGCTATGAGGTCGAGAAGAGATGGCGTGCAATTTGGTAAGTTATGAGTGGCATTAAGGGGTAATATATGAAAATTACTGCCATGGAATATCGAAGTTAGGGATTTAGAACGCGAATCACCTTTTAAGAGGCAGGTATTGAAGTCACCCATAATAATTGAGTGATCGTAAGAGGGGGTGAGATCTTCTAAGATCTTCTCAAAAGTAGGAAAAAAATTTAATTGAAGTGACGGACTATAGTAGACACCCAATAAAACCTTATTGTGTCCTAAGACTAATTCTAAGAAAAGGTGTTCACCGGCATTTGATGGCGGGGGTTGGGTTGAGGTGCTAATAACTGAATATGGAATATGGGCCCGGAGAAAGATAGCAACTCCGCCGCCACGGCCGTTTACACGATCGTTTCTTATTAGCTGAAAACCTGGTAAAGAGTATGAAGCTGAGGGAAGACATGGTTTGAGCCAAGATTCAGAAACAAGAATTGCGTGAATACTGTTACTATTGAATGAAGACAACATATCGGGAAAGTGAGCTGGTATGCTTTGAGCGTTAATATGAATAATATTAAAATTTGTATGAAGTGGAGAAAAATGGGCATGTATCGTTTCAGCTAGTGAGGGAACACTGTAAAAGCTACAACTACTGTCCAAGTCATCGTCAGAGGAAGAGAAGGATTGGTAAACATCACTCACATCATCATCACTCGGGTTTTGTTGCATAATTATTTTAGACTTTAAAAATTAAGTGTGTATTTAAATATATATATATATATATATATATATTTATAATAATAAATAATTATCAATACTAATTAAAAAAAATATGGGTTTGTATACCAAAAAATACAAACAATGAAACCACCACTTGCCAGCTGGGTGGATGAAAAACTATTATAAGTACATTATATAAATAGTTCCAAGAATGTAAGCAATTTAAAAGAAACCTCGAAAATAAGTAACATTAAAAAAAAAGTTAATTTTGCTCCATTATGTAAGTACATAAAACGCAATAATTTACAAGGCAATTTGTAACACACATTGGCGAAATTATTAAACTAATATGAAAGAAGCCACAATCCAAAAATTTAGAATTCTGTGACTCAATCGTAACAAATGACTAGGCTGCATGGTTAAAAAACATAAAAGAGAAAAAAAAAACTGAGGTTGTTATTGTTATTGTCAAAAATTATACATCGAAAAATGAAAAGAAAAAGTTTCCTATTTACCCTGCAATGAAATTGTGTTGTACAAATCACCTTAAAGTAGTAATTTATGTGATTAAAACGTTACATTTAAATAAGAAGAATGTGGAGCAATTTATATTAAAAACAGAAAAAATAGGGATGTTTTAGCCTACTTATGAAAAACATACAATATAGATTACTGTTACTTCTTTGCTGCACGTACGGGCCTGGTTGTCATCGTCTTCTGGGGTTTCGGAGGTAAATTAGAAGTGCCTGCATTGGAAACAACGGGTGCGGGATCGCTCGGAACTTTTCTCAACTCAGCAACAGTAATTACACGATGCCGCGATCCATCAGGTGCCAAAATATGAACAAACCCTTCGCGGGTCCAGCATTGCGTCACTCCAAACTTCTCCCGCGCTGCAATGAAGGCATCGTGTCGCCGTTTAGTCAGGAACTCTGATAATGTGACTCCAGTACCCTTAAGTCTTGTTTTGGAAGACCATGCCTGATCCCGGACAGCCAGGTCTCTAAACTTGAGCAATATAGGTCTAGTTCGATTGCCTATAGAGCGCCCCATACGTTTACAGCGGCTAATGTCAGTGGAAACAAAACTAGTAACACAGAGCTTCTCAGTGACCAACTTTGTAGCGAGCGCAGTTGTGTCTTTATCTTTGGTCTCAGCCACACCATGAATGAGAAGGATTTTGCGCCTGCTTCGCATCTCCAATTGGTCTGTCTCGTGGGCTAGCATCTCTATCTGCTTCTGGAGACAGGATATCGTCTGGGTTACAAACAGGCGGAATAAAAAGAAAAGAAAGAAAAGAAAAGAGAGATTTTTATTTGTTGCTGACTAACAAAAAAATACACAGAACATATACAGAAATTACAAAAACAGTACAAAATTGATTTTAAAAAGTATAATAAACAAAATAAAACAAACAAATAAAACAAAAATTGGTCATGGCTTACGTCAGCAACAAAAGAGCACCTGACTCAGCATTTTGTTGTGACACACAACACTGATTTTCAGTCAGTACTCTTTGTAACAAGTGATGTCACGGACACTTCACACTGTACTGATCAGTCTATGCAAACTATACAATAAAATAAAACCAATATATATGTATATTCATTCATTTACATACATGTACATATATATATATATACATACACACACATACATATATACACATGTTAAATAAAATATACTAAATTAATAACTGAAATGCACGGAAATATAATTATATGAAGTTCACACATAAACAAAAGTAAGTAAACACGATTATACGAAAAAGTAGTAAGTATACACACACGATAACACTAAAAAAACATAAATAAATTAATACCTAAATTGACAGATTAGAACTAGGACTCGGTGCTGGAAAAATTGGGATTTTGCTGAACTAGCAAGTAGCTTTTAAGCTTTCGCTTTAAAGATGTCCTATTTGAATGGAATGCAACAAATTCTGCGGAGATACCAGCGACGGAAGCTGCAGGTGCACTAGAATGATGCAGCTCATCTTCAAAGGCTGCCATCCGCTTATTGAGTGCATCCATCATACCATCCAGCGAGTCTTGGATTAACTTGGCCTCCATTGTGTAGGACAGTGTAGTTTTTTAAGGTTAGTTTTTTAAACCTGATGCCTTTTAATAAATAATAATTGCTGGCAAGTGTTAGTTCACTAAGTGACTTTAGAACATTAATTTAATCACTTTTATGTACAAATCAATTAAATATTAATTTTTTATCAAGAGAGCACTGTTTCATTTCTTACATCTACCCCCCAAAAAAAAGGTAAGGTAAAAATACTCACGGCTATAAATCCCTTGAAGGGATAGCTAGCGCAAGGGAATCAGAAATTCCTCAGCTATTTTGGAAGTGGCGTGGGAAATAGATGGTGAAATAAAAGTTGTTGGTGATTGGTTTCCAACCCCATCTCCCAAAAATTCCCTTAAAAGCCCCTATACCGTTAGTCGCCTCTTACGTACACCCACCAGAAGAAATGGAGTAGTGCCATTCTAAGCCGACACTACACAGCTATTACATAGACATACAAAGTCAATTATGTTTAGATGTACTAAATTATCTCACTCACTACTTAAATCTAAAAGTGTGTTAGAAACACACCACATTTTCGTCAATTCAAGTAGATTGTAGCACATATGGTCTGAACTCCTTGCTATTGAACATAGCCACACTAGTTTCCTTTAAGAACTGAAACCTCTGCACCCATAAGTTCGTCAGGCCCTTTGATTATGAACACTATAGATAGAGCGATGTTACGTCATCCATTTTAAAAAGAGAAGCCCTTATTTAAGTTCTTATATGTTAAAAAGAGACACAAAATCTTTATTGTCATCTCTATCGCGTAACCCGTTTTGTTGATGTCACGCTTTTAAAGCTTGACAAACAAAGCGTCGACTTGTGAGCGATTTTGGTTTTCTTTTGATTTTGAGAAAGATTTTATTCATTTGTATATTGTTATTGTGATAAAAGAGACTCCATTAGTCAAACTTATTATTTAGTGAGGTATGGTTGGGTGTAGCGTGCTTGGCTGCGGAAGCCGCAGCGAAAAACACATCGAAGGATTGACTTTCTGAAGTGAGTGAGTTTTTTAATGTTTTTCTACAGATAAATACATAATAAATACATTGCGCGATCAGAAAAAAAGTGATTCAAATGTTAATTACGTTGAACTAGATTACTAGCATTTTCTTTAGTTATTTTGAGCAATTTTTTAATAGCATAACCTAAAAATATGCAGTATCTCAGTGTTCCCATAATTCACGTTTTTCATCCTACCCTGTCGTTAGGGTAAAATTTTCAAATTAGTAAACTGATGTTAATGAGTGAGTATATTATGAATTTCGTCGCGCTATAGCGACGCTGAATGATTTCCAATTGTAATCTACGGAATTAGTAAGTAATAAATTTGTTATATTTATTTAATTTCTTCGTATTCATTACAGTTTTCCTAAAGACCCGAATCTACGAGAAAAATGGATTGCGGCCACTGGAAGATGCAATTGGAAATCAACCAAATATAAAATACTTAGATGTACGAATACATCATCTTTTGAAAAATGTGACTGAAATAGACGAATGAATTCGAAATTTTCACACGAAACTGATTTTGTTTAAAGGTCAATAGTAAATAATGCAATAAAACTCATGTACAAAATAGTGCTGTCTTTTATTTTTCAAAATACAAACATAGACCCCACTATACCCATGGTGACCCGTATGATATTTACATAACTTGCACTTATGGAACAGCTGTTTTTTTTTGTCCAGTAACAAAGTTAGTCCCGTACAAAAATTTATTCGTAATCATGGGAAGATTCATCCCTGATAGTTAGTAAAATGCTTTAGATTTCACGGTGTATTAAACATCAGTATAAATGGTAAAATTAAACAAAAAAGATTGTATAATACTAGGAGCAAGTATGTATAATTATATGATTGCAGGAAATAATATAGTAAACAGTAAACCTTTACAATAAATAAAACGACGTAACAATAAATTGACGTAATCAATTTTAAATTAAAAAGTAGCTTTTAGAATGGTGATTATACTATTTTGGGGTAATTGTTTTCTAGTGATCGCAACATTACAGGGAAAAATATTGCTATCTAAAAGAGGTACTCTCCCGTTGCATTATGACTCTGTCTATAGTGTTCATAGTCAAAGGTCAGGCCCTATAACGTCAAGATAATATTTTAACCATTCCGTCAATATTCGAGCCGTTAGTTCCCGTTGGACTAGGTAGAGAATATCAATCGCATCATTTTACTAACCCAATACAACTGTTGTGCTTCGTTTAAAGTTAATATTTTCATATATACATTCTTTACATTCCGGGCGCCTTCAGACAACTTTATTTTTTCCGAATATGACTAAGCGAAAATGACTAAGGTAGTTATTCTGAGTCTATAATATGTAAGTGCGTTCCAATTTAGCAACTAAACTACTTATTTAGAGGATAGATAGAACCCAAAAGATAAGAATTAATTTCACAAATGTTAAATTTTTGAAACTAATTAATTCAAACGTTCACGCCGTATATCCCTGAAGGGGTAGGCAGAAGTACCAACATTTCTGAACATCACGTGACATTGCCACCTGGTTTTCAGAGTACCCATGTTTTGCATGATACGCACATAATAGGAGCTTATCGCCGTTTGCCACAAATACACGGTCACATGTCTAAGTACAACCATTATAAATTAAACACACATATGTCTGCAGAAAAGACAATTGGTGTAGGCCCGAAACAGAACTTGAACCCTTGTCATCTGCATGATAAGCGGTGTTCTGCCCACTGGGCTATTACATCTGTCATACTTTTATCTATGTCAAATATTTATGTATGACAAAACGAAACTTTGAATTACTGCAATTTCATTGCGTAGAGTGAAAAACTGTACGATTTAAGCATTTTAAACACTCTTCGCTCGATTGATAGCTGTAGAATATTTTTTTCTGAATTGCGTTATAATTGTTTAATGCATGCTTGAAATTCTGAAATGTATTAAAGATGATACTAGGTAGCAATTCTGATAGAAACGTTAGTTATGCAAAGGCACAACAGGTAACCAAAATAACAAGACACATACATATACTCACGGCTATAAATCCCTAGAAGGGGTAGCCAGAGCCAAGGAATTAGAAATTCCTCAGCCACTTTTGGAAAGTTGTGTGGGGAAAAGATGGTTAAATAAAGGTTGTTGGTGATGGGTCTCCAACCGCATCGCCCAAAAATTCCTTAATACCCCCCAATACCGTTAGTCGCCTCTTATGTACACCCACCGAAAGAAAAGGGGTAGTGCTATTCTAAGCCGACACTACACAGCAAGTGATGACCAAAATGACAAGTGATGTTCAAAAGTATTTATCCCTCTGCCTTGTTTTTGGCGTGAAGGTTGAGTCATGCTTGAATTAAATACGAATTTAACTACTTAAATAAAGAAATCTAAGAAACCCAATTACATAAATATAGTATACTATTTAGAGTCACCTTCCGAAAGGAATATCTATATAAAGGGATAGCTCTTTGATATATATTTATATGTGAGCAAAATATCGACCAACAATCCATTAAGATATTAAAAAACAGCTCTTCTTCAAACTTAACTTTTTTCTGTTTGCTATAAAAACACGAAGCATACCGAGTACTAAATTACCAAGGCAATTATTTCACGGTTCAACTGTTCCATTTAAAGAACATCCGGGCCACTTACAAGGGTACGAGGACAAAGAGGGAGACATTAAAAATATCTTGGCATGTTTAGAATAAGGTTCTTTTATAAAAAGCTTCTGAAAAGAAGTAGGTTCTAGAGTCCTTGGTTGTTATACATGTGACATGTAGTTTTATTTTTGATCTAATAATAGCCCTAACAGTGTTTATTTTTTGTTGTACATTTATTAAAAATATATTTAGTCTACATTATTTATAAAGCCGTATCTATGTAATAAAATGTATTAGCGTGACTCCACGATGGTACTGACTGAAAATCATTGTTGGGAGTCAATCGGCTTTGAACGTAGTGCTGAGTCAGTACCAATTCGCTATTGCAGTGGTGCAAGTATATTCCAGTTTTTGTTAATTACTTAAAATATTGTTATAATGTTGTTATTTTTATTGTGTTAGTTTTTATTTAACTATGTAATTTGTATTTATTATTTTTTATTTTTTTTTGTGCCACACAAATGGCAAATAAACATCTTCTTTTTTTTATTGCAACTAAACATAGAAATACTCACTGTCTCCGTAGTCAATAGTCTGTTAATCCGTACTAAGCCAGTTTGATAGCTTATTTTCAAATCAGCCTTGTCAATTCAAAGCCCCTCGGACATATAATACGAGTTCTGATCGAATCATCTAAATATACTGAATACTGTGATCCCCTAGACAACAATAAATAGTTGAGACTATCTCACTACGTTTTAAATAAGTGTCAACAATTGATGCAGTAAAATATGGTTCTAAATAACTTCTTTATCACGGCAACGATAACATTGATGAAGAAAAATGCGCACAGTATCAACAGTACGAACATTAAACATCAAAATAACGTTGACAACTGAAAAAAATATCTATTTTCGACAACTAACACAAAATTGTGCAAACTCTTTCCCACAAAACTACTGGACCGAAAATTTTGTATGCTGGTTTTTCTGAAGGGCACTTAAAAGGATTTTGCAAAGTTCCCACTCTATACAGCCTAGACTACTGCTGTGTTCTGATCTGTTCATATTGTGGTACTTGATCTTGTTCGTCTTACTTTTTGTAAAGTTAGAATTTCAGATTTAATCATAGGTTAATTTAATGAGAACCAGTGTTATTTTGAAGTATCCTGGCCTTTTGACAAAGAAAATCGAATAGTGTGGCCTGTCTTACAAACAAAACAAGAAATTGACAAAATAAAATTTGGTTCGTCTTGAAAGAGTAAGACTCTTGACATATAAATTTTTGTTGTTTTTTTTAATGACGGCTAGTGTGTACGCAAGATGATAATTTTTCAAAGAGTTATACCATTGTTAACTATGTAATTTTTCGTGGGCTTTCATTTTTACAAAAGGCTGTGTCATAGTTTAAATAGTTGGCTTATAAATATTTGGCTTTTTCGAGCTCTTCTTTAAACATTGACCAAAACTACGTTATAAAAACATTTAAATTTTTTGTATTTTGTTGATTTTATAGTAAAGATAACAAAAGATGAAAATTGTTCAAAATGTTAGTATTTTATTTTTATTAATTGTCGTGTTAGGGCAATTTTTGCATTTGATTTCAATGGTTATGGAAGTCTCAATGCGTCTATCGATTACAGAAACTGGAAACTCAACAATCACTGAGCATTTTGCCATTTTTCCTCTTCCTTCTTTGTGAACGCCATCTCTGTTTTAGCACAGGAACTTCAGAAACACTTGTGAATATTCAGTTTAATTTTTTTAGCGTTAAGAAGAGGAGTATCTAAAATCTGTCTTCCTAAGCACTGTTGGGTTCCAGAAAGCAGAGAAAGGTGGCGTTAGTAGTATTTTTTAACTCAAGTAGAATAAAACATCCAGAAGTTTCGGTATATGATAATATTTTTCGAGTCTCAGCAATCTTCTTCCATACAAGAGAATCTCAATAAATTAGAACTTTTAAACTATGATAGCAATTCAGGTATTTAATCCATAAGTGAAGTTTTTTTATTAATAGGCACAGAAACAACAGGATCGATTTTAAAATATATTTCGGCTTGTTGGTTACAGAATATTTGATATTCATCCAGTCAAGCTACTTTGTTCTGACAAAGCTTATAAAACAAAGTTATTCTTAAAGCATTAAACAATACCCCATCATCAATAAGTAAGATCTCTAAGTTATAGACGATAGCATCTTCATACTATTCAATCTTTTGACTATAAACACTATAGACAGAGTCATAATGCAACGGGAGCGTACCTCTTTTAGAAAGCAATACTTTTCCCTGTAATGTTGCGATCACTTGAAAACAATTACCCCAAAATACTATAATCACCATTCTAAAAGCTACTTTTTAATTTAAAATTGATTACGTTAATTTATTGTTTAATTAAAGGTTTACTGTTTACTATATTATTTCCTGCAATCATATAATTATACATACTTGCTCCTAGTATTATACAATCTTTTTTGTTTAATTTTACCATTTATACTGATGTTTAATACACCGTGAAATCTCAAGCATTGTACTAACTTTCAGGGATGAATCTTCCCATGATTACGAATAATTTTTTGTACGGGACTAACCTTGTTACTGGACAAAAAAAAATCAGCTGTTCCATAAGTGCAAGTTATGTAAATATCATACGGGTCATGGGTATAGTGGGGTTTATGTTTGTATTTTGAAAAATAAAAGACAGCGCTATTTTATACATGAGTTTTATTGCATTATTTACTATTGATCTTTAAACAAAATCAGTTTCGTGTGAAAATTTCGAATTATTTCGTCTATTTCAGTCACATTTTTCAAAAGATGATGTATTCGTACATCTAAGTATTTTAAAGCTATAGCCTTTATTAATAGCACAAGGTGGTTTTCGAAGGTGGCTCTGATGTGGTCGTTTAATGTCGGAAATATTCTTTTACCTAAATTCTTCTTAAAAACAACTGCGACCATTTGGGCCAAAGCTTTGTCTTTGGACAAAAACGAGTAGCCTTTCAATTTTATAGTATGCCTCAAAACTTTGATTGGTTTCCAATTGCATCTTCCAGTGGCCGCAATCCATTTTTCTCGTAGATTCGGGTCTTTAGGAAAACTGTAATGAATACGAAGAAATTAAATATATATAACAAATTTATTACTTACTAATTCCGTAGATAACAATTGGAAATCATTCAGCGTCGCTATAGCGCGACGAAATACATAATATACTCACTCATTAACATCAGTTTACTAATTTGAAAATTTTACCCAAACGACAGGGTAGGATGAAAACGTGAATTATGTCAACACTGAGATACTGCATATTTTTAGGTTATGCTATTAAAATCACTTATTTTCTATAGAAAGAAAATCACTTGTAGAAAGTCAATCCTTTGATGTGTTTTTAAGCGCAAGCCGCAGCGAAGCACGCTACACCCAACCATGCCTCACTAAATAATAACTTAACTATAGGGTCTCTTTTGTCACAATAACAATATACAAATGAATAAAATCTTTCTCAAAATCATGAGAAAACCAAAATCGCTCACAAGTCGACGCTTTGTTTGTCACAATTTAAAAGTGTGACATCAACAAAACGGGTTACGCGATAAAGATGACAATAAAGATTTGTGTCTCTTTTTAACATATAAGAACTTAAATAAGGGCTTCTCTTTTTAAAATGGATGACGTAACATCGCTCTGTCTATAGTGTTTATAGTCAAAGATTCAATCCTTATTTAGAACATACTTTTTGATAGATAGAGGTGTAGGTAGGAGTGGAGCAGAGATAATAAATGTTGATGAAACGGTGAAAATTTATTCTCTTTGAGAATGAATGTGCCATGTGCTGCGTAAATAATAAAGTCAGGTAATAATGCTATGTATCATAACACCATTTGTCACCACATTACCTAAAAAAACACATTTTTTAATTAAGACCTAATAAAGCTTGCTTTAATATTACATTTATTTATATTAAAATTTAAAACCGTACTCACAGATAAAATCTACTTGAATACCAACTCACTTCGTTTCCCGAAAACAAGTTTTTCTAAACTGTCAAAAACCGTTAAAAAAAGAGAAAAAATAATAAAACCTCATTTCACAGAACTCCAAGTATGTTTGTGCACATCACCCGGGAAGCTGTTTGGATATTTTCGTCAATCGTTTCGTACAAAAGGCTGGGGTGAATTTTAAAGGACTTGGTAACACTTGAGCAGTTTTTCATCAGGCGAGGCTGTCGCAGTTTTAAAACGCCCTTTTGAGATCCAACTTCAGATTAGGAGCTTGTCAAGGCACTAGTGATGTGAATCGATGATCATAGCTCGTAGTCGATAACATTTGTAACCTCCTGAGCTATACGTACCATATAGATGCATTAATTATATTTTTTATATTTTTATAATAAGAATAAGAATGTAAATCAATGGCCATAGGTATTAGTCGATTACTGCTCAACCTATGAAGCAAAAAATGCCCAAAAAGTACATTCAAACTTTCGAGACAAAAATGCATAGGATATGTGTTGTGGTTGCCATAAATAGCACTTCTTCTTTTATAGTGGTGGTCGTATTAGGCAACTAAGTAATCAAGTCTAGTCAGTTATTAGGAAGACGATGTGCTTTGCAAATCCCATCACCAAGCAATGGTTTTAAAATATTTTCCCAAACTTGTCTAATTGAGAATTCTAATAAGTTTTGAATCAATATTTATAATAGATATTAACTTTAATAAATGATAATTATTTTCAATCTTGAGATGACAAATAAAATAAGTCTTTATAATAAGAATAATTGATAGGGTCGGCGTTGGATATACGTAAGGCTATCCCAAAGACTTCATATGCAGCCTTCCTCCGTCGGTTCCCGCGGATGGATATTTACCTATGCTGCCTCATCAGACAATAATTCACCCGTTTTCAAATGCTAACAATGGCTGAAGAGTTTATAATATTTAAAAACTTACTAAATCTTCTTAATAATATTGTACATACAACCATCGCTAGCAACAATATACTTAAAAAAAAAACTAGCCTTTGATTTGAATCATAATATTTGACTTCGTATACAGAGAGCATACAATAGAGCCGATTCAAAAGATATAGAATATGGAAGGTAATGTTAGTAGAGGACAACCTCGGAGGACACATTTGGACCAAATAGTGGTGTGCTCAAAAAGGAAGGCGTCCGAAATATGAAGAATAAAAGAGCATATATAAAAATATTGATGGATTTAAACGAATCTTGAGAGCTCACTAACATTAAGTTCTATCTTATAAAACTCATGTACTTATAATTTAACAATATCTAATTCCTTATTATCTATTACAATCAATTCCATAACATAAATATTGCAGTGCTGCTTTTGTGAATTCATTATGTGAACAATGGGATATGTCGATCTCTCTCGAGAATTCTCTCGCTATAGATTTGTTCGAGACGAGGGAACTACAAGAAGTCGAGCACGCCTCGTCACAACTTAGTACCTATTTGGAATCTCAACGCTCAAATTACACAGTATTATAGGATTAAAAATAATTCCTCTTGGTAATTTAAATAAATACACCGTAAGGGCTCCCATAAAAAACTGCGATGCGATGCGATACGATTTGGTGCGGCAAACCGTTTGATAGGGCGACCATGCCATCAAAAGTGTGTGTCTTCAAGGAAACGTAAGATGGATCGCAAGAAGATTATTGCACTGCTGTTATTGTTAAATAGATATAACAGAAAAGGAAGATTCTTGATTCATATTTTTTTTACGATTATGAACTATTTTACTCTTTTTCTAAAGCTGTCCCAGAGCGGACTAAAATGGTGTCACCAAGGATAACGTAATATCGCAGGAATTTACGATGCGAAGCAGATCGGTAATTCTTGCGGTCCGTTCGTGCGAATTCGCAGATATTTGCATTGCACAGTTTTGTATGATAGCCCTAAGAGAGATCTCTCCTAACCTCCAACTTATCATACCCCACCATACCCAAAATGAACAGTGCGGGATACATCAACGGATAGTAACTATCCAAAGGAATGTGTTATTGAATAAGAGTATTTAATTGTGAACAAAATTGTTCTTCACATCACTTAATACAATTTTAAAATTACTCCGCCACATCATTAACATGCGTGCATGAAGCGCAAGACAAGGCGCTGCGCTGGCCGGCGAGCGAGGTCACCTGCGCTAGAAGCTTTTGTTTAAGCCTTATCCAATTGATATTATAAATGTGAAAGTATCGATGTTTGTGTGTTTGTAGCTAAATATAGCCTGATTCACAAAACGTATTTAAATAAAATTTTACAGAAAGATAGGTAATGATCCCAATTAACACACAGGATACTTTTCATCCCGGAAGAATCAAGAGATCAATCCATTTTCTTAAAAATGGCGAAACTGACTAACTCACTCAAAATCAATGCTCAGCCGAAACTACTATACTTATACACTTAAAATTAATAAAGTGAAAAAATTGTGTGGACACTATGAAAAACATCTTTTTTCTCATTGCATGACAGATACCCTAAACGGGTCAGTTAAATATTTCAGATTGACGACGTGAAAGTCTACACTTTTGACAGTACAAAGTGTGTCGGGTCAGCTAGATGACCATAAAAATACAAAGTATTTATCGATGAACTTCGAGCATCCCTACTGTTCACAGTTATTACTACTTAGAATCTACAATCGAAAAACGATTTTTTTTTATGACTCATTTACCTGCCCTTATTTTACTATTAGTATAAGATCCCACAGAGTCAAACACACATTTTAACATAAGTTTATGAATAGGAGATTATACTGACAGCACGCAGCCAGGCAAAAGTGGCCGCAAGTAATTTTAATTTAATTTATGTTTATTATTTTCTGGAGAAAATTTTTGTTCACTTGTTTTTCAAATATAATACCACCCACATGATAAAAATGTATATAGAGAATTTAAAAATCGATAGGTGCCGTTGCACATTTGGCCGCAACTACCTCGCAGCCAGGTATAAACAGGTTATATTTTGGTATGTTTTATACGTTCATATGTTACACGCATGTTTCTTACATGAAATTAGAGCTATTTTTTTTCCTTACATGATGATATATGGCTGCCTGTGAAAAAATGGCCGCAAATCAGGGTTGCCATCTTTTAAAAACGCGATATTTCCAAGATAAGGAGAAAGAGTCCAAGATACATTTATATACAAATAACAACGAAGTCCTTTCACGGCATAACCATTGTACCCTGTGACGCTAAAATGTTATGAAAAAATAACAAATTTTTTTTATAAAAAAAAGTTTATTGGTCAAGTGAAAATGAAAATAAGCTTAATTATAAAGTACAGAATTTTGTTTATGTGTTAATATATTATAAAAAAAAATATGTATGCGTATAATTGAAAAAATAGTAATTTTTAATTACAGTTCGTTCAGTCAAACAAAACTGACTGTCTGGAGACTGTCAGAAAATAATTATTATTTTCTTAATATTTAATCGAAGTCAGATTCCCCATTGCTCTCAGAATTGCAGTTGTCATTATCGTCGTCGCATTCAGAATTTTCTTCATCATAAGTAGATTTATTATCTGTGTTACACAACACATTTTCAACTTGTGTCGGAGTTGAACTTCCCAAATACCATGTTGGTTTCGGAAAACCATTCAAAACAAGCCAACCATTATTTTCCGCACTAAACTTTAGACAGTCGATCTCAGTTGCGTTGAGCCACATAGAATTGACGAAAATGGTCCGTAGTATCTTTTCTTTTAATGATTTCCAACACGGTAAAAATGGGTTGAATCAAAGCCTCTGATTTTTTTCATGAATTTTTCTTTATTCTGAAATATCGTGTTTTTAAAAGATGGCAACCCTGATTTGCGGCCATTTTTTCACAGGCAGCCATATATCATCATACATACTTTAATCTTCATTTAACTTACGAAATTACAAATTGAGTATCAAGGTCTTTTTATTATGTTTAAATGATTAACTATAATTCATAATTATTAGTTTTTAATGTCATAGCTTTTTGTATTTTTAGGTATTGCATAGTTAAGTGTATGCAATTAATTATTTTAATTATTTTTGCAATGTTAATAATTGTAATGTGTCTTTTTCGTTTTTCTTAACAATATATTGTAGGAACAATAAGCTGTATCCCGAGATACAAGCGATGAGCCTAGTTTGGGACCAGCTGACTCTTGTAAACTATGTATCAATTTTAATCTGATTAAAGAATTATTATTATTATTACTAGTGGATCGTCCCAGCTTCGCACGGGTAGCGTTGTTTTTTTAAATATCTGAGGTTTCTTTCTTCAGTCACTGCCCAAGCATTGTGAAATTCAGCGTAATGTTTTTAATTTATTAAATTTATAGCACTCCCTTAACAGTGTAGTTTGGTGATTTTGATTGCGCTTTAATGAACGGTTCAGTATTTCCGTTTAATAGCAAATTTTGGAATAAAACGCCATGAAGTATTTATATCAATCTAAAAAATAAATCATTACGTTATGTAGGATGCAACTACTGGCGCCATCTAGTATGTTATATGTAAATTAGTAAAGATTTGGTTTCGATCACGGGCGCGATGGCTTATTTTATGTATAATTTCAGAGTTTGTCTACCGATTTCTATGATTCTTTTTTTATTGAATAGGTAATAATGTTATCTTATTTAAATTAGGGATGAATGAGAGGTTTACAAACGTAAGAGTAAACAAATATAATCAGGATGTTCCGAACTGCTAAGCTATCAGGAATTACACGTGTTATTGTGAGTCAACCATAAAAGATAGACATATACTGTAAAGGAATGTTTTTTAGATAATTTTATGAAGAATATTTCCGCGACACATGATTTCTATGTAAGTTTAACCATTAAGGCTGCACACGCGACGGAAGCTTAAAAAATGGAGTAACTGCTCCCGTTTTCCCCAAATTTCCCAAAATTCCCCTTTATTTCTCTGCTGGAAAGTATACAAAAACCTGCGCAGGAGTATGAAAAATAATTGTACCAAGTTTCGTTAAAATCCGTCGAGTAGTTTTTGTTTCCATAAGGAACATACAAACCGACAGACAGACAGACAGACAGACAGACAGACAGACAAAAATTTTACTGATTGCATTTTTGGCATCAGTATCGATCCCTAATCACCACCTGACAGTTATTTTGAAAATATATTTCATGTACAGAATTGACCTCTCTACAGATTTATTATAAGTATAGATAGATTATTATTATCAGATAAGGAAAAAAAATAGCTTTCATTTCATATAAGAAACATGCGTGTAACATATGAACGTATAAAACATACCAAAATTTAACCTGTTTTTACCTGGCTGCGAGGTAGTTGCGGCCAAATGTGCAACGGCACCTATCGATTTTTAAATTCTCTATATCCATTTTTATCATGTGGGTGGTATTATATTTGAAAAGCAAGTGAACGAAATTTTTCTCCAGAAAATAATAAACATTAATTAAATTAAAATAACTTGCGGCCACTTTTGGCTGGCTGCGTGCTGTCAGTATAATCTCCTATTCATAAACTTATGTTAAAATGTGTGTTTGACTCTGTACGCCATGAACGTAGAGATTCAACAGTGGGATCTTATACTATATCTGATTCACAAGAATGAAGACAGAATGCACATGTTACATTGTTGTATATGTGCTAATATCTTAATATCAATGAAAATTATGGTTAGTTTCTGCTTACTCAAAAAAAGTAGTTCCGCTTAGTACATACCTGAAAATTTTCAGTATTTTTGTGTATATGCGTTCGATAAAGGATAAAAACTTCACAAATTTGTCAGCCAGAGAAATCAATAACTTTAGCCACTTTTAGAAAGTGATGTTAATTAAAACTAAATAGTTAATTCTGATACTTTAGAAATGTGATGTAAAATATACATCCATGAGTTATGAAAGTAATAACACAGAATATATGACACAATAATTTCCATTTGAGTGTGAAATTCATTACTTCACGTACATTAATCACTCGGATATAGGAAAGTATAATGCAATAACGTTAAATTAAAAGCATGCGGGTCACACGAAGAGACTTTTAAAGCATAAACATAAAGCATAAACGTTCACGCCCAATATCCCCGAAGGGGTTGGCAGAGGTACTCATACTTCTGAACATCACGTGACTTTGTCACCTGGTGTTCAGAGTACCCACGTTTTGCATGGACAGTGTACTCACGTGATAGGGGGCAGGCCTATCGCCGTTTTGTACGAATACACTGTCACATGACTAAGTACAACTCAGCCATGTGGGTTTCCTCACGATGTTTTCCCTCACCGTTAACAACCATGATAAATTAACCACACATATGTCTTTAGAAAAGACAAATTGGTGTAGGCCCGACCCAGGATTTGAACACTAGTCGTTTGCACGATAACCGAGTGTTCTACCCACTGGGCTATCACGGTTGCTTACGTTGGTTTATCACGGTTGGTTAGACTTTTAAAATGTTTTTTTTTTATATATTATTTTATTTTTGTTGATTTTATAAATGTTTACGACCATTTCATCAAAATTTTAAGATAAAGACGTACCTTGGAGGGCAAATTAAGGTACTATAACGTTTAATACATTTGATACAGTCAAAACTGTTTGACTAGGCAATCCACAGATCTCACCAAGATAATTACTTAAAGCCTAAATGAAGTCGAAGTTACAATATTATAGGCATTTTGTCTAAGGAATTTTAGTCAAACCTAAAAGATACGAATGTGATTAGGGCAAATGTTGATGCTCAATTACATTAAATCGTAGTTTACAGCACAGCCATATAGTGTCGACTGATATCACTGCCTCCGTGGTCTCGCGGCTAAGCACTTGGTTTCAAGTACGGAGGTCTCGGGTTCGATCCCCGGGGGGTGGTAACCTTACAAACTTAATTTGTAAGATTTAACCCAGTATGGAAGGCTTGAATCACCTGATTATCCGAAAATTGAAACGATTCCGTGCTTCGGAGGGCACGTTAAGCCGTTGGTCCCGGCTACTATTACGGTAGTTGTCGTTAGTCTGCCAACCTTCAATTGGCTAGCGTGGTGGGCTAAGGCCAAATCGCCCAATATAGGGTAGGCTCGAGCCCCTTGGTGGGGACATATATGGGCTGTGAGGAGGCTTAAAATAGCAATAAGCTACTTCTTCCCACGGATGTCGTAAAAGGTAGCGGTTTTTGGTTTCTATGTGATTTTGAGCGATGCTGGAGACCCTTCACCAAACATCTGTTATTTCACAATATTTTCCCCATTTAACTACAAAAGTGGCTGAAGAACAATTCTGAAGCTCTGGCTACCCTTTTGTATGATTTATTTCTGGGAGTACATGGATGAAATGGATTCGGGATTTTTACAAACAAAGTGTAACACCTCGCTCTCGTTCACTCTTTTGGTTAAATCAAGCATATGCCAGTCTATAACATTTATGTATCTTCACTCTATTTCAGATAGAACCTAAAATAAAAAAATAATGGTTTATCATTATTAATGAATAAATGCAAACAAACATTAATATAAAACAGCGAGTAATATAAGTGATAGTAAGATTTCCGAGGGTTATAGAGTTGTAAGATACTGTTTTTATTAAAAAAAAAATTTTGCAAATGCTTTTGTTACGGAAGAACTTAAAAATACTGTGAAAATGTTTACACCCAATTATTTTACTTTTTACAAGTTGTTAAATACAGAGACATTTTAACTCAATACCAGTTATGTGGGCTTCCTCACAAAACCTTTATGAAAAAAAAAATATAGTCCTTTACATGAATTAAGCAAAAACAAAGAGGTGTAAAACCGTTTAAATTGAACTACCAATGTTGTTCTTAAATATGTCAAATGCAGCTTTAAGTTATCATCGAAATGCTAAAAGTTGGAACAAAAGCGTAGTACAAAATTTCGCGTGCAACATTCGCTACATTCACCCCATTAGCCGTACGAATACAGGCCATGAAACAAAGATCACTACATCAAAATTTTGCCAAACAAAACTCAACTTTGTTGCATTACAAAAACGTACAAATACCAAAACATTTTTAATTTTGATTGGATTTCTAAAAGTACTAAACGACTTATCGTTGATACTGGAAAATCGCATTTACGCTGACGTTTTAAGGGTTGTTTTTGGTATTAGTGTTTATGTGTAAAGATAGGCCGATTTACACCATTGAGAAAGGCTCCAAATTGCAAGCAGTTAGGTTAACGGGTCGGGTTACGTTTTGTCTATGTTATTGTTGTTGCATCCTGAAGCACGACACATATCATTTAGATAAGTACTTGCCATAACTTTTTTGGTCGTTGTTTGCATAAATTGCTGTGAATGAGTAAGAAAATTAATTTAATCCGTTGCAGGTAAAAAATATTTAGTATCAATTAGAAGGCTAGTATTCCATAGCCTTTGTTCAATAATATTCAATAGCCTTAGTTTGGGGCTATTTAAGTTATTGGCGATGTGGCTGAAGATCAAACATTAACTTCTTATTATTTATTTACAATTTTTCTTCACTTCAGTTCCTAAAGCGGCTGACCACTTTCAGGGATTTACAGCCGTAAGTGTACACGTGTAAATGTATGCCTGCCTTTTTTAATCTAGATATATCTCGTCAAAACAAGAATTTACCCCTCATGTATTTGATTTACGATTGTGTTAGGTTGGCCAAGAATAGCACTCAGATAGTAAGGAATCAGAAATTCCTCAGCCGCTATTGGAAGTTGCGTGGGGAAAAGATGGTAAAATAAAGGTTGTTGGTGATGGGTCTCCAACCGCATCGCCCAAAAATCCCTCAAAAGCCACAATACCGTTAGTCGCCTCTTACGTACACCCACCGGAAGAAATGGGGTAGTGCTATTCTAAGCCGACACTACACACCAATCATATCAACAAACATAACCCCATTGGAATTCCAACAGTCGCTGAAGAATTTCTAATTCAGAAGCTCAGTCTTGATTTTTTTGTGATTGAAAGCTGTGAGTATATGTACGTACGTAAATTTTATTATCATATTTGCTAAAGGTTTTTAAAAGGGAACTAATTTTTTTAACTGTTATTTAAAAATTCGAGATGTTATTATGATTAGTTGAAAAACATATTGAGCAGTTATTTAATTTAATGGCGGTTGAATAATTATTGCGACAGTAAAACATAGACAGTAATTAAAAATATATTAGTCGGTTATTTTATCATACAATGTCAATTCTAAAAATAATTGAGTAGTCCAATAATTAAATGGGCGGTAAAAATGATGGAATGGGCAGTTCGATAAATAGTTCGGCCGATCGTAACGATGCATGCCTGTTTGTATGTATACTTGCTCGCTTGTTTGCATGTCGGGGGGAGCAGGGGAGCAGAGCCCGCCTGCTTGGGAGGGTCGGGGGGCGAAAGCCCCCTGCAGACAAAGAAAAGTTAGGTGGTCACATTTAATTAGGTTAGGTTTGGTTAGATTATGTATAAAACGAACGAGCGTAGCGCAGCGGAGCGAGCCCTAAATGCCTTATGCATGCCTATATGCATGCCTATATGCTTACTTACTTTATGGAATTGCTTAGAATGAGATTTCTTACCGACAAATTCCGATTTATTACTACCCACGCGTAACCGCTCGTTCAATATTTTTTACCGCCCATTTAATTATTTTCCTACTCAATTATATATTCACTGATCCATTTCATTATTTTATATTACTCATTTTTGTTTACTTTACTGCTTAGTTTTAACTGCTGATCTAGTTATTAACAGTGCCATTTATAATTTTTAACTTACCAAAACCGCTATATACAACTGCCTCTTTAAATCAGTGCCTTTTTAAAACATCAGACATAGAGATAAAACAAAAATGAGATGCATAATTGTGGGTTGCAATAGAGATCTGAAAATACTCACTAATAATTCATGTCATAATTTCTGAAAATAGTGTGTGTTTCAAAACAAGTCGTTGTTGGTTGTTACGGAAGCCTTTTGCTAACGCTCTGCAGTTCGTCAGTCTATCTGTCCCTCACCCGGCTGTACTTCATGAATAGTTACATTAGGAGAGTAAAATTTTTCTTAGTCAATGTATTTTTGCTGCCGCTAACAAGAAATCTTATAATATAAAATAAAATAAAATTAAAACTTCAGGAGCTCTAATACAGTTCACGTGATGTTTTTGCTTAATATTCGAAAACAGTGACACGGATCAATTATTCTATTTTATTTACTAAAAATAAAACATTGAAATAACAAACAGGGCAGTATAAATGGATTGAATTTCACATTGCCTACAAATTGTATAAAAGATTGACGGGAAAACCTGATGGGTAGTAAAAGATTAACCAATTCTGCAGAACAGTTTTATACAATATCTTTGTTTGTTGGGTTGATCGATAAGTCTTTGTTTTTTAAGCTCTATTTAATCTTTTGAATGCTCATTTTAGAATTTTCATTTTTAGAAATTTATCATTCGTATATCACACTTAATTCTATAAGTTCATACGAAAATATTTAATTTTAAAAAGTTTATTCAATTGATTTTTTCATGATTTTGTAAATTATGTGTATACAGTTTGTTTTGTTTGGTAGTTAGATTTTTTGTCATGCATATGTCACAGTGTTTTTGTAAAATGTTCATGAATTTAACCGCAGCTGGTTAGTTGGTTAATAATTAACCGTTGAATTTTTACGAAATTTAAAATTTGTGTAGACTCGGTTTAGAAAATCACTATCCAGTTTCTTCCTGTAGGCGTTCTTAAGAGACGACTAAGGGTATCGGGGTTTATGAAGCAAATTTTGGGCGATGCGGTTGGAGACCTATCACCAAACTTTGATTACATTACAATCTTTTCCCCATTTAGATTCCAAAAGTGGCTTAATAATTTCTTTTTCTATAGCTCTGGGCACCCGTACTGGGGCTATTTAATCCCGAAAAGGTTTAGCCACATCTTTAGAGTAATTATGAAGAATTGGAAATTTTAGATGCCCATTGGCAAAAAGATTGTAAAACAAAGGAACGTTAGAGATAAATAACGAGCACACCTCCAGATATTCACTTAAAAAACTCCTTATTCCCAAGTCTCCTGTAACAACCACCTTAGGATGAAATGGGTTAGTGCTTTTTAAAGTTTACAATACACAGCTAAAATAAGACATGCATATTTCAATTGTTGACTGATCTGAACGTTTTAGAATCGAATTATATACTATTATGCGTAAAATAATGTTCCCAATAAGATAACACATAAAATAGATTTAAGAAAATATTTATGAAACGATAAAACGTTTTACAACATCGCTGCTCGATAGCATAGCAATAAAACATGTAGTTTATGACCTATATTTCTCATGAAATCCTCGAAAAGTATTAAAATTTTACAATATCCTAGTATAAAGTGACGTTACATTTATGATCAAAATATGAAATATAGCGAAGAAGGATTAATCAACGATCGAGGAAACTTGCATTAAATATTTAACGGTAATTTTGAAGAGTGGCGTGCAATGAATTTTTAATTGACAATACCTACATAATTCAAGGGAATTAGTATACAAAGTGACTGAAATTCGATTTTCTTTGAATGACAAGTTAGTGGTTATTACCTGTGTAGTAAGTACTTTTCTTAGAAAGGTAAGTAATAACCACATTATAGTTCTCATGGCTATAATACTAAAAAAGATGCTAGAAACTAAAAATAGAAACGTTGGTAAGAAAATAAGCAATTTAAAATAACATTTCTTGTTTAAATAATACTTATTTTTATACATGCGCCTTTAATTCCCCAGTAACTCTCACATTTTTCTCATATATTCAGTTTTATTCTCCACACTTCAGCCTCTCATATTTGAACAACTATTTTAATCTTTGAGCAAAACTATCCTAAATTTTTATATTATTTATTTTCTTTCTTTCATGCATATTGTACAAAAATATTTTAAGTGATCGGCATAATATTTTTAGCCTGTGATTAAATATCTCATGAGGCGTCGGTATTTTCATTTTAAATTTTTTATTTGAATAAAAATCTTTGTATTGTAAAGCAAAGAAGATATGAAACCTTTTGTAAATTTTCGATCAGTACCTTTTCTAAATCATAACATATTCGTTTTTTTTAAGTATAACTCCAGATGGGATACTACACATTCCCATCATTCAGTAAAATAGTTAAAGATAAAAATTATTAATTTTAGAATAAAAAGAATAGCTTTCTGTTTTTTTAACGTCACAATCTTACGTATACGTTAAATTTGACTCTCCTGACTCTATTTCAGATTCGGAAGGTGTATAGTTGCGAGAAGAACCCAGCAACACACATCTTTTCTTAGTCATATTACAATCCTGAATAGAGCCCTGGTGACACCAAGCAGTTTCATCTATCATATCATTATTTAAACTGAAATAAGCTAATTTAAATCTTTTTGTTCATGAAAACTCATGTGGGGATTATTACTAATAAATAAAGAATAAATAAAGGAAAGAAAAATTTACACGGACACGGTAGCTCAATTGGCAGAGCGACGGGGGCGTATACGCGAGGTCACGGGTTCGATTCCAGCCCATGTCGAAATTTTTATTTTCTTTATTTATTCTTTATTTATCTGCAATAAGCTTTTAATGTGGGAAAATGACAAAATGCATTTCAAGAAATAAAAGACATACTCAATAAAACTTGAAGATAATACGCAAAATTTTAAATGATGTAAAAAATCACCACTTCAATATTGTAAGATAAAATATGTGTTTACTCACTTGAGTTTTATTTTCTTTTACTCCAAATGGTATAAAACGCTGCCGAGAAAGCGTCCGAGACAGAGTTCAAAGTACTATACTACTTTAAATATTGCACACGTTGTATATAAAATGGCAAAAGTTAGATTAGACTCGACTTACAATTTAGATAGAACGTACAATTTCGCTATCTCAGAAAGTGAAGTACCAAGCAAATATAGCCAATTAAGAATACACTACTTATCAGGTGATAAAGTTGTCTTCACATAAGGTTTTATATAATAGAATAGAAAATATGTTTTGACTTTACAATAAGAAATATTTTCAAACAGTTTGGCGGTCTTTTCAATTACAGTCACCTTCGCCAGATAATCTTTGGAAGCTCAGTAAAAAATAATAGTTATGTTAGTCAACAAAAAATATTGACTAAATCTACTCATTTTAGTTAGTGATAGTCATATCTGTATGTCTAGGGAAAATAATAACGAATAAAAAATAGAAGAATAGAATAGAAAAAACCATAGAAGCCACTTTGGAACTGCACTTGTACATTGAGCTTAAAACTGATTCCATTAGAAAAGAAACAACTTGAAAGTCTTCAAGTTATTAACACAATCAATGGTCAGTAAATTTATAAAAATAAGGTTTTTTTTTCCAGTTACAATACACTTAATATTAAAATAATGAATTTTTTTATTGATTATATTTAGATGTTATAAAAAAACAAAATAAAGTGACACCAAAAAAGGTTATATGACAACGACTTTAAATGCTACGTCGTAGCAACAGTTATCGTTAAACCGTGCTACGAAACAGACGCAACGTAGTTCAGATTCGTAGAAAGTTATTTTCGACCTTACTCATTATGAATTTTGTGACAAACATTTTTCGTCTTTTTATTGAAATAGTGATGTGATGATTTTTAAGTATGAAGATTCCAGATAGTGCGTGGATTTTTTACTGTTTAACAGTATGTTTTCGAGGTTTGTTTGTATTTATCATTTAGTTAGTAAGTTAAACGGCAAAATAAAAAATAGAATGATGTATCTTATTAATTATAATAACAACCGGGACATCAGTGAGGAAGATTACCGCCTCTCATACAGAGAGGCGTAGGTTTAATTGATATTTTTTATAACGGTTGTTAACGGTGACGAAAACATTGTTTGAAAACCCACAGTGCTAAATTTTACTTAGTCATTTGACAATTGATCAACAACGGTGAGGTTTCAAACTTTACACGTGAGTGCACTGCCCTAGCTAAACATAGGTACTTTAAACACTAGGAGATATGAACTTTGCGTGATATTATTAAGTATTAGTACCTCTGCGTGAACATTGAATTTAAATAATTTTAAGGATTACTAACAATAACATCATCACCATAACACCATAAATGTCTAAAAATTTCTATAAAAATGAGTTTGAGAAAAAAGGTCATGTATGAAGCTAATTCGCTACGATCGTACTAAGTTGCGATCGATAGTCTCTGCCTACCTCGATGGAAACTAATGGCGTAACAACCGTTTTCATATAAATAATTATCATAATTCTCATTAAATTTTTATCAACTAAATTTTGCTCCATAACATCTGTAATGGACTCCTTAAACTCTTATACTATAATTATCATAATTCTCATTAAATTTTTATCAACTAAATTTTGCTCCATAACATCTGTTATGGACTCCTTAAACTCTTATACTATAATTATCATAATTCTCATTAAATTTTTATCAACTAAATTTTGCTCCATAACATCTGTAATGGACTCCTTAAACTCTTATACTATAATTATCATAATTCTCATTAAATTTTTATCAACTAAATTTTGCTCCATAACATCTGTTATGGACTCCTTAAACTCTTATACTATAATTATCATAATTCTCATTAAATTTTTATCAACTAAATTTTGCTCCATAACATCTGTAATGGACTCCTTAAACTCTTATACTATAATTATCATAATTCTCATTAAATTTTTATCAACTAAATTCTGCTCCATAACATCTGTAATGGACTTCTTAAACTCTTATACTGACATTAATTTGCTTTCTTTAGCCAAATAAAATATGTCATTGCATAAATAAATCCAAAAACAAAGTAAACTGTTACACCTAATTAACATTACGCAAAAGAAAATGACCGCTTTAACAAAATTTTGATTAAAAAATGATCATCGAACAAGATAAACGAGCCTTAATTATAAAGGGATGCGATTCTCAAAGATACTTCGACTTAAGCAATATTAGCACGCTATTAGCTACCATCGAGGTGGGCAATGGTCGCCAATTTCACCGATTTAGCAAAAAAAGCTGTATTTTTACATAAAGATAAACGTTTACACCGTTTATCCCCGAAGGGGTTGGCAGAGGTACCAATACTTCTGAACATCACGTGACAGCGCCACCTAGTGTCCAAAGTCGGTACCCACGTTTTGTTAAGACAATGTACTCACGTGATAGGGGCAGGCGTATCGCCGTTTTGTACGAATACACTGTCACAGCCATGTGATTAACGCATGATGAACGCTGATTAACGTATAAAAATTGAAGGTTATATTTTTGTTCCTCAAACTCAAACGTTTACGCCTTATATCCCCGAAGGGGTTGGCAGAGGTACTTATACATCTGAACAACTAAGTTTTGCTTGGACAGTGTACTCACGTGGTAGGTGGCAGGCCTACCGCCGTTTTACACAAATACACTGTCATAAGACTTAGTACAACTCGGCCATGTGGGTTTCCTCACGATGTTTTCCCTCGCCGTTAACAAACATGATAAATTAATTACACATATGACTTTAGAAAAGACAAATTGGTGTAGGCCCGAACCGAGATTTAAACTCACGCCTGTCTTTTTATGGGCGGGTATTCTACCCATTGGACTATCATGTCTGTATTTTGAATATATTTATTATTTCGCTATATGTATTCATATTACCCTTTACTATCATCCGTCCTCTCTAGGTGCCAACATAATTTTCGATATTTTTTCTGTCAACCAACTTAACTGAAAAACTAATATGGTTAAATAATTTGGCTAAACATTTCTTCGAAGGAATCTTAAAGACAGGAAATTTAAGAAAATCTTACACCGATGGTAACCTCTCACCTTTAGAAGGAACAAAGCCTATGCAATATGACGTATATATTCAAATCAAAACACTACCCGAGCAAAGGCGGAGCGAGACATCAGTTTTCAATAAATCAACAAACATTAAACAACAACATTAAAGCAAAAGACATAAAAAATCGACTACAAAAATATTGGCAACTAATGAAACTTTAACTAAAAAATATAAAATAATATCATTTTCATGTTATGTTATCGCAGCTACACATGATTTTATTTGTTGAGTTCAAAGATATTCTTTTTTATAATTATATCAGCCTCAAGAAAAGTACAATTTAAAGACTTGAGCTACGAAATTCTAACTCGACGATATATTTTATTGTATACAATCTTCACATATAACACATATAACATCAAAGTCTTAGGAACCATCATTCATATTCATCATATAAATGATGCCCTCAGCGGGATTGGAACCCGCGACCTCTAGACCCAGAAGCTCATTACCTATCCACAAACATTGTTGCACATTATATACATACACCAAATGTATTCAATTTAGTTATACACATGTATACACCAAATGTTCACAATAGTTGTGTTTATTTTCAGCTACTATATGTCTTCGAATATCAAGCATAACAGTACCACAGCTAAAGCAACGGGGTGACTCAGCGACATTTAGCTGCGACTACGACATGGAAGGCAGCAGATTGTATTCGGTCAAGTGGTATCGGGATGGTGAAGAGTTCTACCGGTACATGCCTCGGTTGCAACCTCCTCAGCATTCACACACACTGGATGGCGTTTATGTTGATGTACGTTTTTTATCGTTATTTTATAATACTTATTCTTTACGCCGTATACATGTAGAGGTGTGGCAGAAATGATGATGCTTCTAAAATTTGACATTTGTATTATTTAATTCCAACTGATGTTCAGAATTATTAGTACTTATTCCACGAGTAAAGAGTAAATGACTAAAAATGTGTTTAAGAAAACTTGTTAAAGAGCTTCTTGTCGTCTTAGTCTCGTTAGAAAACATCCAGTGGAGAGACGGCCAATTTAAATTTATTTGTTTACAACATTTGCGTTTTAACACTTAATAAACACGTTTTGATTGTGAGTTGAGTATGGATAATAAATTTTGGGTCAATGTGTCTTCCAGGTACACAAGTCAAGTGCCCGTCGGGTTCACTTGCGCGAGTTGACATTGAAGTCCCGCGGGCTGTATCGTTGTGAGGTGTCTGAAGAGGCGCCATCTTTCCATTCGGCACAAGCTGAAGGATTTATGGAAGTTTATTGTAAGTATGAATAGGCGCAAATCTTAAATTAAAACCGGCTTTCTGCAATATAATTTAATGTTTTATATTTAAAGCATATCTTGGTTTTTGTTTCGGAACTGCCTGTTAGATTGATTTGGACTGCACTTACTTGCAGGACTGACTGTGGTTTTACTTATATTTATAAAAGGTATAATGTCTCTTTTAAATACCATTGTTTAACTAAAATACATTTAACAATAGATCGTCTAGTGATGAAAGAATGACCATAACTTTGAGTAAAAGTAGGTATATAATATGATTTTTAAAGGATTATATGGTCTTGTGTGTCTTATACAAAATATGGTTACAAGTGTAATAATTGATTACTATATATGATTATTATGTAAGGGTGCTTTATGAGTTTAATGATAAAATGCCTTTTTTTCCGTGTCTTTCTTCTTTCCTTACTATACTCATCCGCCCCGCAATATTCGTAAAATGGGCTCCGAAGTTAAGCAGAACCACGTTGATAGCATCTAAAATAATGAAGAGTAAATATATGAAGTATTTATTAAAAAGAAAATGCAATATAAACTGTTCATATTTCTAGATTTTCCTCGGGAACCTCCTCACATAAATGGACACGAACGTCGGTATGAGCCAGAAGAGCTGACTGACATCAACTGCACTTCAGCGCGAGCTTACCCTGCGCCAACTGTCCAGTGGTTTGTGGATGGGCAAAAGGTAATAAACCTTTAATTATACATCAAATAAAAATAAATAGGCAAACTTAACTAGAAAGATAAATAGTATTTTCTAAGACTTTCACGATTGCACATATATATTTTGTTATGGCTTTTTTTTAAAAGAAAAATATGTAATAACACGCGATTAAAATATCCGAAAGTCAATAGTTGTTTTGATTAGAAAGTTAAAGTTAAGTTTTCATGATCATTCAATTAATGGCTATTTTTGTGACATGTGCTCAATTATTTTTATTACTTTATCATGCAATTTGGTTTGTTTTTATATAGTTATTCCTTTTTTTGTAATTAATGTATTTCTTTTTGTTTACCTTAACTTAATATTGTACTAAATATAAAAAATCGTTTTTTGTTTAACAAAGTTGCCGTGTAGTGCCGGCTTAGAATGTTGCTACCCCTTTCTGCCCACGGGTGTCGTAAGAGGCGACTAAGGGTATTGGGGATTTTTATTGGATTTTTGGGCGATGCAGTTGGAGACCCATCACCAAAAACCTTTATTTTTACCATCTTTTAACCACTCAACTTCCAAAAGTGCTCTGGTTACTCCTTCTAGGGAAATATAGCCGTGAGTATATGTATGTATGTTTAACAAAGCTTGCATAGCAACGAAAAATGTTTTACTTTCTTTAAAAATCCCAACAGAAAATCCATTGAAGTTTATTATTTTCGTTTCTCAGCGGTTACAACACAGATATCGTTTCTTTATAAGTTTTTTGTTCTGACTACCGCAATCCACTTTTCAATTCAATTTAATCAAGTCTTTCTATGGGTGAGCGGGCTACATAATAGATAACTCGTCTTCTATAATCCTCAATCTAAACAGCTTTTTGCTTACTTGGCAAAAGTGCACGCACTTTTAATACTGTATAACTGGCGACCCTGTTGAGTATAACCTGAGAATACCTCTCCCCAAAAAGAGGTAGCCAGAGCTTCAGAGCTGGAAACTCCTCAGCTACATTTGAAAAATGATCAGCACTGTTGGATATATACAATCACAACTGCAGTGAAGTCCTATCATAAATCAAAAAACGTAGATGAACCTGCCAGTGCTAGTTTAATTTCAGAGTAGATTTGGTAATTGGACTATATGAAATTTGTTGTGTAGTGTAGGCTTAGAAAAGCACTTCCCCATTTCTTCCGGTGGGTGTTGGTAAGGGGCGACTAACGGTATTGGGGATTTTGAGGGATTTTTGGGCGATGCGGTTGGAGACCCATCACCAACAACCTTTATTTCACCATCTTTTCCCCACGCAACTTCCAACAGTGGCTGAGGAATTTTTAATTCCTTAGCTCTTGCTACCCCTTCTAGAGAATTGTAGCCGTGACATAACGCGTAGGAGAGTGAGTATGTCTATAACTGATGAGGCTTATATTTAACCCAGTATTACTTAAAAATTTACATTTAAATAATTCGTAAATTTTGATAAAAAAAACTAGGTTTCATTTTGTCTAGATATTTACTAGATTTGTGAAATCAAGGATAAAATTGCCGGATAAAAAGAAGCACAAAGAATTACATATTTGTATCATAAAAAAGTGTTGCTCTATAAACTCTGCTCAGGCCCCTATTTCACCAATATGACAATTATCAGTAACATATGTCGGTTGAAATATGTCAGTTTGAAAAATATTTCGCGTAGAAGTAGTTCTAAACACAAAAGGCATTATGTTACAATTTTCGATAGCTTAAGCTAATGACAATTATATAATTTAATGTTTTTTGACATGAATTCCTCATGTGGGGATTATTACTCATAAATAAACGATGTTATTAAAGGAAAGAAAAAAAAAAAAAAAAAAAAAAAAAACGGGGGCGTATACCCGAAGGTCGCGGGTTCGATCCCCGCCAGTGTCGAAATTTTTCTTTCCTTTAATAACATCTTTTATTAATGACAATTATGTTGTGAAACAAGGATATTTTTTCCAACTCGTCATATTTGTTCAGATCGAGGCAGTGTCAGGCTAGCGTGAGGGCTTGCGTTACAATTGTCGTATTTTTTAGTTACTAAATGGCGCTCATAGTAGTGGCAGTGATAGTGATTTAAATGAATTTGCATATAAGAGAATGTATAGAGAACGAATAAATTTTTTCTTCGACATAACTGAATTTGCGTTTAAGGAAAAATTTCGGATAAGCAAAACAAATTTAATAAATGAAATCAGTGCAGTTGTAGTTTTTCTTGACAGTTGTCTGACTTGTCACAGTGGGGAAATAGGGGCCTGATAGTTCCTCATGAAAATAGACGTTTGGATATTATTCTGACATTTAATACCAACCACTCCATTGTCTTGTTTTTGTTATCGGTGTATTTTTGTATTAAACAAAAAATAAAAGTTATTGTTATTTTCCAGGCGAAAAGCAGCTGGTTGGAGCCATACGAAAGTGTTCAATCCTCACACGGACTTTTTGTGTCTGTATTAGGATTGAAAATTCCTGCTCGTTCAAGAATGCGTCTACGATGTGTCACTTCCATTGGAAGCAGTAAACGTGAGCGAGCTATAGTGATAGGTATGTAATTAGTACACCGTGATCGGTTTGTTGGTGACTAAATAAATTTATACGGGCATGCAAAATGTTAAAGAAGTTCTAAAGTAAGTACAATTAGTTGACTTGTGATATATATGTATCCTATACCACAAGTCAATAAACATGACGATATAATTAATAATAATAACATATAAATAACATCCAAGACTAAGAAACTAAAAGGTACACTATATATTTGCGTAACTAAAAAAAGTATAACATACAATGTTCAAATAAGTTCGATAAGCTAGAATTTAAAAACTTTTAGTGTGCCCCATGTACATTGATTCTAATTAAATTAAATGGTTAAATCAGTCTGTGTCCAGACCTGTTCATCACAAAATATAGTAATTTCTATTATAACTACTATTTATCTTATCATTATAAACATATTGTAAAAACTTATATTACTACTACCAAAGAGACCACTGACGTCCACATACATACTTAGTTTAGTCGCAGGAGAGCAATGCGAAAACATAAAAACATAGATCCATGCCAATTTATTTAGGTAGAAAGTATGAATGTCCTTTATACGATCTTAGTAACGCAAAACTCTCGATTTTCATTTACTTTTATTTGCAAACCTCCTCTTTTATTCTCCGCATTTCTAACGCCATTTACATACTTTATACCCATATTAGATCTAAAGTCGTCTTACGTAGTCGTCCTCTTCTTACAATATCCATCTTCTCTTTGTGCCCAAACCAGTTTACCATTTCCTCTGCTATTAGTTATATTTTTTTACGAATTACAATATTTCTATTTACATACTCACGGATATAAATCCATAGAAGGAGTGGCCGAAGGAGCTTCAGAATAAGGAACTCTTCCGCCACTTTTGATGGTGATGGGTCAACAACCGCATCGTCGAAAAATCATTTAAAAGCCCCAATACCCTTGGTCGCCTCTTACGAACACCTACGCGAAAAAATGGCTTAGTGCTATTCTAAGCCGACACTACACAGCTACACTACACACTATTACTCTCTCTATATAATACAACCTTCGAACATTATGACAGGCTGACTATGATTTTGGCTACCTACGAAGGCTAGTAGTTCAATAAAGATAGTTTTGATGGTAGTTAATAATAAATAATATACGGACATATTATACATAGATCAAGCTAGCCCCAAGCTAAGATAAACTTGTTTTATGGGATACTAACCCAACGATATATTTAATATTATATAATACACATATAAATAACATCTGTTTGGGTGATAAAGTTCCTTTTTGCTTGTCGGTTCAACTAAAACACGGATATGATTTTTGTGTGATTTATTGACTAAGACTGAATGTTTAAAGCAACAAACCAACCTTATATTGAAAACGAATACACTCTCAAAATACGTTGACATAATTATTTCTAACTACCTTATAATACAAAACATTCCGGCCACCAAAGGACCTCTAGTCCTTTTCTAAACAATTGTAAATTAATACTAAGCACTGAATAATGAATGAGAAACGGACATGTTATACACCAGCCAATTAAATTTCATTTTTATCTAAACATGATACTGCTGTGTAACATAAACTTACAAAATTAGATTTAAACACAGGCTTAGGTAATTTGTATGAATAACTTGAATAATTAAAGCTTTACTTCAATTCCAAAACACTTATTTTATTTCTTTAAGGTAAGTTGAAAAATTACATTACGATATGTTATAAAATGAATAACTATAGTCTGACAAACAAGTGTTGCAATTTTTGAATATATATTTTTTATACTAAGTAGTGAAAAAAACTTTTATAATTAAGATTCCTACATAACACCAAATTTATGTTTAAAATATATCTAATACTAGTCTTAAGAAATATTAATAGGCAATGGACATAGTTTGTTAGCTGATCTTTTCACTACACTCCCACCATAAGAAACACTATAAACTCTTGTAACCCCATCGGTGCCCGGGTGTTTTTCCATTATTCTTCCCATCATCCATTTTCCTGGCGGAAGGTGGTCACACTTGATGAGAACAATATTGCCAACTTCAAATTCTGGGACCCTTTTTAGCCACTTGGGTCTCTGTTGCATTCTTGATAAATATTCGTTTTGCCAACGGTTCCAAAAATTTGTAAGTAATTTTTGCAAGTACTGCCATCGTGATAAGTGACTAGTTTTTACGTCTTTCAATTCTAGGGTAGGCACAACGAGCGTGGATTCACCAATCAAAAAATGACCGGGTGTCAACGGTTCCGTATCTGTAGAATCTGCATCTTCTAGTGGACAGAGAGGTCTGGAGTTTAGACACGCTTCAATCTGACATAATAAAGTCGTCATTTCTTCATATGTAACGTGAGAAGTTAGGATCCTTTTTAAATGATGCTTCAATGATTTGATCCCAGCTTCCCAGAGGCCACCCATATGTGGGCTATAAGCTGGAACGAAATGCCATTGGGTTCCATCAGTAGCTAATAACTGAGCGATATCACTTTCAAATTTGGACTTTATTTCTATGAATGATTCTGTTAGTTCACGATTGGCTCCAACAAAATTTCTGCCCTGATCACTCCATAAATCTGTACAGCGTCCTCTTCTAGCTACAAAGCGTCGAAAGGCTCCGACAAATGCTTCTGATGTTAAATCTCCTACCAGCTCTAAGTGAATAGCCTTGGTGCTCATACACACAAACAAGGCGATGTAGGCTTTTGTTGATTTTGCTCCTCTTCCACGTGACATCAGTATTGAATATGGACCAGCAAAGTCTACTCCACTATGAAGAAATGCTCTGGCTGGAGTGACTCTTACTTTAGGTAAATCACCCATTAATTGAGCTCGACTTCTCGCATCATGCTTCGCACAGACTAAACAATTATGTATAGTTTTTTTCACAACTTTTCTTGCCTTCATAATCCAATATTTAGTTCTTAAATAGCCTAGCATCATCTGACAGCCACCGTGTAATGTCTTCTTATGAGCCTCATCTACAATCAATTTGGTAAGTGCGTGGTCACTATCTAGAATAATAGGATGTTTCTCATCTTCTTGTAACACAGAGTGGCGAAGTCTACCGCCCACTCTTAGGATATCATCTTGATCAAGGTACGGTTGTAATGATTTCAATCTATTATCTTTTCTTAAATTTCTTTTTTCTTTCAAGTATTGTACTTCTTCGGTGAAAACTCTTTGCGCCATTTTCACACACGTTTTGAGGGCTTCGTTCAATTCATAGGTATTTATAGGCTTAGGTCCATTATTGTTTTTCCAATTCAAGAATCTGCGGCAGTGTGTTATAGTGATTAACAGTTCTGTAAGTGTATCGAATTCTTCAAATCTTTTGGCTAACGATTTATCTTCCAATTCAGTTGTAATTGTAGTATTCACTTTCAAGTCTTGCCTTCGCTCCAGATTAGTAACACAGTTATCAGGCCGGCTGTACTTGAAATTATGATTTTGTAGCCATTTTGGACCCTGCCACCACATAACATTCTCCATTAAGGTTTCTAGTGATTCACCTCTTGATGCGACATCTGCTGGATTTTCACGAGATACAACATGATACCAATTGCTATTGCCGATATTATCTAAAACCTCGACAACTCGGTTTCTGACATAGGTATTCCATCTCAATGGGTTCCCAAACAACCATGAAAGAACTATTGTAGAATCTGTCCATGCATATATTTGACTATTCGGTATTCTCATAGCTTCCTGGATCTGCTTTAGAAGGTTGGCAAGCAAGACGGCTCCACATAGCTCTAATCGAGGTAAGGAAAGAGGTTTGATGGGCGCAACTCTAGTTTTCGCTGCTATTATGTTTGTTTTCACTTCTCCATCTTCAGTTTTCACTCTAAGATAGGCAACGGCTGCGTAACCCTGTTCCGAAGCATCACAAAATCCGTGGATAGTTATATTTTCTAAATGTCTCTGGTTTGTATTCAACCATCTTCTGATTTCATACTTAGGTAAAAATTCAAAGCTTTTTCTTAACTCTCTCCACCTTGTAGCAATTACTTCATTTACTTCTTCATCCCAGGTTATACCTTCCAACCATAGGGCTTGTATAAATATTTTTGCTTGTAGAATGGATGGAGCTAGCCAGCCCAGAGGATCGAAGAGACGTTGTATATCAGCTAAGATTGATCTTTTTGTTATAATTTCATTCAGTTCCGGTAGATTGAGTTCATATTGAAATATATCCTGGCCCATGTTCCATTGTAGACCAAGAGCCCGTATAGTACCATCCAGTGTTATATTAAGATTGACATGGGCGCTTCTCTCTTCCTGAGTGAATTGTTCTAGAAAGTCTGCGCTATTGGAACACCATTTTTGTAGAATGAATCCTGCGCTTTTCAGTATGGTTTGGACTTCTTTGGCGTTTCTAATGGCTTCTTGTACTGTCTCGTTACCCGACATAATGTCATCCATATAGCAATCTTCTTGAATGACTCTAGTTGCGTCTGGAAACTGGTTGCCTTCATCTTGGGATACCTTCTGGAGTGTCTTTACGGCTAAATATGGTGCTGAGGCTGTGCCAAAAGTCACTCTTTTCATTCTGTAGTCTTTGATAGGATGATCTACGTTGTTGCGCCACAGGATCCGTTGCAAATCTTGATCTTGTCGATGGACTTCAATTTGTCTGTACATTTTCTGTATATCAGTCACGAAACAAATTTTCTTCATTCTCCACCGCATTATTATATTTCTAATATCTTCTTGTAAAGTGGGTCCTACCAAAAGTTCATCATTCAAGGACACGTTGTTGTAGCCTTTCTGAGATGCGTTGAAAACCACGCGTACTTTGGTTGTTTCTTTCTCTTCCTTAACAACTGCATGATGCGGTAAATAAACAGATGGTTGCTCTATTTCATTGATTGAGACCTCTTCCATATGATCTAATTCAATATATTCTTGTATAACTTTTGAATATTCTCTCTGAAGATCATGATTCTTCTCAAACCTTTTTTCTAATTGCATTAATCTCTTCATTGCTATTTCTCTAGTTCCTCCTTCTGTAGATAAAAGCACTTCTGATTTCTTCGGTAATCTTACTATATAGCGTCCTTCTGTAGATCTCGCGGTAGTAGCTTCATATATAAGTTCACATTTCCTTTCTTCTGCTGTATATTTCTTGTCTTCGTCTTTCGTTTGTTCCCACATTGATTTCAACATATTGTCTAGTTCTAAATTTGCATGCATCACTTGGATCTTATCTTTTTCTGTATTTTGATGTATAGCTCCAAATAAAATCCATCCCAGACTAGTTAGTTGAGCACATGGCGTGCCTGGGGGACCTTTAACTAATTCTGACTTCATGATTTGAGCGTATACCTCGACGCCCAGCAACATATCGACGCGACCAGGCCGGTTAAAACTTGGATCTGCCAGAATAAGACCTTGAAGATGAGGCCAAGTGGTGTGGTATGGTGAATTAAGATTTATGACTTCTGATGGTAATTGTTTCGTAAGTTGCGTTGGAATAACATAAGCTCTCACATTGATGTTGAATCTTGGATCATGGTTTGATAGGAGTTCTACTTCAGTTGCATATTTTATGTTGGTTTTGGTTGAGTTAACACCGGTAATAGTTCCTTGTACTGGCAATTTCTTGAGGCATAATGACTGGGCAGCTCTCTCACTAATTAAAGTCGCTTGTGATCCATTATCTATTAGAGCTCTCAGATTTGTGACACACCCCTTTTTATCCTTAATCTTGATAATAGCGGTTGCTAAAAGTGCAGTTGTGCTATTAGTGGCGAAATGAGTAGCTAATTCTACACTTGAAGCGGAAGTTCCAGGTTCTTCCTCTTGTTCTACATCGTCTGAAGGTTCAATGTTGCTTGGTTGGGTTGACAGTGATGTCTTCGCTGTATGGTGAACTAAAGTGTGATGACGTCTGTGGCAAATTCGACAGGACATGCTCAATCGGCATCTCTTTGCAGAATGTCCTGGCGCTAGACAATTGAAACATCGATTATTCTTTACAATGTACTCACTTCGTTTCGTCGGTGACATGCTACTAAAGTCCTTGCAACGAGCTAATGTGTGGTCCTCGTTGCAAATAGAACAACCTGTATCGTTTCGAGATGAAGTTGAAATATTTACTGCAAATTCTCTGGTTTTACTGAATATCGCTTTCCCCGAATTAACAAGTTCTAGTGTGCGAAATTTTGATTGAAGAAACTTACTAAGGTCTATCCATTTTGGTAATTCGTCTGAGTTTTCTTTATAGGCAAAGTCTTCCCATTCTTGATGGGTGTCTGGGTCTAGTTTTTGCACAAGAAGAAATATGATTAAGGGATCCCACGTAGCTGTTGATAAATTCAAATTCTCAAGGCTGTGAAGACATTCAGTTGTCGTGTCGAGTAAAGACTTAATTTGAGCTGAAGATTTTGATGTCATCTTTTTTTGATTAAACAGGCGTTTTACAAGAGAGTTCACTATCATGCGTTTCATTCCATAACGATTCACTAGCATGCTCCAGGCTTGCTCATAGTTGGCTTCTGTAATTTGTATATGTCTTAATAATGTTTCTGGTTCTCCACTAAGACTTGACTTAAGGTAGTGTAGTTTCTGGACGTTGCTGATTGCTGAGTTTGTGTGAACTAAAGCAGTAAACATATCTCTGAATGCAGGCCATTCTTCGTATACCCCTGAGAATGTTGGTAGTTGTATTCTTGGTAGTTTGACCAAACTTTCCTTTTGGTTCGACTCTACTTGGATATCAGGTTTAATCAAATAATTATTCAGTAAATCTTTTAAGTCTGACTGAAGATTGACATATAAATCTTTCACTTCATAGTATTCATTTTTTGTAAAATACTCTAACTTTTTCTTTTCTTCTTTTGTGACAAACTTCACTAAATTAATATGTGCTTCCTGTATGGTACTCCAATCATTCTTCACTGATTCTAATTTAGTTTCTATGTAACCTTTAGTCAATCTTTGTTTCGAAGTCTTTTTCAGATTTACTTGCGTTTTGGTAAGAGAAACTGTTTTGTCTTCTATAATCGCCAGTAGTTCTTCTTTATTAAAACTCATTTTCAATTTCTTTCCGATGGTGAAAACTAAATTAAATAAATAATAAATATTTTTCAACACTTTTCAGGTGGACTATAGTTGTTGATCACGTTTCTTGTTATGAATAGATCGCTCGGATGACTTCTTTTGTTATCAGTCTATTGTTAAAATGTCTTATGAATACTGATCTAATCCGGTTCGTGAGGACCATATGTTTGGGTGATAAAGTTCCTTTTTGCTTGTCGGTTCAACTAAAACACGGATATGATTTTTGTGTGATTTATTGACTAAGACTGAATGTTTAAAGCAACAAACCAACCTTATATTGAAAACGAATACACTCTCAAAATACGTTGACATAATTATTTCTAACTACCTTATAATACAAAACAACATCCAAGACCAAGAAACAATCATTAACGCCCATCACATAAATGTTGCCCTCAGCGGGGATCGAACCTGCAACCTCCGGAACGAGAAGCTAGTCACCTATACAGTCGGCCGCGGACATCGTCGTAATACATCGTGGTATTTCTTTTTAAAGTAATGATGCCGTATAGGGCTAACCTGTGCATGATGTTTTACGCTAAAATAAATACTGAAACAGGGAAAAACTAAGCGTCGGAATCATTGATTCCTCAGTCACTTTTGCAATTCAAGTGGGGAGAATAGGTTAAAATACATTTACAATATATTTATATGTTTCCAAACACATTGCCCGATAATCAACACCCTCAGGGCTCCCGTACAACACCCACGGGAAGTATGAAGTATGGAGTGCAGCTATTCTAACATTCATATCGTATAAGTAAGCTGCTTATATTATAAACTCCCTATATACTATACTTTTGTAACCTTTTCTGACGCGTCAGAACATGACGTCATGACGGGAAATCCAGTGTAAACTATAGTAAACAATGACATATCAATTATACTTACATACATACTCACGGCTTTATATCCATCGCCAGAGCTTCAGAATCAAAAATCCTTCAGCTGCTTTTGGAAGTTGAGTGAGGAAAAGATCGTATACCTTATGTTATTGGTGATGGGTCTCCAACCGCATTGTCCAAATACACTGTAAATAGCCCCAATACCCTAAGTCGCCTCTGACGTCCACCCGCAGGAATAAATGGGGTAGTATTATTCTAAGTCGGCACTACAAAATTAATGTTGGTAATGTTATTTCCAGATGTCAGCCGATCGGAGTGGGCCATTTCCAACTGGACTATCATTCTTGCAGCATTCACAACCGTTGTATGGAGTTCAAAAGAATTGTTAATACCATGATATAATTATTTGTACGGTCTTTTTATACAACATAAAATATAAAATAATCCATTGTTAATTCGTTTTTTTATTTCTAAATTGTTCAGTTTGAAAAAGTATTTATTTATTAAAAATTTTTGGTTATTCATCAAAATATTCATCTGAGATACAGTGAGCAGTACCTTCCTTCAGAAACGATATACACCAACGACCAACGCCAACGACTAATCTAATCAGGAAAATATTTTCTTAATGCTATTTTTGGAATCGAATTCAGTTCTCGCTACAAATTCTATCCTCTCTCTCTACAAACTAACTCTAATGGATAAAACAGGTACCACTTGAGTTTAGGAAAAAGAAAGAAGTCACCTCGGTAATGTTTGTTTTTTTGGTTAAAAATTCCTTTACATTGATGTCCTTGTGCGAAGGCGCATAATAGTGGTGCATAAGAAATGTACCCAGAATTTTCTTCCAACAGTCCTGGCCTTTTTCTACGTATTTTCGTCGTTTAAAAATTGTAGTGAAAGGGGTATCTATAACCCGAATACCTCTGCAACTTATTACAGGGGGAAAGTGAATATAATCTTGTTAATGACCTCATAAAACTTAACTAGTTCCAGATCCATCAGCTGTTTCATACATCACTCAAGGCAATGTGTGATGTAAAACTACTCTAACCCGATCTACTATCAGTATTAAAAACCCATAGTATTTTTAAAAACTTTTAATACAATTATCTTAACAGTACAATATAAGACAGTAAAACACAAGTATTGTTACACAAAAATTTATAGCATTTATAAATAAGGCAAAAGCAACGAACTTGACAGAATTCGAATGGGGTTTAAAGTAAAATGCTGAATTTCCAACTTATTCGTTTATATATCACAATGAAAATCACATTTATTTTTATAATGAGGGATATTGTCAGATTTTAAAGGAAATCAAAATGTGCATGATCTATATCTACACTATAACATATAAACAAAATAAGGACACTCTTACATAAAGTTATACATTTTCAAAGAATTTACATCCAGGCACCGTATCAACGTTATTAAATATCTGTGAACTTCTTAAATAACTTTACTTCATAAGGGTGTGGCAACTATACGAACAAGACTTTGTGCCTAACATTTTAAAACATACAATTTTTGGAAATACATTAATATTATCGTGACCGTCTCATTCTGTACCAGACTTAGAGAAACCTGAAAGGCTAGCACGAGTGAGCTTTTAACTCGATAACGCGTGATATAAAACTGCCATCTCTTTCGCACTTACATAGTTTCGTATACTTTTATCTCATTCTAACCCACAGTGACGATAAAATGGTGCTCGTGCTAGGCCTCCTGGACAGGCTTGGTATCTCAGCCTGAGTCACTGTAAGGTATCGGTGTTTATGTAAATATAATAACAACGAAGATAATCTTAAATTTCTTCTGAAATAGCGTGGATACGCTACGAAAGGGCCGAAACATTGTGCTAATAACCACAAACAACTAAACACACAAAGAGGATGAAGACATTTGTAGGGAATATTTTAACTAAGCTAGAATTTCTTAAATACACATGTTTGGGAATGAAAAAGACACAATCTATGTTGATTTTCATCTACGAGAATTATTTTGGTAATTGATCTATCTATTAATAGTTTAGGGCAATTGGTCAATGTTTTGCATTTGAATAAACATTAAAAAAAGAAGATAGTTTTTACTTTATAGCCCGTAAGGGGAGGCATATGTTCAGCAGAGGTTGCCTATTGGCTGATGAGGATGATCCATGCTTCTAATAAAGTTATATTTTGTTTCAGTTCTCTATATCATATACAACGCATTTAAGACAAGTTCATGATGTAAAATTTTACTGTTTCGCGAGTCCCTACATTTTTATATTGAGTTGTGAACATGGAACAGTGGCAATGATTAAGAATTGCATATTAAAGATGCACTCAAAGCATATAGTAAAATTATAATATAAACAATAGATGTACAAGTACAATCATTAAGATAACATGTTAGACATTTCCAATATTTCCTTAATGCACATGAGCCACTACGAAGTATTGGAAATTTGAAGCTTATGACTCACAGCATAAATTAATTCATATGAAGAAATAAAATATACAATAAATCTAATATACATGTGAATCAATGTATATTTGAAGAAACATAATTTCATTTCAATCTTGATTAGCCTTCTTGTCCGAAATCTTCCATAAACTTCTTAAGTTTAACCATATCATCATCATTAACAGTTGGTTTCGATGTAGCGATGGATCGAAGCATATCTGCCATAGTTACAGCTGGTTCATTTAATTTATCACTCGGCACCTCCATCCACGTCATTTCCATAGCTCCTGGGTCACCGGGAGAGCAAGGAGTCAAAAGATCGTTTACAATTTTATTTGGATCGGTTGGGCTAGGTCCTGACACTCTTTTGAAATGTGTTGCTGACTGTACTTTACGCACTGGTTGCATCAATGCGTCCCGGACTACAATACTAATGTCAGCTCCAGAGTAACCATCAGTTCTAGCTGCTAGTGCCTTCAAATCCTGTTCAGACAGTTGGTGCCGCGTATTACCGAGATGCAACTTAAACATGTCCAACCGCGCATGCTCTTCTGGTAATGTAATGTATATTCGCTTTTCAAATCGTCGCCTGATAGCAGCATCCAGAACCCAAGGAATATTTGTCGCGCCCAAAACTAATATACCGTCCATATCGTTCCCTACACCCTGCATTTGTACAAGAAATTCGGTTTTGATTCGTCTCGCCGATTCAGATTCATTGTCAGAACGCGACGAACATAGAGAGTCAATCTCATCAATGAATATGATACTTGGTTTATGCTGACGCGCTAGTTCAAACAAGTTCTTCACTAATTTCTCAGATTCACCCAACCATTTTGATACCAAGTCAGACGACGAAACAGAAAAGAAAGTGGAGTTATTGGCTTCAGTAGCCACAGCTTTAGCCAAATATGACTTACCAGTACCAGGTGGGCCAAAAAGCAAAATACCTTTCCAGGGTATTCGTTTCCCTGTAAATAGATGAGGAAACTTAATGGGTAGAATCACAGCCTCTTTCAAGGCTTCTTTTGCTGCTTCGAGTCCAGCAACATCACTCCACTTTACGTGTGGTTTTTCGACAATGATTGCTCCTTGTAGTTTATCTTGCAGTTTCTTTTTCTCTGGATCATCTGAGTCACTATCACTGTCACTTTTCTTTTCATCGCTCTTTGAGTTTGACTCACCATCTTTGACTGGTTTCTTCTTACGGTCTTTCTTTAGGTATTCTTTTAGTTTCTCTGCTCTGTCCAAATACTGCAGACATTTGGCTCGAATGCTTTCTTTAGCACGCTCACCTTGTGCTTCATATTTAACTGCATGAAGGAAATATTCAACACCATGCTCATAAAGTCGTAAAGCTTCTTCATAGTTTTTGTTTTTATCTTCTTCGGTTGCCTTTGTAACCAAGTCAATGGCTTTCTGCAGAGTATTTGAGGATGACATCTTTATGTTACGGCTGCACCTGAAATAGAAGAGAGTTTAAGAATAAATTGTTTTGCTATTTATTGTGGGCTTTAATTGCACTAACCTACATTTTCTTACACATGTTGTATCAAGCCCATATGGTACATACACTTCTTAAATGATTGATGGGCATTAAAGCGAGTAATCCCCAATATCCATTATTGTTTGTTATACTATTCTGTCCCCCTTTCTCCGTGAAAATAAGCTTATCAAGGTTGTTATGTTTGAAATAGTTCCAAATATAATTTCAAAACACAAGCGACTGGGACAGCAACTTTGAGTAACAAGCTTTATCGAACAAAATACAAGATGTTGCACATTTTGCATCACAGCAAGGTAAATGGCATGGGTTTTAATGATATTTTCTTAAATTACTTCATCACATTACTGACTAAAAACATTGTACACCACCACACCATGCTATGAGTGGTAAAAATGATGGGAAAATAAATTTATATTAATTATAATTAATATTTATTAGTATTGGTAAATATTCTGTGGGGCAGCACAGAATATCAAATAACAGTGAATGTGATACACAAATGTAAGAAAACAAGTCAATGTAAATGTAAGAAGAAGTTAAGCTTTCAACTTGCTAAAACCATACAAATAATGTAAAAATTTGTTAACCAAGCCCTCACACCTAATTCTTTTCAACTGAAGAAAGCCAATAGTTGGTGACTTTCAAACAACCAGGACACCAGCAACTATCAAAGCCAGAGAGAATCTGACAAAGACTGATCATTAAGCCTTATGCTTATTTGTTCTTTGTCTTGAATCATAAAAGAAGACTTTAACATTATGGCTAATCACAGGACACATATTACTGCAAACTTCTTCACAGACAAATATTACATATACCAAATACATACGAGGGCTGGTCAATAAGTCCGTGACTTTTTGAATTTCTGACCTCTTTACTGAAACAGCAACACTGCTCCAGTGAACAGGCATCTGTCAGTTGACTCCTGTGTAAATTTTAACTTGCTGCGTCTGTTAGTTTGTGTTTGACAGCTATTTTTATCAGACTACTCTCAAATTTGAGGAGAAAATGGAAAAAAGTGAATTTCGTGTGCTTATTAAGCATTATTTCTTGCGAAAAAAAACCATTACCGAGACCAAGGCTAAGCTTGATAAATACTATTGGGACTCTGCACCATCGATTTCAATAGTAAAAAAGTGGTTTACTGAAACCAAGGCTAAGCTTAATAAATACTATTGGGACTCTGCACCATCGATTTCAATAGTAAAAAAGTGGTTTACTGAATTTTGTTGTGGCCGTACAAGCACTGAAGATGCCGAACGTCCTGGACGCCCAGTTGAGGTCTCTACACCCGAAACAATCGAAAAAATTCACGATATGGTGTTGGCCGACCGAAGATTGAAAGTGCGAGAGATTGTGGAAGCCGTAGGGATCTCGCATGGCTCAGTGCTTTCAATTTTGAATGATCACTTGAGCATGAGAAAGCTTTCCGCAAGATGGGTGCCGCATTTGCTTACAGTCGACCACAAACGCAATCGTGTAACAACTTCACAGGTTTGGCATTCTTTAATCGCAATGTGGAGGAGTTTTTGCGCCATTTTGTAACCGTGGACGAATCATGGATCCATCACAACACACCAGAGACCAAACAACAGTCAAAACAGTGGGTTTCTAAGGGTGAATCGGCGCCAAAGAAGGCCAAGGTGGGTTTGTCAGCCAATAAAGTTATGGTGAATGTTTTTAGGGATGCACGCGGGATAATCCACATTGACTACCTACAAAAAAAATATAAATAATATAAATAAATAAAAGGAAAGAGCAATCAATGGGGAATATTATGCCAACTTATTGGACCGATTCAATGACAATTTGAAAAAAAACCGACCTTTTTGGCCAAGAAAAAAGTTCTTTTCCACCAAGACAATGCAAGGGTGCACAGATGTGCATTTGCCATGGCAAAAATCCATGAATTGGGCTATGAATTGCTCCCTCACCCGCCCTATTCTCCAGATTTACTGCAGCCATATGTAAAAGGCCTATTTTGAGGACCTCAACAAATCATTTTTTTTGGAAGGGATAAAAAAAATTGAGAAGCGGTGGACAAAGTGTATAGAGCTCAAGGGAGACTATGTTGAAAAATAAAATTATTTTTTTATCAAAAAATCTGTGTTTTATTCCAAAAGTCACGGACTTATTCACCCGCCCTTCTATACTTACAGCTATAAATCCCTAGAAGGGATAGCCAGAGCTTCGGAATAGGAATTTCCTCAGCCACTTTTAGAGTTGAGTGGGGAAAAGATTTTAATATATTGTTGGTGATGGGTAGCCAAAGCTGTAATATTTGTTGCTGCAGCCGTATGTAACAGGCAACTCTTACGAACACCCATGTGTAGAAATGGGATAGTGCTATTCTAAGCCGACACAACACAGCTACCATAAAGACACAAAAACAAAATTATATATATAGATAAATATTCTTCCCATTGGAGTTTGTTAGAGGTGACTGAGGGTATTGGGGTATTTCAATTATTTTTCCACTTAACTTTTTAAAGTGGGTGAGGAATTTCTTATCCCGAAGCTCTTGCTACCCTGTCTAGGGATATCCTTTAGGGATTCTTTCATCAAGATTTTAGATTTATGATTGTAAAGGTATTACAAATACTTATATTTGGCAAGAAAATATAAGTAATTGTTTTTGCACATACTTAGTAATAATTTTTTTACAAAAGGAACTATTATATTATATTATTATAACCATTACTCCAATGGGTAGTATACAAAGATTGTTAGCTATATCTTGATAACTGAAAGCCCTTAAGTATAGTGAATATAATCATTAGACCATTTTATCAATGATTATGGTCAAGGTGTAGCACATATTGGACGAATACCTCAATGAAAGCTGAGTCATACGTCGAAGCTTGCAGAGTCAGATAAACGTAATGGCGAAAAAGATTAGCCTAACTTAAATGATGAATAACAAACAAAAACGTAATAATGAACCAACATCAAGAGAATCAATCAAAAATACCAGTATAAAAACTAAAAAACAGATCCACATAGGGAAGCCATTACCAACCAAAAATACATTGTTGAATCTAGAAAAAGATAAGCCTTACCATTAAACGTTTTCCAGGACTTTTTAATTTCTATTATGACCAAATAATTTCACAATATCACTGCAAAATATACGTTCTTGGAACAAAAAGTTAAAATATTTTTGAGCATAAGTGTAATCAAATCACCACTGTTGGTGTTGTCAGTTGACAGTGACAAGACAATAGCTGACTGATTGATTGACACATGACAGTGACACCTTCAGTTATTATAGCACAGATAATATAATGATTATAGTAATGAGCATGAGCACATGGAAAATATTTACTAAGAGTGAGCAATAACAAAAATTTATGCAATTTATTACCTTAGCCTAAAGTCTATAAATCTATTGAACACTGACAAATAGAGACCCGTCCCAGAACGAGAGCCAGAACCAGAGGAGTGTGTCCCACTCTCTCAGTTGCCAGTCGAAATTTAGTTCAAACAATAACAAATTAAACACTTATTAATCTATTATCTAATCTATTACTATAATAAGACTGTACCGAGGTCAAAACTGTACATTAAAGAAAAAATATTAAAAACCGGTGAAATATGTTTAATTTTCGATACTAAAGCCAAATTTGCGCTTTTTGAAAAAAAATTCTAACTGTCTGTCTGTCTGTATGTCCGGTCATCACGTTGATTCTACCAGACGGATCTTGATCAAATTTGGTATGAATGTAGCTTATACACCTGGCCAACATATAGGATATCATTTATCCCGGATTTCGCAAGGGTTCCTACAGGAACATAAAAAAAAACATAATTTTTATATGGCTCCCCATATTTACACGATTCATTTTTTCATCGAAAGACTTTATCAGACTCTTCAATAATAGTATTTTTAGAAAAAATAAGGGTTTCATCCATTTTCATCAAAATAAATGTCCATTTAATTGTTTGTCAATAGTATGACTACTAGATATATATCTTATTAAAATTTTGAAATCAACACTAACGTCTTCGTGGCGCAGCGGTATACTGTTCGGTTAATACTAATCGAACGGAAGACCCAGGCTCGATTCTCAGGCATCGCAATATTTTGCGGTTTTTTTTTTGCTTTTGTGGCTTTTGTGTTAGCTTAGAATAATAGGAAGCACTATTCCTTCTCTTTCACATTCAACTATGCGAATATGTATGAATAAAGATAATTGAAAGTATATTGTATTAATATTGCGTATTCATTTGATAGGTCTGAGAATATGTTTATAACTTTTATTTTTTAAACTAATATTCCCATAGATTGCTATACTTACTTACTTAGATGCTATACTTACGCATAAATTAATATTCTGTTTAAGCCTTCTTTCAGTTTATTCAGAATGCATAGTTTGTAAATGATAGCACATACCAACTCAATTTTAATTTAGTACCGCCATCTATGACTGATTGGCTGCAATCTCTCACACTTCACCAACAGTCAGTGTAGGGGGTAGCACCGGGTTGCCAAACTGCTTTCCATACTTACTAAAGATATTCTCATATTTGAACATAGAAACATACATACATACATATACTCACGCCGTTAATTCCCATTGGGGTAGGCAGAGACTATCGATCGCCACTTCGTACGATCCTGGCAAACCTCTCTTGCTTCGTCTACATCCATCAATCTTTTCATACATGCTCTTTTATTCTTCATACTTCGGACGCCTGCCTTTTTGAGCACACTTTCAATTTGGTCCAAGTGTGTCTTTCGTGGCCGTCCTCTACTAACATTACCTTCCACATTAGCTCTATAGATACCTTTTACCAATTTCCTATCATCCATCCTCTCGATGTGCCCAAACCATCTCAACATTCCTTTTTCTATCTTACTTACAATATCATCTTTTACACCACACCTTTCACGAATCACATCGTTCCTCACACGATCACATAACCTAACATTACAAACTTTTCTGAGGGACCTCATTTCTACTGCATTCACTCTGCTTTCATGCTTCTTCTGCCACACCCAACATTCACTGCCATACATAAGCGTAGGAACAAGAACGGCATCATGCACAGCCATTCGGGCCCTTTCGGACACCGATTGACTAGACATTAGGCTATCCAATGCTCCATTAATCGCATTACCCTTTTTCACTCTTCTCTCAATATCTTCATCACATTTTCCATCCCTTGTAAACAAACTTCCCAGATATACAAACTCCTTCACCTGTTCCACATCCTTACCATCAATCGCAATCACGCATTCTGTCACATCTTCCTGTCTCTCAAAAACCATCGTTTTGGTCTTATCCACATTCACCCTCATTCCCTTTCTTACAAAAGACTTACATGCAATATTCATCATCTCTTGCAACTCTTCTGCCGATGATGCAAGTAGCACTTGATCGTCAGCATACAAGAGGCATTTAATGATGAATCCACCCATTCTTAGTCCATAATCACTTTCACGCAACTCTGTCAAACAGTCATCCATGAACAAATTGAAGAGCCACGGAGAAGCTACACATCCCTGTCGGACACCCCTAGAGATTCCGAACCAGTCAGTGTTTTCCCCGTTTACTCTTACACATGCACTAGAATCCTCATAGAGTGATACCAATGCACGTATAAGTTGACTCCCCAAACCGAACTTGGATAACACCTCCCATAAACACTTTCTTACCACCCTATCATACGCCTTCTCTAAATCAATGAAGGAGCAATACACCTTTTGGTTCTTAGCTAAGAACTTTTCGGTGATGCTCCTTAGAGAGAAGATTTGATCCATACATCCCATTCCTTTCCTAAATCCTGCTTGCACATCCCATATTTTCTCATCAGTTTCATTCATCACTCTTTCAATCAGTACCTTAGCATACAATTTACCGACAATGCTGAGTAGGCTAATGCCGCGGTAGTTTTTAGCCTCCTGGCGTGACCCTTTTCCTTTATACAGGGGCACAATCACCGCCTTGCACCAGTCTTGTGGTACTTTGCCACTCGACCAGCACTTTTGGAAAAGGAAGTACAACCAAGAAGCCACCAACCCTTTACCAGCCCTCAGCATTTCGATAGTTATCCTATCATACCCTGCCGCCTTCCCTATTTTCATACTCTTCATTGCTTTCATTATTTCTTCCATACTGATCTCACTTTCACTCAAGGCACCCATCGCATCGTTCCAATCCACATTACTGTCGATTGGCGAAGAAACGGATGCGTCCTCTTTTTCAAAAAGTCCCTCAAAATAGTTCTTCCATACTCGTTTCATGCTACTTTCATCCGTCGCCAATTCACCCTGATCATCTTTCACTACATTCACTCTCGTGTTTTGGGAAACTCCCTTTTCTTTCCGGACATATTTCCAGAACAACTTTTGGTTATTCCGGAAATTATCAGAGAGTTTCCTCTCACACCATTCTATCAGATCACGCTTTTTCTTTTCTATTTTCTTCTTAACCTCATTCTTAACTCTCTTATATTCATCTTCACTATTTTTCACTACATCATCTGTTACTCTCGCATCCATTCGTTTACTAGCTCTAACCGCTAGTAAATCTAACCAAGCTTTCTTCTTATCTCCAACTGCCTCTTTCACATCTTTATCCCACCAACTTGTTGGTGGTCTATTTGACCTTTTACACAATCCACATACTTCCGTCGCACATTCAACCATTGTCGATTTGAGCACATTCCATACTTCTTCTATTTCCATTTCATCCCTCATCTCCACGCAACTTAGTCTATCATCCAATTTCTTCACGTATTCATCACTGATCTTTTCATCATCTTGCAATTTCTCCACTTTTATTCTCGCAAGATCCGTTGTTGACACTTTGGCCCTATGACGCCAACGCGTGCACAGACCTCTTACTCGGGATATAACAAGGAAGTGATCTGTGCCAACATTCGTGCCCCTATAGACTCTGGTGTCAACAACCTTTGCTCTCAGCCTTTCATCAACAATCACAAAATCAATCATACTTCTCTCGTTTCCTCTCTGTCTTGTATACATATGGATATCTTTGTGTTCAAACAATGTGTTTGTAACACAAAGATTCCTCGCCAAACATACCTCAATAACTTTCTCGCCATTTTCGTTCACCCTTTGATCACCGTACTTTCCTAAAACCTTTTCACAACCGTTGCGTGACACACCAACCCAGCCATTAAAATCTCCTAACATTACAATTCTCTCATTCTGATCACACCCATTCACAACATCATCTAACAAATTCCAAAACTCCTCCCTCTCGGAAAGTGACTTAGACATGTCCGGAGCATACACACAAATTATGCGCATCCGGACAAGCCCTATTTTCACCTTTAGCCACAGGAGCCTTGGACTCACACATTCGTAACCTTTCATACACTGAGCCATCCTTTCAGATATCAGAAGTCCCACGCCTTGGCAAGCCCTGTCGCTGTCAGCCACACCTGACCAGATCGCTGTAATGTTGCCAAGTTGTGAAACCTCTTTTTCCTTTCGCTTCGTTTCATTCACACACAGAAAATCTATTTTTCTTTCATCCATTATCATACATACTTCATCTAATTTTTCATGCATCCCTCCACACACATTCAACGTACTGAAGCGGGTCTCTCCAGCCCACATTTCGCCCCGCGAGGAACCACGGCGTGATGAGTGGCGAGCTGCATCGCCGCCTCCGTGTTTATTTTTAGTTGCACACATTTTGGCCCCACGATAAGCAAGGGAAATAAACTGTCCACCTAGCCAGAGCCCCGCATGACTAGGTAAGGTTATTTAGTACCCGGAGTGCACCAAGCTCCGGGACGGCGGCACGCTAGCGACCAGGCTCACCCCTGGCCACGCATCCCTCGGCGCGGCAGACCTGTTCCCTTAGTCGACTCCTACGAAACACCCACGGGAAGAAATGGGGTAGTGCTATTCTATGCCGACACTACACAGCATTGAACATAGAAACTTGGTACAAAATGGTTTGTTTTATGATTCTTATGAACAATTAAAAAGGTTTTTTGGAAATCGGGGTGAGTTGACTGAGGGATTGAAATATAGTATACAGATTTTAGATCTATAAATATACTGTATCTAATCTAGAAATTTGAAACTTGATACGAATGACTGATATAACCACTACAAAAAAGAATATATGAAATTCATCCATCAATCAATCATGACTATATACTAACGGCTATAAATCCCAAAAAGGGTAGCCGAAGCTTCAGAGATAGTAATTCTTTATCCACTTTTGGAAGTTGAATGGGGAAAAGGTAGTCAAAGGGGTCTCCAACTGCATCGCCCAATAATCAGTTAAAAAGTCTCAATGTTCTTTATATCTATTACAACGCACACGGGAATATAAATATTAAAAAAACAGAAGTTAAGATAGTGTTTTGGTATTTTGGATGTAAACCGGATGCAAAAAATGTAGTCCACGCGGACGTAGTCGCGGGCAAAAAGCTAGTAGGAAATATTTAACACAAAGCAGCATTTTATTTTATTATTATATTGTTGTCTATCAACTTGAAGATAAACAATTTATTCAGTTTGCTAACATATGTAAAAAAGAAATGTTACGGGTATCCCCATCGAAACTAGATAAATATGGTAACATAACATAACATAAACATAACATAAACGTTCACGCCGAATATCCCCGAAGGGGTTGGCAGAGGTACTAATACTTCTGAACATCACGTGACTTTGTCACCTGGTGTTCAGAGTACCCACGTTTTGCATGGACAGTGTACTCACGTGATAGGGGGCAGGCCTATTTTGTACGAATACACTGTCACATGACTAAGTACAACTTAGCCATGTGGGTTTCCTCACGATGTTTTCCCTCACCGTTAACAACCATGATAAATTAACCACACATATGTCTTTTTAACACGCTTTTATTAGGTCGACCTGTATGTATGTAACTATGTAATCAAATCTAAGAAAACTAATTTAACCATCTTCTAAAGGTCATAGCGTTATGAAAATTGGCAGTTGTATGTGATTTCGATGACAATACAATAATATGGTACTGTCGAGCTGATCTGATGATGGAGCCGGAAGATATGAACTGGAACTTCATGATGGCTGATTGTACCATAGCCGTGTTTGGACTTGTTAAAAAGGTCTTGTAATGAACGTTGACCATGATTAGGTTTCAAGGTCTGATGATGAAGCCGTAAGATAGGCACTAGCATTCCATGATGAAATATCGTATCATAGCCGTGTTTGGACTTGTTAGAAAGGTCTTGTAATGAACCTTGAAAACGATTAGGTTTCAAGGTCTGAATACAATAATATGGTACTGTCGAGCTCATCTGATGATGGAGCCGGAATATATTAACTGGAACTTAATGATGGATGATCGTATTATAGCCGTATTTGGACTTGTTAGAAAGGTCTTGTAATGAACTTTGACAACGAAATGAACTTTGACCACGATTAGGTTTCAAGGTCTGAATACAATAATATGGTACTATCGAACTGATCTGATGATGGAGCCGGAAGATTTGAACTGGAACTTCATTATGAATATTAGCATACGATGTATCGTTACCAACCCATAACAGGTGAGACACCATGCAATACAGACGCACTGGCGGAGATGGAGAGGATGCGGGCTCATTCGTCTATTTGAATTAAATGTTTAAATATGCCATTAGCAAAGACTAAAAAGCATAAAATAAATTAATAGTTTAAAAAACACTAAAAAACACGCTTTTATAAGTGCACTTAAAAGGCAAAAATAAATTACGGGTCGTTCAAGTTGTCTCTATTTCTGGGCTGAAGTGTAAACTATGTGCTTTTAATTATAATATTTGATTGTAAAAGCGTGGGGCGCTGGAGCAGGAAAAACTTTCTTGTAAACAAATACACGAACAAGAACTCTACATTTTGCCACTGTTGACTAGTACTTTGAATAGACTGTTTAATATAGAGCCTCCAACTAGTGGTGCTGCAACTCTAGTTAGAGTGCCGATCTCTGTAACCTGCTTCCCGAAACATCGCTTAACTTGATTTCTTAGCAAGGTAAACAAAAAATCTTTCCTTTTCCAGCGCCCCACGCTTTTACAATCAAATATTATAATTAAAAGCACATAGTTTACACTTCAGCCCAGAAATAGAGACAACTTGAACGACCCGTAATTTATTTTTGACTTTTAAGTGCACTTATAAAAGCGTGTTTTTTAGTGTTTTTTAAACTATTAATTTTTGAAAAGACAAATTGCACGATAACCGAGTGTTCTACCCACTGGGCTATCACGGTTGCTAAATATGGTGTCCACGATAAATTCACACATCTTCATTGTGTTTTTCGGAGCTTTTATAATAGCAAACTATTATGACCTTCCTAGTTCAAATCTCTTAGGATTAAGTCAGTCTATTGTGAACTTTGTAGTTCAAATAAGTAACTCTGGGTACCCCTTTGTGGAATTTATAATCTATAAATTTTTACTTTGCAAATGGTCATCCTACTAAGAATCAGACGCAGCGATCTTGTAAGACATCTATGTTTAGGACAATTAATTTAAGACACTAGTACTCGATTCTCTATAGTAATACATCCATGATCTACAGTTAAAACTGGGGTTGGCTACATTGTGGTGGAGACGGCTGTGCGCATACACTCACGCCCATTATTCCCATTGAGGTAGGTAATCAACCTGAATGATATTATTATTCATACTCGTTAGACGAGGTTGGCTGGCTCGCTGAACCGCGGGGCCGCCGCACGTATTGCCTCCGATATTAGTGATCATTACCTCAGAGAATTTGGATGAGGCTGGAGTTCCCTTACTCCAACATACAAAATACTTTAAAAAAAAATGTTCTGCCAAATAATTACCACTACACACCAATCAAATAATTGTGTAGACATGCGCTTCTATAAAAGTTACTAAACCTTAAATACGAATACATTAGTCATGTTATGTTTGTTTATCAACAGTACTAATGGAACCGAGCTAAGTTTTCAAGTATGTCTAACATACTTACATAACTTGTTGATACATTCTACGATAGTGATCGAAAATGTTACTCTCGTTTTTCTTTTCTCTATTATTTAATTCAGCCAGTGCAAATATCATCATAAATAATTTACCAAGCAAACATGAGTGTTCTATATCTTTGCTGAAAATGTATAGTGACGATATTGTGATGGTAAATGTAGATGACGAGGTCTTGTATGAATCGCTACATGAAAGCCTTCGAAATTGCATTCGAAGTCGCTATTTCTTCTCGCCAGACTTAAATTTAGTCAATAGAATATATGTTATACAGGTCGAAACTGTTGAAAAATTGGCTGTGGATCTCAATGATCTTCGTAAAGATTACTTTTGGAATCCTGATGCTTATATACAATTTTTGACACAGAATAAGACTGAAAAAGAAATTATGGAATTGTTGAGATCATTATATGAATTGTATATTTTTAACTTCGATCTTATAGTTGAAAAAGATAATATCACGCAAATATTTACATATGATTATAAAGCCAGTAATTCCTGTTATTTTGCTGAAACCGCCATAATAAAAAATACATGTACCAAAGGTATTTTGGGAAGACAACTGAAGCTTTTATCAACAAAAAACAGAAATTTACAGTTCAGTAACCGATCAAAGACACCTTACTTTAATTGTTCCACAAAAGTATTAATTGCTCCCGTGATTCCACACACTTTTTCACCCAACAATGACGGAAATGCCAAAGAAATAGGGCACGAGGAATTCTTTTATACAGCTTTAAAAGAAATGGGTTTATTCAATTTTACTTTCTATTATGCTTCACCGAATGAGAGTTTTGGAATTCAAACAGAAAACTACACTGTAACAGGACTGATGCAGCTTCTGCTAAACAGATCAGCTGATTTGCTGTTTGGAGGTCTAATGCTATCAAGTCAACGAATTGGATATTTTGATTACGTCCACCCACATACCACGGACAGTCTATTTTATATCGTTCCAAAAGCAAAGAAAGTCGAGAAATGGAAAACAATTTTTATAACATTTGAAGTTCCTGTTTGGATATGGATCTGTATTAGCTTCATAATATTCTGTGTGTCAGCAAACATTTTTAAAGTATTTAATAATTTAAAATTCGACCCCATTACAGTAATTTTAAAATCTTTTGGCTATTTCGTTGGATTACCACAACACCAAATAAACCAAGCCAATTATTCTAGAATCATAATATTGAGTTGGACTTTCTTTACTTGGCTTTTAATTTGTTTTTATGAATCCAACCTGGCAAGTGTCTTTACCAAACCTGTTAACTATCACCAGATAGAGGCTGTAGATGAACTGATTGAAAATCAGTATACTTTTTACATACACAAAATTATGTATAACTACGCTTTAGCCACCCCAGACTTTTTCATTTGCAAACTTATGAAACAAGTACCCTTTGTGATTTGTAACAATCCCTTGGAAGCTTTAGCACATGTAGCTAACTCTCGCAATGCCTTTACATTATCTTCCGATAAATTGTTCAGATATTACAAAAACTACTTTTTAGATCACAATATGGAGTTGACGTTTAAAAAGTTAAATCAACCAGTTTTTTCGTTATTCACGTCTTCTTATGTAAGTAAAGGTTTCCCTGATTTAGAACGCTTGCGATTTTTCGAAAAGCAAATAATTGCCGCTCATTTAAACGAGAAAAGGTTGGATGACTTGGTGTATACACTTAGTTTAAAATTATTTTACAGCAAATCAATAGAAAGCCGTCACGAACCTATTAATTTTAAAGATATGGAAGGACTTTATCTTTTTTGGATGTGGGGCTGTATTACATCTATAATTGTTTTTATTTTGGAAATTATTGTAACAATTTTTAAAAAGAAGTATTTCTCACAAATGGTTGAATTGAACTATGGATAAAATTACTGAACATCTCATTATCTTTTGGTGCAACCAGAATACCATAAAACAATTGAAAATATAATAATATTTAGTTATGTAATAGACATATTAGTAATATAATAACTTAGTTTTTATTACTGCATATTATATTATTTTATCGAGAGCCTGTATTAAGTAAGCAGTGATAAATTATCAAAAGCACTTTCTTTCTAATAGCATCTTAAACAAATAACATACGTTTTAACTGTATTTGATCATTATTATGCCCGACAATGTTATTAATATCAATTATTCTTGTATAAACAGAAAGGTAAAAACATATCATTTTTTGTACAGTGCTTGTTTCTATTGATGATTGATATCAGTCAGTTACGGGTCTGATATGATTTTTTGGTTTACTTGTGAACGATTTTAAGAATATTTCTTCGCGGAAATGAAACCTTCATATAGATTACTTGCAGTTCTAAAACTGATATTTTTTTGCCAAAATGTGTGTGGCATGGAAAACATTGAAATTATTAAATGTTTAGAAAAAGTTTTAGTAGAACACGGCGAAAAGGATTTAACTTTTGTCAATTTTGAAGACATTCGTTTAAAATCGCTCCAAAATAAAATGCGATTTACGGCAGTTACGAGAAATTTTTTGGCGCTCAATTTAAATTTGAGTAATGAAGTTTATGTTATAGGAGCAAATAATTACACTGAGTTTGAAAATCAATATTTAGGGTTGACCAAGGATTTTTTCTGGACCCCTCAAGCTTTTTTCGCAGTTGTTATTGATAAAATTTCTAATGACAACATAATCCGTTTCTTTGAAAATGTATACAAGCTTTATGTTTACAGAGCAGTACTGATTACAAAAGTTTCTGATAATATCAAAGTATTTTCTTATAATCAAAATTTCAGTCAAATGTGCAAGTTTGATCATCACTCTATTGAAAATACAGCTTGTTCAAATTATGAAGCTATCACCCATTCAAAAATTTGGTATGATAAGAAGAAAAATAGAACATTACATTCTGGGTGCGACTTGACTTTGCTTGTAATACCAGTGATACCTAACACATATCCGAAATTAGAAAAAGATTCAGAAAGACAGAAAACTATTGGTTTTGAAGAAATAATATACAATATTATAAATGAGACGGGTTTTGTTAGTATTAATTTTAAATATTCTACTTACAATTTTAGCGTTGGAGACTTTTCACAAAATTTCACTTCATCTGGCATAATTAAAGACATAGAAAATGGAATTGTAGATATTGTGGTAGGAGGAATTATTCTTTCTAGAAATAGAATAGGAATTGTTGATTTTATTTATCCCCATATTGCTGATGAACTTGTGATTTTAGTACCAAAAGCCAAAGTTCTAGAGAAATGGAGGGCAATGTTCTTTGCTTTTCATTTGTTTGTTTGGTTTCTTATTTTGTTGGCAATATTATTATTTTTTATATCAGCCATGAAAATTGATGTTTTTAAAAATCGTCAACGAACATTTTGCCTCGATGAATATGGATCAAATCTGTTAAAAACTCTGGGGTATTTTGTCGGTGCCTCCGTAAAAGCCATCAGCCAGAAAACCAGTAGTAAAATATTAATAATATTCTGGTCCTTTTTTACTTGGCTTATAGCAAGTTCTTATCAGAGTCATCTATCCAGTATTTTCACCAAACCGTACTTATACAGCCAAATCAATTCTATTGAAGAGCTGGCAAACTCGAAATATACATTTTACTTATATACGAATGTGTACAAGTTTATACAGTCATCATCGTCTGTTGATTTTGGCATTCTCATGAATAATATGAAAATCTGTGACGATATAGTTCAATGTATTGCTTCAGTTGTAGAAAAGGATAAAGCATGCACTAGTACTACTACGGCTAATTACATTTACTTCAAAAATATATCACTAGATGAAGACGAGAACAGTAAAATTCATATTCTTAAATATCCAGTTTACTCAATATATGAAACTGCATACATTAAAAAGGGACATCCGGATTTGGAGAAGATAAGATTTTTGGAAAGACAGATTCTCGCAAGTAATTTACATCGTAAAAAGTTAGACGATTTAAACTATGAAAAAAGATTGAAAGGTGGCAACATGGTTAAAGACAAAGAATATCACATTTTAACCGTTGATGATTTGGTTGGGGTCTATTATTTATATTTTGGTGGCTGTGCTTTTTCACTGCTAGCATTTATCTGTGAGAGAGGTTTTGTGAAAAAATCGTGAAAAAGAAATAAAAAAATGTAGTTAACTGCACATTTTTTGATTAGATGTGACTTGATTAGATGTTTAGATAAATTAATGTAAACTTTTTCGCATTTCCATTAAATCACTAACTTCTGGACAATTGTGTTTATTTTGTTAATCCTTAAAATTAAAAGAACATAAAATACTTTACAGGGACTTAGGCTACCATTCCATGTCATACTTTTTGTAGAAATTTAAGAAAACAGATTTTTTGCAATAAGTTTAGATATGAGTATTGCATCAATTGAAATTTGATAAGTTGTGGTGGAACAGTATCTTCAGAACAGTATAGTGAGCCACACTTGAGCTACGTCCTCAGAGTAACCAGCACACTGTATAATGCATGAGTGGACTGCATTGTGTCAGTGGGGTGCAAGAATTAGGGATGTCAGTAATGTCTAACTGTCTGTCATAAAACATAAAATTATACCAACGATAATTTATTTCTACCATTTCTCCCTTATTATATTACTTGCAAATGTGGCTCAAGAGTTTCTAGCTTTGAAGCTCTGCCTACCCATATTTGGGATTTATGGCCGTGAGTATATGTATGTTGTTGTTGATGGCACTATGGCACCCCACTGGTGCACAGGGCTTGCACAAGATCCTGCCACGCCTTCCTGTCTGCCGCGACTTCCCTGGCCGCACTCCAGCTCAGTCTCGCCGCTCGCAGCTCGCTCTCCAAGCTCCGGCGCCAAGTGTGTACGGGACGGCCGCGGGCTAGCTTGCCGTCTGGTGGTGTCCGCTCGAAAGCAATTCCGGCGTTTGTGGTCCCTTTTCTAAATGTGTGTTCAATCCACTTCCATTTTCTAAGTGCGATATCAGTCACAACTGGAGTCTGCTGGCATCGGTTCAACAGGTCCTCGTTCCGGAGTGTCATTGCCCAGTAAATGCGGAGGATCGACCTCAGGGACTTGTTGACAAAGACTTTTAGCTAATTTGACAGCGTTTTAGTCACTCTCCACGTTTCGCAGCCAAAGAGCAGAACAGATATATAATTGTATATGTATGTATTCAAAAAATAAATCGATTCAACAATTTAATAAATCATATTGGTATAGGTATGAAGACTGACTGATTCTCACTGAGGTAGTTGCTACACGTACAGCTCACTTTACTGTGCCAAATCACACTCGATAGAGACGCCTTCGTAGCCTTCTTTCGGATCATGATGACCCGATCACCTGCAGGCTGAAGTCCTCGGAGGCCACTCACGCTTGCGCTCCAAGAACATATCACTCCAGACACCGAACTCGCCAACGAGGTCAAAGAACCCTAAATTAGGACCTCCCTTGCCTGCCACTAAAGTATAAAGTCATGGTAATTGGCACAAGCCATAGGGCTAACAGCAACCTCCTGCAGTACGTGCCTGCGCACATCACTCCGCCCCCTCCGTCGAACAGATAACCGTTAATAGGTCCACACATATGACTTTTGATGAGATGTGGCTCCGACCGTGGGCGAACGGTAATCGTATCATCATTGGTACCGCTTGCCGAAATTTTTAATATAAAAACTAATTCTCTTGGGAGATTTTAACATAAATTACTCTGACCATAGCGACTGTAACTATAAAAGCCTATTAACTTTTTTAGGACTGTCAATTTAGACCAGATTATTCACCTACCGACGCTTTGTAATGACCCTTTCACTAAGTGACTACAATAGACTCAAATAATTCAAATACCCGTAAATTGAATATATAATATTAATATTGTAATTTAATTGTTTACACTGTGTTTGCCAGAAAGGGGCAGGGGTGGTAGAGGAACTAATACTTCTCAAGTTCATGTGATATTTTAGAAGCATGAGTTGAGAGAACACAGTTTTTCTCAACTTATTAGAAAAGACAAATTAGTATAGGCCCTATTCTAATTTTGATTTGAGCCCAAGCTTCTGCATTAGAGGCAGTGCTCTCCCCACTGCACTGTGCTATACATATTAAATTAATACGAGAAGCTAAATTTCGGTGTTTTTATGAGAATCGCGCAGTCAAAGGACCATCGAATTTTAGACTTATAGATTATACATACATACACTCACGGCTATAAATCCCCAGAAAGGGTAGCCAGATCTAAGGAATTAGAAATTTCTCATCCACTTTTGAGAGTTATAATCCGAAAATTAAGATGATTCCGTGCACAGACGGCACGTTAAGCCGGGACGGACCGGCTACTATCACGGTTGAAGTCGTTACTCTGCCTACCCTCACATGTCCAGCGTGGTGGACTATGACCAAGTCATCCTATATAGGGTAGGCTCGAGCTCCTTGGTGGAGATATAAATGGGCTGTGAGTGAATTTGTCATACATGATTTCTATGTAACTATAACCACTAAGGCTGCACACGCGACGGAAGCTTAAAAAATGGAGTAACTTCCCCCGTTTTCCCAAATTTTCCCAAAATTCCCCTTCACTACTCTGCTGAAAAGTACACTATAACCTGCCCAGAAGTATGAAGAGTAATTCTACCAAGTTTCGTTAAAATCCGTCGAGTAGTTTTTGTTTCCATAAGGAACATACAAACCGACAGACAGACAAAAATTTAACTGATTGCATTTTTGGCATCAGTATCGATCACTAATCACCCCCTGATAGTTATTTTGAAAATATATTTAATGTACAGAATTGACCTCTCTACAAATTTATTATAAGTATAGATAATACAATCTATTTTCATGACAAGGAAGATGAATTAAGGGCGAGAAAAGCCACGTTATTAGTGTGTTGAAAATCACTTTACATAATTAGTGTATATGGTGTGGATATTAATTTTATAGCATATTTTTGTAAGTGCACTTTGGTTCTCGGAGCAGCTATTAATTTTGACAGAGTGGTGGTGGCGTAATAAATGGTTTCTACAAAGTTACACAAATAATGACATTAGTCACAATTTAAGTGCATATCATGAATAATAAAGATATCACATGGCAGTAGTTGAATCTGAAAAATGTATTTTGAAAATGTTCCTGAAGTCATAGATGTTTCAGTTTTTGAATTGAAGTGACATGAATCAGATAAATAATATAATTTTATTAATCATTTTTACAAGTTTAAATTATACTCATGCATCAATTAAAGATGAGCCTGAAACAATTGAATTGTATCATAAATGTGTTAATACGTTACTAAAGCAAAATGTGGCGGAACACATAGTAGCTGTAAGTATTGAAGATGACGATTTAATGGGAATACTCCACCATAATATAAGTTTCAGTATAAGAAGCCGAAACTTTTTGTCACCAGAGAATACCTTATTTAATAATGCATATGTAGTGGAATATCAAAAATACCACTTATTTATCAATGGAATTATTGATTTACAAAAAGATTTTTTTTGGAATCCAAAAGCTTTTATTCTAATTTTAGCAAAGCGAGCGATCTCAAGTGATGAAGTTGAATCCGTTTTCAAGTAATTGCATCAACAGTACGTACTAAATGTTGCATTCGTCACTTTTACTAAAAATATTGCATATGTATTGACGTACAATTTCAAAAAATCACAACATTGCTCATTTACATCTTCAGCTATCAGAAACAATAGTTGTAACGACCAAATGTTCAAAAAACCGCTTAACCTTATAACAAAGGATATACAAACTCTAGAATCCAGCAATCGCTCAATAATTCCGTATGCGGGGTGTCGAAGCAATGTTTTAATAGCTCCAATCATACCTTTATCGTTCCCACTAAACGATCTAGGACAAGACAAAGAAATTGGATACGAAGAATCGTTCTACACCATTATTAATTCCTTGAAATACTACAATTTTGTTTTTAATGTTGCTTCGATCAACGATAGTTTTGGTACTATAACAAAAAATTACGCTGTGACGGGTCTAATGCACTCTCTTCTGAATGGATCCGTCGATTTATTATTTGGAAGTTTGATGGTTACAGAAAATAGGATCGGATATTTCGATTTTATTTATCCTCACACTGCTGATAGCCTTCACATTGTAGTACCTAGAGCTAAAGACGTTGAAAAATGGAAATCTATTATAATTACTTTTCAAACCCATGTATGGGTAATGATAATTATATCATTTGGAGTGTTTTGTATAGTCGCAACATTTTTCAAGATTTTCGGAAATAAGACAATGCTTAGTCCTGTTATTGTAACACTTTCGACATTTGGCTATTTTGTTGGGTTACCTCAACAAAAAGTTTGTCAAAAGAATTATTCACGGTATATGATCATTAGTTGGGCATTTTCTACTTGGCTAATCATATCATTTTTCCAGTCTAACTTAGCCAGTATTTTCACTAAACCAGCGCAACTGTACCAAATAAAATCGGTTGATGAACTCATACAGTCTCAACACACTTTCTACATCCATCAAATAATGTATAACTATGCAGTGGCATCACCAAACTTTTTTCTTAAAGAAATAATGGATCAAGTTAAAGTAGTTTTGTACAAACACCCTGTCGACACTCTGACAGTTATTGCCAATACTGATAAAACCTTTACATTATCATCATCATTATTGTATAGATTTCACAAGTATAAATTTATGGATAAAAACATCCATACAAAGTTTTACATATTTGAAGATAGTATGTTTAATTGGTTTTCAACCACCTATGTACGAAAAGGCTTCCCGGATTTGGAGCGACTAAGATTTTTAGAACGGCAGATAGTAGCTGCCGATTTGCACAATAAGAGACTCAAAGATTTATTATACAAAGAAAGCTTAAAACAATTTCACAACCAAGATTTTGAGAGCAGCAAGCCAATAAAACTGAAGGACATGCAAGGCCTATTTTATTTCTGGCTATGGGGATGTGGTATATCTGCAATTGTGTTTGTAGGTGAATTATTGTCAATAAAACTGTATAAAAACTGAAACAACTTTTGATTTTCGGATATTTTAATCGCGTATTATTACATTATTTTTAAAGCCCGACGTTTCGAAAACTTTTCAGTTATCATGGTCATGTTACAGCGTGCTTCCATTAAGACCTACTTCAAGCCGCACCAAAAGATAAGTCAGTTTCTAAGACCTATCAAATGTCAGATCCCTTTACAAGATGCAGGCGTTTATAAACTAGACTGTGAGTGTGGTCTTTCATACATCGGCCAAACAAAGCGTAGTGTAGCAACTCGCGTTAGAGAACATATTGCTGATATGAAGAATAGGCGTCCTGGAAGATCTGCTTTGTGTGAACACACCTTCGATAAGCCAAACCACCACATGCGTTTTGACAAACCTACAATTCTAGCAAAAGAGAATCGATTGATACCTAGAATGATACGCGAGTCTATTGAAATAAAGAAACATCCAAACTTCAATAGAGATGATGGTTGGCAATTACCACCTGCTTGGAACCCGATCATTAGCACAACCAAGCGAGGGAAGAACACTAGCAAGACTCCAGATAACATTAGCTCTTTTTGTACATAGCAAATATTAAACGCAAATGTAACTTAAAATTTTGTGAAGGTAGTTAGTATTAATAATTTTATAGTACTGTATAATGACAAATAACACCTCAGTCTTCCCGTGACCATGATAACTGAAAAGTTTTCGAAACGTCGGGCTTTAAAAATAATGTAATAATACGCGATTAAAATATCCGAAAATCAAAAGTTGTTTCAATTATAATGTGCAATCGTGAAAATCTTAGAAAATACTATGTATAAAAACTGTAAGAACACGTATAAATAAAACTTATTATACAATCTAACAAGTAGTTTATTTTATTATTATTTCATTAAGTGATGCGATGTGCAAGAGCAACCAGTCACCTGCCATTCTTTTCATCAAGCATATCATCGTTGATTTTTCTATCTTTTGGTGGGGAATGCAAAATTCCTAAGAATTTAGATCTAGATTATATGTAGAAAGGTGTTTCATTAAATTAAGACTATGCTTAAGCAGTCAAAGGTCATAGTTCTATATTTCTTAGAATACATTGGACCCATTTGGTTGCTCATAAGATTAATATAACGATTTAACTCAAGCCACATGGCACAACAGAGAAATTAATCACAACAGAGAAACTAATCACAACAGAGAAATTAAATTCAAGTCCCCAAAAAGCTCTTGAGTTGTTGTTGCTGGAACAAAATGTTACCAAAACAACAGCACAGTTTTCTTTTAAGTACGTTGACAGTTATGATATAATTAAAAAAATTAAAACCATTAACCTTAAAAAAACCGAAGACATAACAGGAATGTCAGTTTTCGTCATAAACAGAATAATAAATATAATCGCTCCCCATTTAACGATACTTTTTAACAAATGTATAGATATAGGAGAAGTTCCAGACTGTATGAAGTTAAGTAGGCTCATCCCACTACATAAATTAGGAGATAGTCAGGACTTTACCAATTATAGGCCTATTTCTATTTTACCAGTTCTCAGTAAAGTTTTTGAGAATATCATGTCCAACCAAATGCATATTTTACATTTCAACAAACAAAATATATTCCATGACGAGCAATATGGTTTTACTAAAGGTAGGTCTATTGTAGATGCAGGAGTGTCACTAATGAAACTTATTTTTAATTCATTTATTTATTTATTTACACATAGAAATAATCTTTACAGGTATGGCCTAATACGATTAATTCTCACATATTTTACATTCTAATTATATTATACATTCTTAGTTTTTTTTAATTTCGACTTTCCTTATTATCTACAAGTATAACTATCAACTTCATAACATAAATAGCGTAGTGCTGTTTTTGTGAAGTCAGTCAGTGAACAGTGGAGAATATCGATCTCTTCATCGACCTGGTTCAATGCGGCTATAACCCGCGTTAATGAGTTTTCTCGCAAAAGATTTGTCCGAGACGACGGCACTATGAGAAGCCGAGCACGCCGTCGTCGCAACGTAGTATTTGGAACCTCAACGCTCAATATAGTAAGAATAGTGGGATTGAAAATAATTCCTCTTAGAATTTTAAATAAATACACCATAAGAGTGAGATCTCTTCTAACCTCCAACTTGATATACCCTACCATACCCAAAATGAACAGAGTAGGGTACATCAACGGATAGTAAAATTTATTTTGAATTTTCTCCACCATGAGACAATATTTTGTTTCATGTGGAGCCCAGATGACTGCATTAAATTCTAATTTACTTCTCACTAAAGAATTATAAAGAGATTTTATAGCCTCTATATTGGTAAAACCCTTAGCCGTGCGCAGCACAAAGCCAAGTGTTCTGAATGCTTTCTTACAAACGTTCACAATGTGACTACGAAAAGTTAGGTCCGCACTAATAGTGACCCCGAGGTCACGCACTTCCTGCACCCGCAATAGCACTACTCCACCAATGATATACGGGTGGTGGTATGGAGCGTGTTGCCTAGTTAGTGTGATAGTGACACATTTACTTATGTTCAGCATTAATTTATTTTCCCGAGACCATCCTTCTACTGCTTCAATATCATTCTGCATTCGATGACAATCGTCGGCAGTTTTAATTGGAAGCAGCAACTTCAGGTCATCGGCAAACATAAGACATATCGAGTGCTTAACTACCTTCGGGAGGTCATTCACCATGATAATAAACTCAAGGGGGCCCAAATTACTTCCCTGACTTATACCAGAATACGCAGGATACTCGCCAGACTTATATCCAGCGTAGTCCACGTATTGGCAGCGGTTACCTAAGTACGTAGCAAAAAAATTTAGGGAATGCGGCGTGAATCCCAATTTTGCTAGTTTTCCAAGAATGATATCTCCATCTACAGTGTCGAATGCCTTTTTAAAATCGAAGTACGATACGTCTACACTATTGCCAGAATCTACCTGAGGAACCACGTGACACATAAAATTCAACAGATTGCTATTGGTACTATGATAGGGTCTAAACCCATGCTGACTATTTGTTATTGCCCCAGCTATCTCCCCGTATATTCGTTGTTGTAAAGCGGATTCGAATACTTTTGCGAATGCGGAAAGCACCGCTACAGGGCGATAATCCTGGACATTGGAACTTACTTTACCTTTTGGCACCGGAACCACTAGTGTAGCTTTCCAAAAGTCCGGAAACGTCGCCTCCGATAGGCAAAGGTTATATATATGCAAGAGCGGATCTTCCAGAACTGCACGACAGTCCTTAACAACGAACCCCGGTATCCCGTCCGGCCCGGCCGACGTCTTGGCGGGCAGGCGAGCAAGCGCGCGGTGCACGTCGTCGCGGCTGAGCGCGGTGAGATGCACGCGCGCCGCCGCGCCCGCCGCCGCCGCGTCCGCCGCCATCGCGTGCGGGACACTAAGGCTTGCCGGGCTCTCTGCATACACAGAACTGAAAAACTTTGATAACGCATGGGAAAACTCCCGGGATACGTTGGGTATATTTTGTGACCTCACAAAAGCATTTGATTGTGTAAAACAGGGAATCGCGTTGATTAAACTTAAATATTACGGTTTTGGCGAGCAAGCACTGAAATTAATGGCATCATATCTTAATAAAAGAACTTTAAAGGTTGATATTAATGGAGCTACGTCGGAAGGATCAGAAATAGAGATGGGCGTTCCTCAAGGTTCTATACTTGGCCCATTACTATTTCTGATTTATATTAATGATTTACCATTTATGGTACAAAAGTTTTATGAGATAGTTATGTTTGCAGATGACACATCTTTAATATTTAATGTAGCGAGATCCTCTACATCTCTCGACGACGTAAATAAAGCTATCTCACTGGTATTGCATTGGTTTACTGTAAATAACCTGGTTCTGAATGCCAAAATACTAAATGTATTAAATTTACTTTACCGAATGTAAGGCAAGTTGATGCCAATATTGTTATTGACAGTGAAAAAGTAGAATTAGTGAAAGAGACAAAATTCCTAGGGATAATAATCGATTCTAAGTTGCAATGGGGACCCCATATACTAACACTTTCTAAAAGGCTGAGCTCAGCAGCGTATGCCGTGCGTAAGATTAGAGAAATAGCAGACATAGAAACAGCTCGCATTGTTTATTTCAGTTATTTTCATAGCATTATGTCTTACGGTATTTTATTATGGGGTAAAGCGGCTGATGTTCATAAAGTTTTCGTCTTACAAAAGCGAGCTATCCGATCTATCTACATGTTAAGGTCGAGGTATTCGTTGCACGAAAAATTTAAAGATATTGGCATTGTAACTGTCCCTTGTCAATACATATTTGAGAATTTAATGTATGCCAAAAGGCATATTGGACAATTTAGCAAAGTTAGTGATAGGCATACTGTTAACACTCGAAATAAGGACAAACTTAACGTACCGCAGTGGAGATTTAATAAAGTAAGTAACTTCTTTATGGGACTATCCCTCAAAATGTTCAACAAACTTCCTTCTGCCATATTGGAATTGCCTGTGGCATCTTTTAAAAAGGCAATTAAAGCCATGCTTTTAAACAAATCCTACTACAGCGTTCAAGATTTTTTAAGCGACAAGAACCCAACACGCACATGACCGTGTCCGTAAAGCTATAAATCTTTCCTCGTTATTCCCAGGAATAATTGTCTGGTGAGGATTTATCTTCTCACGTTATGTGTTTGGTTTTTGTGATGGACAATTTAGTTTAATTATGTCAAAATAGCGCTTGGTTTGGTCGCATAGAAAATCTTTTATAAAGTAAAAACATGTTTATAAACTGAAATTGTAAAAACCATATTTTGAAAAAATTAAAAAATGTGAATGTAAAGAGTTTCTTTGTTGCTTCTTCTCTTTACGAACACCTTCCGAAGCAACGGACTAATGATAAATTTAAAAAATTAGACGTTTAAAAAATGTTAGTTGTTTTCTTAATTTTTAAAATAAACTTTTTTACTTTTTTTGGCAAAAAAAATATTCCTAATATGACAAAGATATTAGAACCATATGAGAAATAAAAAAATATGTGAGAAAAGTTGGTCTTTTAATATTTTTTTACAAATTCTGTTATTAGTTGTGTAGTTTCACCGTAACATAGCAATATCATTTTTTTTCTGTGGGGGCGACTTATTGTGGGGCTGTTTTAGTGACCACATGGCTATAGACATCACCAATCAACATTTGGGTTCACAAGTTCATTAGAGAGACGCTGAGCTGTCAGTGCAGACAACAACAAAAATCCATGAAATTAAATATGTTTATTTGCTTGCATACTCAGTAACAAAAATGGTGCATATAAGTATTATACACAGATCAAGTTAGGCCCAAACTAAGTAAGACTTGTAAGAGATACTAACTCAACGATACATTTAATACTAAATAATACACATATAAATAACACCCAAGACTAAAAAACAATCATTTATGCTCATCACATAAATACTGCTCTCAGCGGGGAACGAATCCGCAACCTCTGGGCCGAGAAGCTAGTCAACTATCCACTCGGCCAGGGCTGTCGTTATTTTAAAGCATTAAGGATCTTAATTCAAAAGTTTTCATTTACAAGTCATTGCCTTCGTTATTGCTATCAATGTGTTATCAAATTTCAAAATAGAGTTTTATAATTCAAGCATTTGTTTCACATAGCAATCCTATTAAACCTGCCCCCTATCGCGTGAATGCACTGTCTTGTCACTGTCCAAACAAAATGTGAGTACTCTAAACAGGTAACAACAATGCCACATGATTTTCAGAAGTATTAGTACCTCTGCAACCCCTTCGGAGATATAAGCGTATCGTGAGATATCGATATTGTTTTTTTTTTATAAAGCAGCTACATACACATTGAAGACCAAATCGGGCCACGATTTTCAAGTTTGGGTTACATTATTTTATGATGTTTTTAAGATATTCTTATATAATTATATATATTTTTATAAAATGATCTAAAATGCCCATAGAATTTCTATAACTATTTGATAGATTAGAATTTCTATTATTACCGGTAATTTATGGTAAATTTTCGATATATACGATGATATTTAACGAAAATTTATCGATTATCGGTTTGCATACTCTTGTGGCGAGCGAGGCTGGTTGGACGGAATTATATCGCTTACGAACAAAAAAAATTGGATTGTTTTCGTCGAAGTCACAGCTTACACACAAAAATGGATTGTTCTTGTCGAAGTCACAGCTCCCATGTCGGTGATCTCGTGAGTCAGATCGAGATACTTCCGATGTTTCTCAGTTTCGGCAGGATCTTGTGGATCCTCTTCATGCGGTATAGTGACATCCACTAGAAGTACCCTCGACTGTGACCGTTCCCATACCACGATATCAAGCTTATTCGCTAGAATAGTCCTGTTCTGATAATCCCCATAGATTTTGGCACGGTCGTCATGCTAATATTAACTAATTATTAAGTTAGTTCATCAAACAAAAAAAGTAACAGTAAATTAAAGAGGACCTCTCTGGCCAACCCGTCGATTTTGAGTATTTTTATATAATACAGAAACGGAACCAATTATGAGTTATATTTATTGAGATGGAACAAATATAGAACAAATTCTGTATTAAAATGGATAAATCCATAGGCGTAGGCCATGGTCAATCGCTGAATACGATGACAAGCGTGGTGCGCAAAAGAAAACTGAAGTGATACTTGTCGCCATTTTCTTATTTCATCGGCAATTTTTCATAATGGAAAACAAGCATTTTTAGTAATTAATAATGAATCATACTTAAAATTGTGTTAAAAGACGTCATACGATACGACGCACGTATATAATTAGTTATAGTAGCTATATCGGTCAGCAAAATATGCGCATAGTACGAGGGGCATGCCAATAGAAGTTAGATACTCTTTTCTCATTTTGATTTCATGACTTTGGCAAAGCTATACACCATCTTATAGGCTGGTTTTTTATTGACATATTTGAATATAGTACACACTTCTTTTATTATTATTTTATCTGAATGAGCATCATTTTTCCGAAAATCTGGCGGGAATTCACTTGCAACAATGGAGCTCAGTCGACGTGATTTTCGCGCTATGATTTATTATGACTTTAGAAAAGGTTTAAAGCCTCAAGAATGTTTTGAACTTTTGGCTTCTACTTTTGGTGAGTCGGATTGTTCCCGAGCAACAGTATTCAATTGGTTTGCTGAATTTAAAAGAGGACGGGTATGTCTCGAAGATGAAGCGAAGACAGGACGGCCGCCAACCGCGGTCACGCAAGAAAACGTTCGCGCAGTCGAAAAACTTATTCGCGAAAACCGTCGATTACAATGTAGAGCTAGAGCGAGAACTAGGAATTGGATCAGCAGCAATGCAAACCATAATTTCACGACCACCTTTCTCTCCGTAAACGTTCTTCGAGGTGGGTGCCGCACAAACTTACCGAGAAGCAGAAAGACTGTCGGGTAGATTGGCGCCTATTCATGATACATAAATTCAGCGGAGGCGACAAAAAAAACGTATATGATATACTGACTGGTGACGAAACATGGCTATATAACTATGATCCCGAATCAAAGCGACGGACGACTGTATGATGCTTTGAAGACGAGCCAACTCCAAGGAAATGTCGCCGTGCACGAAGCACACAGAAACAAATGGTCGCCTCGTTTTTCTGCAAAACGGGTCATATTGCTACTGTTGTGCTAGAGAGTGAAAGAACGGTGAACTCTGAATGGTATGTGACAGTTTGTGCTCCAACAGTAATATCAGATTGGTGTGACAAGCGACCGAAGTCAGGCAGGAATCACCTTCTCTGGCACCACGACAATGCGGCGCCGCACACGTCTGCCAGAACTATAGACTTTTTCAACTCGAAAAATGTGTCAATTCTCCCTCACCAGCCATATTCCCCTGACCTAGCGCCTTGTGATTTTTACTTGTTTCCAAAAATCTAAGAAAAACTAAGGGGGAAGAGGGTTGAAAGTGTTAGGTTTATTTTATTTACAAGGTTTTCTGATAAATTACTTTCGTAGTAATGTTTATTATATTAATTTTAAAAAGAAAAATGTATTAGGGCGCCATCTATGAATAAACGGAAATAAGGAAAGGGGTTGACTTCTAGAATAAATACACTCGTCCCACTGACTAGTGACAGTTGTCTTTATAAAGAGTTAACTTGTGCAATATTTTACTCGACATTGGCGAAATAATTGTGGCAAACACGATTGAAGCCACTTAATAAAAAATGGAATTAAAAATGGATACTTGATTGTGTTGGTGAAATAAATAATCTATCTCCTGAACCTGAGTTTTATTGAAGATCTCGTTACTGAGTATTATAACAATTCAGAAGTGGAACTATCTACGCAAAACGGAGCTGAACGCGAGTACCGTATTATTATTCCTTAATATTTATATTATTGTATAAATAAAGTTCACCAATGAACCATGATTCATGGTTTCGTATTGTATTAGGGTTATAGCGGGGCACAAGCTCTATAAATATAGCCAGCTACTCTGTTTGTGGACGGTTCATTGCTTCACTATCCAAAATACGTGTAAAGTGGAAGTAGATTAGTGGAACTAGATTTTGTTTCATGCCGCCCTACACTTGGTCAGGGTTGCTCCCCGATAATAGAAATACCACAATTTTATTTCTGCACACGTGCCTAATCGTTCGTATAGCCATATGCCATTGCTTACTTATATGCCTCTATTTTGTGTAATAATGTCCGGTAGTCTTTTACGTAGACGAAAATATTAAAATTTACATTCTTATATATAATACCTATATGCACATATATGTTCGTATTTGTACATCCATTGTATAGGCCCTACTATGATTGGGGTTTGTAAAAGGGGGGTAAAATTTCAGTCAGTTTCTGAGATACGAACAAAAACTTGTCTAATCATCATGTATTTCTGCATTCTCGGTCGAGGCATGGCGTCAACAGTTAATGAGACAAAGCAAGTGCAGACGTCAGTTCCTAGGATCCAGTCACGTCATCGCAAGGCCTTGTTCCAAAGATCAAGCCTAGGCCTGACCACCGCAGTCTAAGCTGTAGCAGGGGCTCACGCGTGGGACGGCATCATGGTCAACGGTGTCGTCGTAGCTGGAGCCATCTTAGCCAGAGCCGTCGTTATGACGGTCGCAAACGCGGCCGAGGCCTCATCCATTGCCGATCTCGGCGCCTTAGCGCTAGTGATTGAACCTGATGAGTCGAATGTGTGATAGTGACGTATCGCCTATAACAGAATCGGCTGTGTAATCGCTGGATCTTCTATAATGTACAGGTTACTTATTTTTAGTTAATTAGTTAAATAATACATAAATTTATATTCACGTCATTATTTCCCATATCATATATGCTGTAACCAAACCATCTTAAAATTAAATTTTCTGTTTATATTTTTACAATGTCAAAAACAAATGCCTGAATAATTTTAACGAAAAAGAACGAAACAAAGTAAATACAATATTAATAGCAACAAACAAATGAGACAATATCAATATATCAAGAACAGCATTCAGAGTTTCCTTGTCATATGCTTGCATCAGCAATAAGAGGGCATCTGGCTCAGCACTTAAGTGCTATCCCACAACACAGATTTTCAGTCAGTACTCTATAAGTGAAATCACAGACACTGTATACCATACCGATAGTTCTATTTATATCATGTAATAAAATATAACCAATAAATATAACTATTATATATCAATAACTATATCATCAGGGATACTGTGAATTTTGAGTATATGAAATACACACATAAACAAAAGGTCGTAAGTATGCAGTAAGGAAGAATATGAATAAAATAATCATTTATTTCAAAGTAAACGGATAGATCTTTGTTATTGGACGTGACATTAAATTTTAAATTTTGTGTTAAAATATACTTTTATATATAAATTCGGAGGGTCTTTAGTTGGGAGGGGAGCCCGAAAGAAAACTCACCCAATACCTGTGATCATCAGTATCATCACACATCTTTTTAAGTCAACTACAATGTTTGTGTTAGCCCGGAAACCTCCTGCACAGAGCTCTGACGACGCCAATCCATCTTATCATTGATGTAAAAACACAATACCCTGTATCAACTAAAATATACATAAACAAGTCATTGATTAAATTGTCAGATAAGAAATTAAAACGAAGTGCTGGAAACATTGGAGTTTGCTGAACAAGCAAGTAGCTCTTAGTTTTGCTTCAAAGTACTCTTATTTATCTCTCACTCGATCACATACCTAACCTACTATTTCAAACAATACACTTACAATCATATGTATAATCTTAATACCGACATATTATAGATCGTCAAATCACTAATTACTGGCGAGAACAAAGATTTAATGCGCGTGTATCATATATTTATATTATCTTATTATATTTATCTTATTCTTATAATTAGTATATTTGTGAACTGCGCATGTGTGCGAGACAATTTGAGTTGGGAATGCGAGCTGCGAGGCAATTAGAGTTAGTTTATTATTAGTTTAGTATATTAATATTTTGTAAATTTGGCCTCGTATTTTATTCTAATTACATAATATGTCTCAGTGATTGTTTTGATAAGCAAACATTCATAGAATAGTAATCTTTATTTGCCCTTATAACATGGTACAATAAGTTTTTATAACATAGAAAAGATCAACATGTTTTACCTTTTGCAGGCATGCAATTTTTAGTTCAATAAGGTAAACAATTGGCTTTGTCACTGATTTTTAATTCAACGTGGCAGATTCGTTTTTATTTTAATCCTCCCCTAGTTTCCAAGTAGTCATGGGAAAGTTTGTAAGTTGTCAGTTTTTCCGTCGGTATAAAATCAACAATCATACTTTTTAAAGCTATTGTATTAAGTAAAAACCCGTTAATACAGTGTTAATACAGGACGTCCCTCATAACATAAATTTTGGATATAATGGTTAACTTTGTCACATTCACCTACTACTTTTTATAATTAAGCCTGCAAGATTTTTGAATTTCTTAGAAAGGGCATTTTCAATTCGTCAATGCAACATTTTAAACTAGTGGCAACGGAACAACTAAGTAGCTGAGCTGCTTATTTTATATTCATTTTATGATTGATAAAATTAATATGTTTTACTTTGTTAATTCATTACCTAAGTGAAGGCCACTATAATTTTGCATTTGGCAAAGATGACTATCGAAGTCATAACGATATTATTAATTATCAAAAACTCAAACGTAAATGAGAAATATAATCGAAACTTCACATTATAATGATTTCAAAGAATATAGAAATACATCGATAAAAAAAAAAGAAGTTAAATCACAATCAAAGTAGGTCTTACACTTTATGAAATTGAGCAAAAATTAGCCTATTTTATATCCTTTTCGAATATAAGTCCTATGAAAAAAAAGAGTGCTCATGTGATGATATGGCAAAGTATTTCCGAAAAATTCGTATACAAAGCTTTTGTGGTAATTTTAAAATATATGTATAATGAATGACAAATAACACCTCAGTTTTCCCGTGACCATGATAACTGAAAAGTTTTCGAAACGTCGGGCTTTAAAAATAATGTAATAACACGCGATTAAAATATCCGAAAATCAATAGTTGTTTCAATTGTAATGTGCAATCGTGAAAATCTTAAAAAAATACTATATATGTTTGAATACTACATCTATACATAATCCGGTTTGGGGTAAATTAAGATCAATTAGTGCTTCTATCCAGAATTTTACGTGATTTATGTATAAAATAAAGACAAAATTAAAAATCAAACTCGTGAGAATGGAATTGGTTCACATTTTGTCAATGCCTATGAGAATGGAATGGGTTCGTAGGCTTTGATAGAAAAAAGACTAATAATCCTTTCTTTCCAAAATTTTATACATCCCTTTTATAAAATAAAATTCATAGGATTTGATGAAAAAATAAAACTAATAATCGTTTCTTTCCAAAATTTATACATCCCTTATATAAAATAAAATTAAAAATCAAACTCGTGAGAATGGAATTGGTTCACATTTTGTCAATGCCTATGAGAATGGTATGGGTTCGTAGGCTTTGATAAGAAAAAGACTAATAATCCTTTCTTTCCAAAATTTTATACATCCCTTTTATAAAATAAAATTCATAGGATTTGATGAAAAAAAATAAAACTAATAATCGTTTCTTTCCAAAATTTATACATCCCTTATATAAAATAAAATTAAAAATCAAACTCGTGAGAATGGAATTGGTTCACATTTTGTCAATGCCTATGAGAATGGTATGGGTTCGTAGGCTTTGATAAGAAAAAGACTAATAATCCTTTCTTTCCAAAATTTTATACATCCCTTTTATAAAATAAAATTCATAGGATTTGATGAAAAAATAAAACTAATAATCGTTTCTTTCCAAAATTTATACATCCCTTATATAAAATAAAATTAAAAATCAAACTCGTGAGAATGGAATTGGTTCACATTTTGTCAATGCCTATGAGAATGGTATGGGTTCGTAGGCTTTGATAAGAAAAAGACTAATAATCCTTTCTTTCCAAAATTTTATACATCCCTTTTATAAAATAAAATTCATAGGATTTGATGAAAAAATAAAACTAATAATCGTTTCTTTCCAAAATTTATACATCCCTTATATAAAATAAAATTAAAAATCAAACTCGTGAGAATGGAATTGGTTCACATTTTGTCAATGCCTATGAGAATGGTATGGGTTCGTAGGCTTTGATAAAAAAAAAAAGACTAATAATCCTTTCTTTCCAAAATTTTATACATCCCTTTTATAAAATAAAATTCATAGGATTTGATAAAAAAAAAAAAATATAATAATAATCGTTTCTTTCCAAAATTGTATCCCTTTTATAAAATAAAATTCATAGGATTTGATGAAAAATATAATAATAATCGTTTCTTTCCAATATTTATACATCCCTTATATAAAACTAAATTAAAAAACTTACTCATGAGAATGGTGTTGGTTCACATGTTATGAATTCATGGAATTAGTTCATAGGCAGGCTTTAATAAATCAAACTCGTGAGAAAAAAAAAAAAAAAAAAAAGAAAATGATGTAAGTATGGAATAGGTTGATGTTAAAAAAAAAAATGAATAGACCATGTCTAAATGAATGCATTTGGTTTTTAGTCATGAGAAAACAATATACATTTATTTATTTATTACGGATTGCCAACAGTGAAAATAGTAAACAATCTTAAAAAGTACATGAATTGAAATGACACACATCAACTAAATACACCAAATCACATCAGGCTAATCACATCATTCGATTTAAAAATTGAAATAATTAATAATATTACTAACATTACAGATACAACATTTTAAAAAATGATTATTATAAAATTTAATTAAATTGATTGAAACTAAATTAAAATTAAATTAAAACTAAATTAAAAAAAACAATTAACTATGCTAATTATAGAAATTACAACAATAAATATATTTAGATCTACTTATGTTGTTACTTTTTATTTGTTTTCTAATTAGTTTTTTTTTATTTCATTATTGTTGCTCTATGATTTTAATTTAGTATATGAAAAAAGTTTATTTTCCCATACTTAACAACGAAATGATAATTAAATTGATTTATCTCTCCTCAATTTTAAATAGTGTTATTTTTAGTTAATGTATGTAATCTAAGTAAGTGAGTTAAAAAGAAAAAAAAAAAAAAAGGAAAAGAAAACAGTTGTAGTCTACCTGTAATGTTTTTGTTGAGCATATTTTATATTGATTAAGAATTAAATGTTGTTGTAATGGGAACTCAGATTAAAAGTGTTCATATTGTATCTTTATTTAGCATATGTCTTTGTACCTTAATATGTTAAACCCAAAATTGTACAATATATTTTTGAAAAAATGAAAAAATGTGAATGCAAAGAGTTTCTTTGTTGCTTCTTCTCTTTGCGAACACCTTCCGAAGCAACGGATTAGTCAGTAAATTTAATTTTATAACTTTAAAGGGAGATATGATAATTTATTAACTTTATTTTGTTTCTTTTTAATAAATAAAGTTTATCTTAACCGAGTGTTAGGTTAAGTAAGCTATTGAATGAAATGCGTGTATGAGGACATACACGAGGTCAGGATGGACGAGTGTTAGGTTTATTTTATTTACAAGGTTTTCTGATAAATTACTTTCGTAGTAATGTTTATTATATTAATTTTAAAAAGAAAAATGTATTAGGGCGCCATCTATGAATAAACGGAAATAAGGAAAGGGGTTGACTTCTAGAATAAATACACTCGTCCCACTGACTAGTGACAGTTGTCTTTATAAAGAGTTAACTTGTGCAATATTTTACTCGACATTGGCGAAATAATTGTGGCAAACACGATTGAAGCCACTTAATAAAAAATGGAATTAAAAATGGATACTTGATTGTGTTGGTGAAATAAATACCTAATCTATCTCCTGAACCTGAGTTTTATTGAAGATCTCGTTACTGAGTATTATAACAATAGCAAAGAAGATGCGCTGGTTGCCTATAATTTCGAGATTTCTGAGGTATCTAAAGAAGAGTGGTCACAGGTATTTTCCAATTGGTTCAGACGTATGGAAAAGTGTATACGTGCTCAGGGTGAATACTTTGAAAAGATCGATACTTGTAATAAAGAATAAATTTTATAATTTTTGAGTATCTAGTTTCTTTTGGCATGCCCATCGTACACGTCGATTTGCGGCAAATTATACGATCGAAAAAAAGCTATATCGGTTCCTTAAAACACTCGCCTTCAGCTCAGGTTTAGAATCCACCTTTACCTCGACTGTAATGACTAACTTTGCTTACTTGTATAATGATGTTCTATTTCTTATGAAATTCCTTTCTTTTCTAAAGTCATATCTGTGGTTGATTTATCATGATTGTTTACGGTGAGGGAATACATTATGAAGAAAACCACATGGCTAAGTTGCACTTAGTCATGTGACATTGGATTCATACAAAACAGCAATTAGGCCTGCCCTCCATCATGTGAGTATATTGTCAAAGCAAAACAAAGGTACTCTTTACACCCAGGTGACAATGTCACAACAACTTCAGAAGTTTTAGTACAACTGTTGACCTTTCGGGAATATATTGTGTGATCATTTGAGTTTGGTTTCTTTATTAGATTAATTTAAAATGTAACATTGTTGACTTAAATAACCAAACCAAATTTCATTTATAATACGAGGGTGGAATTTAGTTTGGATAGTGTTAGTGAATTTAAGTTACAGTAAATTAAGTGAGACCAAGTGAAGAGATTTTAGAAAATTGAGAAAATTGAACATCGTGCGGTCATCAAATACCTGTTTAAAAAAAAATAACACCGAAAGAGATTCACGATGATATGCAAAAAACATCAGGAGAATCTGCACCATCGTATACCTCTGTAAAAAAAATGGGTAGCTGAATTCAAACGCGGTCGAGACAGTATTGAAGAAGACCCTCGCTCCGGCCGGCCCTCGAAGTCTACAACCAAAGAAAACATCGACAAAGTGTTTGATCTCATGTTGGAAGACCGCCGATTGAGTATCAGAGATATTGCAGACATCATAGGCATTTCGTACGAAAGAACACAAAACATTATAGTTCACGAACTTGGATTTTCTAAGGTCTCCGCTATGTGGGTCCCAAGAAGTGAATTCGACTCACGATTTCTCGCGATTGTTTGGAGATGTCTACGGCTGATCCACAAGATTTTACGAATAGATTTGTGACAATGGATGAAACCTGGGTTCATCACTACACTCCAGAATCAAAACAACGACGCAAAAGGGTGCAATAGTATGCTGAGTTGATGGTTTCGCCTTTAGCAAGGTAGTCCACCATGATTACACCCTTACCATCCCAAAAAACGGACGTCATCATTTTGCCAGCCGATGAAATTGTCTTCGCTTTCTTTGGCGCTGGTTCATCAGATTTTTTCGACTGCTTGGATTCACAAACAATCCAAGCAGTGGAAAAACTAAAGCAGTGGACTACCTTGCTAAAGGCGAAACCATCAACTCAAAATACTATTGCACCCTTTTGCGTCGTTTACGAGAGGAAATTAAAGAGAAACGTCCAGGATTGCTCTTTAAAAAATTGCTGTTTCATCAGGAGAATGCTCGCGTTTACACTTTATTTGAATCTATGGCTCAAAGCCGTGATTGTGGTTTAGAATTGTTGCCCCACCCGGCTTATTTTCCAGACTTAACACCGTCGGACTTTCATCTGTTCCCAAACTTAAAAGAAAACCTCGGTGGTCAGAAATTTTCTGTAATGAAGAGGTCGAAGCCGCCGCACAAAGGTAGGTCTTTAGGTTTTATGCGGCCAAAATTGAATTTTTAAAGTAGTTTTAAATACAAATTATAATATCTCTCTACCTTAACAAGAGACCAGGCGATAATAAAATGGTCCTCTCGCCTTCGAAACCCGTGCGGGGTGCATGCACAGGGAGTGGGAACTTGATAGTCGCCCACTATGCACGCGCTCGCTCTCTACACTATTAAAGTGACTTATCTTTCAATATTTTTGATTTGTAAATAGTTGATCAAATAAACGCTATTGATTCTAATGCATCAAGTAAACACCATTATATAATAAAAAAAATGTCAACTAAGTATGGTTAAAAACTTTATTTTAATGCCCTTAAACATATTGCGATTTCCTCGAAAAATATTCCAGATTTTTTCATTTAAAAGTAATGAAGTTATATTATCGCTTCCTATCGCCGTGACATTATTATTTACTATTAAACTATATGCTCTTGTCTTATGATTCAGATAAAAAACAGCTGCAGATAAGTGCCGATAGAGTAAAAAAGAGCAGTTGAAAAATTTCCAAAAAAAGAAGTTTTTATTTTTTTTGGTAGGTTTTTTTTGTTCATCCGCAATGAAATTAGTTACCTGCCCATTTCTCTACTGAGAATATAACATAATATTCGCTTCTCCTTACAGATTAATTAGATAGAAGGCTCAAAAGGTCTGAAACAAGCACTTTCTGATGTTTAGAGATAATTATTAAATATTTTCGGACTACGATGATCTGGAGTGACGAATTGCAGTATACGTCTACAGGATGCGACAATACGTTACTATGTAACATTTTCGTTTAAAAGAAATATCTTTTAAGTCTGTGATGTTGGGTTTATGACTTTTTTTAAAAAAAAAATTTTTTTTTCGTATTTGTATTTATTTAATTTCAACACAAAGTTGATTTTATTATCAATTGTATCATTTAGAATAGTAATATCAATTAAAATAATTTTGGCCGCATAAATATTAAAAACCTACCTATGTGCGCCGTTAGTCAGTATTTTGACGACCTTGATGAATCTTTTTTTAAAACCAATATAGAAGCTTTGGAAAGAAGGTGGAGGAAATGCATAGAGCTAGACTACTAGACGGAGAATATTTCGAAAAATAAAAATATTTTTCAATCCATATTATTTTATTTTCTTGGTCAGGCCGCGAACTTTTCAATCCGCCCTCGTAAATACCAGATCACACAAAAGTAAATAAAAAATAGAAATGTGGTGGTCTCGCCGTCGTCCCTATCTATCAGATGTTATGTTATATACGCTTTCATTTCTATGATTAATTACACAACCCAATCAAAATATAACTCCCCTAAATCTCTCTCTAATGTGATGACGTTGTCTGTCACCTCTGAAGGGATATAGTAAGTAAGAATATTATTTTGATCTCTTTAATAAAAATAATGAGGATTATATGTTAAAATATATGTCTTTATTTATCACTTGCATGTATTGTTTCTTTATATAATTTGAATTTACCTACAAACTTTTTCACTTCCTCCTTAGGATAAGGTTTGATTGCTAAACATGTGGGTATATTTTCAGGCTGCTCAATCCATAGTTTATGTGCTATTGAATTTTCTTTTAATTTTTCTGCAACTTTTGTGAGAGCAACTTCGTTTGGTACCTGAAAGATGGATAATATGTTTTTAAATATAATTTGTTATTATTAACTTAAATTTTACTGGAATGCTAGTTTATCGTGATTTATTATAAAATAATATGTTGGATCATTATTTATTAATATAAACATGACATAAATACATAAATGTTCACGTCGAATATGCCCGAAGGGATTAGCAGAGGTAGTAATACTTACTAAGTACCCACATTTTGCATGGACAGTGTACTCACGTGATAGGGGGCAGGCCTATCGCTGGTTTGTACGAATACACTGTCACATGACTAAGTACAACTCAGCCATGTGGGTTTCCTCACAATGTTTTTCCCCACCATTAACAACAATGATAAATTAAGCACACATATGTCTTTAGAAAAGTCAAACTGGTGAAGGCCCGACCCGGGATTTGGACACTAGTCGCTTGCACGATAACCAGTGTTCTACCCATTGAACTATCATGTTGTCATTCATTTCATTTATTTATATGTAAAGTTTTATTTATTTTATAAGAATAAAAGAGCCTGTGTGAAAAGATTGATGGATGTTAACAAAGCTAGAGAGGTGTATCAGGATCGCAAGAAGTGGCTATTAATAGTCCTTGTCTACCCCAATGGGAACTAATAACATGAGTGAGTGTATGTATGTCTATGAAGATAACTGTAGTTATGAGCACCCCCCTTGCTTAGTGTGCTTACTCTTACATTAATTTCAATGAGAGTCACAGACAATAAAACATTACCACACTAAAAATATGTTAAATTTAGTTCTATTTGAGAAGTATATAATTAAAAAGAAAGTTCAAATAATGGATAATATGTTAATTTTAAAACTTAACTAAAAATAAGACATTTTTGAAAAGTTTAATCATATAATATATACATAAAATATGTATAACAAGTAAACAACATTGATTTTTTTAATAAACATTAACTACAGTTTTTACTGTTTGTTTGTTTATTCATATTTTATATTTATTGTTTTAAATTAATTCTAATGTATTCTGTAATTGAATATACTAGAATGTCATGTCTAGTGTACACACACAGACCTTAAATACACCTAACATAAAACAAAGTATTAAAACTTAACTTACTTCTAGAACCACTTTATGCATATTATCTAAGTCATTCAAATATTTAAGGGTTACTTCATCATCTCTGTATATATGAAGTACGGCTGTAGAGGCGTGGCATGCTTGAGCCACTAAAGCTCCTATAGACCATCCTAATTCCTTAAGTAAATCACTTCTAATCAGAACATATTGAACAACAGTGTTAGACATTTTTAGAGGCTATGTTATTGTAATATTTTTTTAACTTTAGCCATAGCATTGATGGTTATTGAGGACTGATATTATGGAATTATGGATGAGGCAGATTCAACTGCCTCATCAATCAAAGTACAATATGTCTTTATGCAATCCGAGTAACAAGTATCCAAGTGCGTTCGACGTTTTACTTTATAGTGTGTATTTTCAACATTTTACATGGATGTAATTTTGAAAGTTAACTTCGGTTACGACATGGCAGTGAGCCAACGTGGAAGGAGTGTTTTACGGCATCACTTTATTGTACCATACTACTATGAACTTTACATTCGATCCTTTCTATTCTATTCCACAGTTCACCTTATTTTATTATTCGGTAAACACCATACCCCGCTACGTATTAGCTAATCCGTGGCAAATGACAATTGTTTATCAGGGTTAGCAACTATGATTTATTCGTTTCATAGTTAATCGTACTTGATTAATGCAATTCACTGATAACCTTTTAACACCTCTTTGGATAAACGTCATGAAACAGGCCAGCTATCTCATATGTGTGATGGGCAGGATCAGTCACCTATCCTTAAAAACTGGAAACATAAAGTCTGTTTATACAATAAAGAAAAAGGTTCAAATGTATCAGAACGTGTATATGATTCAAGATGGTGTATTTCTTTCAATGCAGCTTAGTTCATTTAAAAATAATTTCATGGTGAATGAAATTTATTTTAAAGAATAAAGATGATTTAAATAACAAACTTTCTATTTATTTGTTTGTTGTATTAAAAATGACGACCATATTGTTAAAATAACGATTATTCAAGATCCACCCTGGAACAGCCGTGATAGTTCAATGGGTAAATAGAACGACCGCCCGACCTTAGAGACTCAAAGGAATCATGCAATGTTATTTTTGCTATTACAGCCGTGTTAGCCCAGTGGGTAGAACACTCGGTTATCGTGCAAACGACAAGTGTTCAAATCCTGGGTCGGGCCTACACCAATTTGTCTTTTCTAAAGACATATGTGTGGTTAATTTATCATGGTTGTTAACGGTGAGGGAAAACATCGTGAGGAAACCCACATGGCTGAGTTGTGCTTAGTCATGTGCCAGTGTATTAGTACAAAACGGCGATAGGCCTGCCCCCTATCACGTGAGTACACTGTCCATGCAAAACGTAGGTACTCTAAACATCAGGTGACAAAGTCACGTAAGGGAAAACATCGTGAGAAAACCCACATGTTTAATTTGTACTTAGCCATGTGACAGTGTATGCGTGCCAAACGACGATAGTTCTGCCTGCCTCCTGTATTCCCTTACCGTAAACAATCATGATTAACCACACATATGACTATGGAAAATAAAGGACTTTCATAAGCAATAGTACATCATTATACAAGTAAGCAAAGTTTGTCATTACAGTCGAGGTAAAGGTGGATTCTAAACCCGAGCTGAAGGCTGCTCCCTATCACATGAGGACACTGTCGAAAGAAAACGTGGGTACTCTGAACACCAGGAGATGATGTCATGTGATGTTCAGAAGTATAGTACCTCTGCCAACCCCTTGGGGATATACGTCGTGAAAGCTTGAGTCTTGAATTGAGTAATCGCTTTTCCTCAACTTGTTACAGTTTGCCCACTTGGTCACCTAAGGTGATTACCATACCCCGCAGCGAACTAGCGAAACCGTGGCATTTGTGAGATATGGTTGTCATTTTAATACAACAAACAAATAAATAGAAAGATTGTTATTTAAATCATCTTTATTCTTTAAAATAAATTTCATGGTGAATTCAATGAATGTTTTTTGTTAATGAAAACATTTGGAATAAAATATTTCAAATATCCAGAAAAAACAAAATCACGAAATAAGTTTTTATTATGGAGTATTTTAAACTGACGTCTTTCGGACCCTTCCAAATATTCCCCCTCCAGCAATTGCGTGCCTATACAACTAAGTTAAGTACCATTCCTAATGCTGTTAGTAATCAGTAGGTGGCTCTGAAAAAGAAACAGCCTCATTTGGAGCGCTGGCTGCACGCTCGCTTGGATTGGATTATTTTTGACTGAATATTTCGATACCAGTCTTTAATAACCATTTTGTATCAAACAAACAACACTGGCAGGTCAGCTTCATTTGCTGTGTTCACTTGTTATTTAATTCTCGATCTGAAAGCTAAAACACTACAGATCCACAATCTTTTCTTGGCCGGCGGCGACTACCTACCTACCTAGTCGCCGCCGGCCAAGAAAAGATTGTGGATCTGTACCTCAGTTTGTCCTTAGTCTATACTTAATTGAATTATATCTGACTGACTGAGGACTGAGGTGAGCCATACTACAAAACCTCGTTATCAAGGAAGTTTTAGAAACAAAAACTTATTTTCATTTCCTTGTTTGATATCACCTTTGTTTGCACATGCAATAATCACCCACTTCTTTCAACTCATTCACCGCTGAGATGATGAAATTTATACTTACAATGACAACTCAAGAAAATATCTTACAAATCCACAAACATTTCTTGGTCGGTAAGGGCGACGCTGTCATCGATATTAGTATTGCCAGTAAATAAAAATTCACCATTATAAGGGAAATAATTTTACATCATACAGGCAAATTTATTTATGTACTGAAATGTCTTAATAAAACAATTTATATAATATTCATTTAATTGATAACTAGTTGCTGTGTAGTGTCGGCTTAGAATAACACTACCCCATTTCTGCCGGCCGGCGTACGTAAGAGGCGACTAACGGTGTTGGGGCTTTTAAGAGACTTTTGGGCGATGCGGTTGGAGACCCATTGCCAATAACCTTTATTTTACCATCCTTTCCCCACCCAGCTTTCCAAAAGTGGCTGAGGAGTTTCTAATTCCTTAGCTTTGGCTACCCCTTTTAGGGATTCACAGCCGTGAGTATATATATGTATGTATGTAATAACTATTATTGTAAGTAAACAAGTTCGTTTTAATGTAAGCTAATTATATTTATTTATTTTTGCCCTTGTCTTGTATGTCTACCCGAATGACGGTGTATCCTGAGTTTGCTGATCTTACCTCCCAAATGTTGTCTGGAAGAGGTAGCTTTTAGCGATAACACTGCCAATTGTACTTCTCTGCAAACTGTTTCATCCCTTGCGAGGTCGGGCTGCCAGCAACTGGCAGCTCAAAAAACCGCAAGCGCCGTAAAGTGCCGAAATGTCAAATTTTGGCAGCAGCTGGCACGCGCGCGATGTGTACTTTTTACTTTATTTTTTAATAGTTTGGCGACTCTGAGATACAACTCAGCCTATTTAATACACTCTGTGTTAAACAAGGAAATGAATGAGTTACTTTTGTTCTATGCTTTACTTACTTTTTTTTTATTGCCAAGCATTCAAAGTTCGTTGATCGTTTTTTTCGCGGCAAAAAAAGTTCTTAGTGCGGTTTTTTGCAAATATCTTTGGTTTTTTGTGGCCTTTATGAATGAGATAAGTGTGAAAACGGTAGCTAAGTAAGTGTTCTATTATATAATGGCTTTCTGCAATAGTTTTTGCATATATTTTTGTAAATATGAACCTTTAACTTATTTGTTTATCTTATCATTAATTTGTGTTTATCTTATCTTTAACTTATGTTTATGAAACTATGGGTGTAATATAGTACTATATTAGTTATATCTTTCAATAGATTATTTATCGGTGATTCCATTGATACTAGACACTTATAAAGCTGCCATACAAAAGTAAACAGTAATTTGAGTTATTCCGACGCTCCTCCTCAGACGGACGGACCTCCCACTTACGCCACTTTATACTTAAGGATTTGTTATTTGTGAGACTCAGAGTTTAAAAAATTGGATAACTTCATAAAATCATTTTTTTAATCCTGTAAATCAGAGGCTTACCTTGTTGTGTACTGTCTTTTACATTTCATATTCACACATAGATCCCCTAAAAAGGTGGCACAGAAAAAATAATTCTAAACATTAGATATCGTTTGGGTCATTCATATTGCTGGGTCAGTGAATTTATGGGCACTTTTCTATTGCTGTTAACAGCCTCGTATATTTATATACCAGACCACTCAGAAAGTATTGCGAAAAAAGGTTTTAATGTATGAAACACTGGCCGGTTGTAATGTATACTGAAAATATGAGTCTTTATAAATGAAAAAGGTACGTTCCAATTTTAAAATTTCCCTCTTTATTTTTTACGAGCTATTTTAAATTGTCGTGTCTTACTGAAAAATGAATCTGAGCCGGGAACATTTTCGCGCTATGATTTTTTACGATTTCAAAAGTCGCTTAAAACCAGACGAATCATACGATAGACTTCAAATGGCGTTTATTAAGGGCCTTCCGAGGCAACCGTGTATCGTTGGTATAACGAATTCAAGCGTGGTCGATTAACTTTGCGGGATGAAGAAAGAAGTGGTCGCCCTCTAACGGCTGTTACGGATGAAAACGTGGTGGAAGTGAAAAATTTAATTCATGACAATAGGCGAATAACGTATCTAGAGATTCAACACATTATGCAGATTGGATCGGGAAGCGTTTATGAGATTTTACACGAACATCTTCACGTGAGCAGGATAGTTTCACGCTGGGTGCCACACAACCTCACCGAGGTACAGAAACAGGCCCGGGTGGAATGGTGTCGTGATATGATTAATAAATTTGATGCTGGCTCGTATCGGCGTGTTTACGACATCGTTACAGGTGATGAGTCCTGGATTTATCAATACGATCCAGAAACGAAGCGCCAGTCGACGGTTTGGGTATTTCAAAACGAAGCGACCCCTACCAAAGTGAAGAGATCTAGAAGCGGTGGGATGATTTTGATCGCAAGTTTTTTTTAATATGACTGGCTATTTGGTGTCAATTCCTTTACAAGATCAAAGAAGTATTAACGCAGACTGGTATACTACTAAATGCTTGCCAGTAGTTTTCTCAGTTGTGAGCAACAATCGACCAAACACAGGGCTCCGCGGGCTACTGCTTCACCACGACAACGCGCCCGCTCACACCGCGCTCAAAACGACGGACTTCCTGAACAGCACGCCGGTCAAACTCTTGGGTCACCCTCCTTACAGCCCTGACCTGGCACCGTGTGACTTCTTTTTATTCCCTGAAATAAAAAATCAACTCAAAGGGATACAATTTTCATCGCCGCCGGAAGATGCGCTGTCAGCGTTTCAGCGGGCTGTAAATGAGGTGTCTGCGGCGGACTGGAAAAAGTGTTTCGAAAACTGGTTTAGACGTATGAAACTTTGTATAGATGCTGGTGGAGAGTACTTTGAAAAGATTTAATAAAATCATTTTAACCCATAGAACATTTTTTTTTATTTTCGCAAAATTTTCTGAGTTTCCCACGTATATGTCAGACAGTTATGACTTAAGAAATGACACATTGGTACATCCCCGCATTAGGATTAGAACCCACGCATCACTGTATACGAAGTGAAATCTTATTCGGAAGCATTTCCCCACTTCCCGTAACCCGCACCGCTATAGTTATGTGCGCACAACTTTTCGGACGGTGTTAGCCTACTTAGATAAAATTTAACAAAATAAATAATAATTTTCATAAATGTTTATATTGAATACTGGGAATAAAAGCGTTTATTAAAGTGATAATTTATTATAAACGTAGGTCACCCTATAATTTTTATTTAGTTGAGAACTAACTGACAATGACAGGCGGATATTTCAAAATGGCGACACTAGTACCAGTAGTCGCCGCCGGCCCAGAAAAAATTGTGGATCTGTAGGAGAAGGGAAACAACTTTAGTCAAAATTCCCCCGAGATGTCAACATAGCCTAATAGTTTGTCAGTCACCAGTCAGTGAAATCATCAGTAATATCAGTATTAATCAGTTACTGCGCGACCGTCAGCAGTGTTGCCAACGTAGGCGATTTTTCGCCATTTAGGCTACTCAGATTGGAAAACGGCGACCAAAAAATCGTAAAGGCGACTGGTCGCCGTTTAGGCTACTCGAAAAAGATTAAATTTACTTTTATTTATAATCGAATTACGACACAAATAAGCACAAAAAAGTAATCTACATAAGAAGATATACGACATTCAAGATAAAAAGATGGCAAAACCCTTCACCCATATTGAACGTTTCATCTCTAAATACCTCTGAGATCATGTTGGCAATACTGTGAAAATATCACAGGTGGAGTTGCAAAAATTTAAATTCGAATCAACCGAATATTCGAATCAGTATGTTTATTAAAACTATTCGATTCAGGAATTTTTATCCGCTTAACCTTTAGGAGTAATAACAAAACAGGGCAAGAACAGAAATTGCTCGCAGCAGATCAAGCAGAATAATGTTTTAGAGTCTGGGTAATGGGTCTTTGGACACGCCAATTTAACATCTTTTCTTTCTTTAACTTTAAAACACTGTTTTGATACTTTTATTTTCTTTAAATAACTTCAAACTCTAGTTTAAAAGACTTGTTGTTAAAGTGTTAAGTACTGATTTTATTGTATGTACAGGAAGTTATAATATAATTACATAAGTAAATAGTTAAAAAGGTGGTTTTTATTTTAGTTTCGGGTTTGGGCTACTTTAGGCTACTCAAGCATTGAAAATTGGGCGACATACGGTCTTGACTTGTTGGCAACACTGACCGTCAGTTCAGTCAGTCAGTACTCCGGCTCGGCTTGTATTTTGATTTGGTTATGTTATTCAAAATTTCAAACAACAAGTTGTAGTTACAGTTTTAACAATTTACATAACCATTGGAGGTACACCGACTGCATCTTGAGTGACTTTATTTTTGGCAAGGAGAGTTATCATGGCTTCTGGTTTAGAAAACTATGTCAATCAAACTGTGTCGGTCATAACATCCGATGGACGTAATTTTATTGGGACCCTGAAAGGATTCGACCAAACAATTAATATAATTCTCGATGAGTCACACGAAAGAGTGTTTTCTTCCTCTACAGGAGTAGCTCAAGTTGTACTAGGCCTTCATATTATCAGAGGAGATAATGTTGCAATAGTGGGACAAATAGATGAGAGTATAGACAGCAGATTGGACCTCGGGAATATAAAAGCAGAACCACTTGCATCAATAGCGCATTAGATTTAGGTATTTTTTTAATTATATGAATAAAGCTATTAATTTTACCTATCATGTTTTACTGCAGAGCTGTGATAAATGGCTATGCTTTTACCAGTTCATTTAATTGATATTTCAGATAACAGTGAACATTGGTTCATTTTCGTTTATACGAAACACAAATTTTAAATACCTTTCTAATATCTTATCCTGTTCAATTTAATCACTACTTACTTAAAATAAGTAATAATAATGTATTTATAAAGCCAATTGATAAAAAATGTTATGCTGTGGTGAAATTGGGCTAAAGAGAAAGACTCATGAAGATCATAATCATCTACATCCCAATCATTGATTAGAAGGTATCCCAATGGGAGTTTATTTAACATACATACATACATATACTCACGGCTGTAAATTCCTAAAAGGGGTAGCCAGAGCTAAGGAATTAGAAATTCCTCAGCCACTTTTGGAAATGATAGTGGGGAAAAGATGGTAAAAATAAAGGTTGTTGGTGATGGGTCTCCAACCGCATTGCCCAAAAATCCCTTAAAAGCCCAATACCGTTAGTCGCCTCTTACGTACACCCACCGGAAGAAATGGGGTAGTGCTATTCTAAGCCGACACTACACAGTTTATTTAAATATGTATAAAATTGCTGTGTAGTGTCTGCTTAGAATTGAGAAAAGAAAGAAAGAAAGAAAAAAAATGTTTATTTGGAACAAAATTTTTTGACAACACACAATTTACAAATTAACAAGCGGAAAATGACAAGTTTTGTACCAAATAGGCTCCAACTCAGCATGTGCATGGAAGAAACAAGCAGCCAGGCTGATGATTCTCCCATACGCTGGTTTTCAGCTGGCGCCCAGATTATTATATAAATAATACTAACTAACTAATTAAAAAGACTATAACCTAACATAAATAATACTAACTAACTAATTAAAAAGACTTAATCTAATATACAAACAATTGCTAAAACAGAAACTTAACAACAAAAATTTAAAATAAAACAAAAGTAAAGAAAAATAATGCAATAAGTAACCAATAATTTGTCAACAACCAACCAAGCACCAAATGTCACTTATTTTTTCAGAGTATAGGTACAATACTAAACATATTGACTTATAAATATATATAATCAAACATATACACATATTTGTACATAAACATGAATACAAATATTACGTAAAAAAATAATAAAAAAATGAAGAGATACGGAAAATGTAAATAGCTACATACATTACATATATAAGATTGATATACAAATTATACAATGAATGAATAAATAAATAAATTGAAACAATTTGTTATGCATTAGGTAAGTTCCGCAGGAGTAAATTCAATTTAAGTTTAAACAAAGGTAAAGAGTTCAGAGTTTTTAAGGGTGGGGGCAAATCATTCCAGCACTTTGTGGCAGCAAAACGAAAACTGCCACGGAATGCTGTTGTGCGGTGAAGAGGTGTTATCAATAAGGTACTATTACCACGCGTAGTGTATGTGTTGACATTTTCTGACCAAGTAAGTTTGTCATATAAGTAGGATGGGCTTGCCCGTTTGATGGTTCCAAAGAGGAGTGTAGCCAGGTGTAATTTACGCCTTGATTCCAGATTTAGTATATTGTTACTATTTAAAATTGGTGTTATGTGCGATCTGGAACCAATATCGTAGCAAAACCTAATACATGCGTTCTGAACCCTTTGTATGAGACGTTTTGTACGATCAAGAAGGCAAGGCCCATACACTACATCCCCATAATTTAATTTGCTCAATACCAAAGAGTCGCATAGTTTAATACGTAGTTCAATACTAAGATAAGGCCGTATTTTGTATAAGACCTTTAGTTTGTAAAAACAATTGCGGATTTTATCTAAGACATGACATTCGAACCTCAGGTCCTCGTCAAATATCAATCCCAAGTTGCGTGCCTTTTGGACCCTCTCTATCTCAACGTTGGCTATTGTAATTTTCGGGTTCTTTTTTGCAACTTTTGCTCGTTGTGACTTGCTGCCTAGGATAAGATATTTGGATTTATTGGGATTAAGCGATAGTGAATTGTTTTTGCACCATTTGTCAATATTAATTAGATCTTTATTCATAAATGCTATTGCAGTATCATAATTGTCTGGGCTAATTGAGGTATATACTTGTATGTCATCAGCGAAAAGGTGATATTTACAATGGGTTATGTGAGAGGTTATATCAGAGGTGTACAAAATGAAAAGTAATGGAGCCAGGTTAGATCCTTGGGGCGTTCCTCTGGAGACTGCATATTCATCTGAATACAAAGTTTCTCCATTCCTTTTAGTAAGCCTTACAATCTGGGAGCGTGAAGTGAGATAACTATTGAACCATTTAACAGTAGAGGGATCAAAACCGTAGTAAGCCAGTTTAGCCATTACTAATGCGTGATTCATTGAATCAAATGCACGGGTACAATCTAACAGTGTAAGGAGAGTGGCCTGGCCTTTATCTTGAGCTGCTAATATGTTATCAACCACATCAAGAAGGGCAGTAGTAGTACTGTGCTGCCTACGAAAGCCTGACTGCAAGGTGGGAATAATTTTATTCTCCTCAAGATATTTGGTCATCTGCTCGCAAACAATTTTTTCTAAAGTTTTCGAGACAGTAGACAGGAGGCTTATGGGTCGGAGATCAGCGCAAGTTGTAGGGTTGTTTTTTTTAGGGATCGGCAGTACTAGCGCTCTTTTCCACAAGTCCGGAAAAGTGGAGCTTTCTATCGATTTATTTACTATGTGCGTTATTATTTCTAGCGTGTCAGGTAGTGACATAAGAAGCATGGAGAGAGAGACCTGATCGGAACCTTGGGCATTTGACTTAAGGCTTTTAATAATTTGTAGCACTTTGTCTGATGTAACTTTGTGTAATTTAAATGTGGACGAGCAGTACCTGTGATGTTCAAAGTACGTGAGACAGGATATATTTACTACATTATCCCCAGGAACTGTTAAAAAATGTTGGTTTATAATCTCAGGATCATTAAAGTTTTCAGGAAGTATGAAATCTGTGTGTTTACGTAAGACTGTGGCTTTAAGGTTTTTCCATAATAAGTTGGGGTTTTTTATATGTTTATTAATTTGAGTCTTAAAATAGGCTTTCTTTTCATAGTAGAGAGAGACATTAACGAGATGTTTCAAATCTTTGTATATTTTTTTGTCAGTGTCTACATTAGTATGTCTACATTTATTATGAGCGTCATCACGTAAAGACATTAATAGTTTCAGATTTTCCGTTATATATGGATAGGTTTGCTCTTTAATAAGTATAGTTTTGTAAGGCGCATGCAAATCAAAGAGAGTTGTAAGGTACTCCGTGAATGTAATTACCAGGTCGTTCATATCTGATAAGTTTTTCAGTTTAGACCAATCAATACTTTTAAGGTCTCTTTCAAAAAGCTCTGGAATTATGTCATTAAGCGGCCTATACGTGACGTACCGAGGAATTTGCCTCGGCTTTTTAATATTACATTCTATGCTAATGAAGGCATGACGACCCAAGGAAGGTACGGATTTAATCTCAACTGATCTCACCTGTAGGTCAGTAATGACAAGATCAATAGCTGTTTCACTGTTCTCTGTAATGTGTGTTGCTTGATTTATTAGTTGGGTTAAGCTGAAAGAGCTACAAAAATCATTAATAAGATTATATTTGCGATCTGAATGACACAGCATATCAATGTTTAAATCCCCCATTAATATGAGTTTGTCATAATTATGAAATGATGTTATACTATCACTCAGTGCATCCAGGCAAGCCCCTCTTTCCCACTGGGCACTCTGGGCAAGTGCCCAGGGCCCCTTGATCGATAGGGGCCCCCTCGTCTCTGCCAGCTCACGAAACGATAACCGACATTAATTGCCAAAGAACTTTTTCGATTCGTATACACCGAACCTAAATTACTAACTACAATACCAATTTGCTTACAGTTTTTATAGCTAAATAAATTAAAATATATAAAAATACAATTTGATGGAATACTAAGTACGTAAAGTTGTCTAAAAGTTATGTCTATCATGTGTCGATTTCTTATACGTTGTTCTCGAGATATTTAATCAACAAAATATAAAAGGTACTATTTTTTTACAAACGAAATAAAATATAAACGCTGTTACAAAAATTAGATAGCGGTGAATTTCTAAAAAGAACGCTTAAGAGCGAGTCGGCTCGCGGACTAAGGGTTGCGTTCTATCATCTATATAGAAAATCACGTTTGTGCTTAAATCATGGGAGCCCCCCTTTAATATTTACTTTATTGTCGTTCAAAAATTTATTTTGAAAGGTAATATATAAGTGATTTTGTATTTAGCAAAAAACACGTTTATAGTATGGGGACCCCCTTAATATTTTAGTATTTGTTGTTGTAGCGGCAAAGAAAATACATCATGCGTGAAAATTTCAGCTTTCTAGCTATCACGGTTTAGTTGGTTTATGAGATACAGCATGGAGACAGACAGTGGAAGCTAAGTAATAGGGTCCCGTTTTACCTTTTGGTACGGAACCCTAAAAACGATTCTACTAGCCTAATAGCTGTAGATATACAAAAAATATACATGATAAAGTATTTTTTTCCAATTATTAATTGTTAACGGGCTGAAGTTCTAGTTCGACAACAGACATCGCTAAGATTTACTCGGAAGATCGTGACCGGATCGAAAAATTAATCTGGAAACTTGCTTATTTACTTTCTTTGTTTATTCTAACAAAATAATGTTCTGTCAAAGTCATAGGGGCCCCATTATTCTCATATGCCCAGGGCCTCCAATAGGTTAAAGACGGCTATGCATCCAGGAATATATCAGCGTTTTGCCAAGGTGGTCTATATGCGGTACCTACTATAATCGTAATTGTGTTCACTTTGATGCGCAGCCACATTTGTTCTACGGCGGAAGTAGTAGAAGTTGGGTGTCTGCAAACACGAACATTGAGATCACTCCTGATATAAAATCCTACCCCTCCACCGCGAGAACGACCCGAGCTGGCAGTGCGCGGTATGTGACGCAACCGATACCCCGGCACGACAGGCGCGCGCTCGTCCTGTCCTTCCCTCAACCAAGTTTCATTAATAGCTAAAATGTCAGTGTTCGTTCTTTGGATCATAGCTATTAACTCATCTTGCCCTGTACCTAGCGATCCAGCATTGAATAAACTAAACGTCATGAACTTTTGTTTAATCATTTATTTTTCGTAAAGTATTCAATCAAAAAGAACAAATAAAAAGTGTCTGAAGTGTATTGACGAAGATGTGAGAGAAAAGTGAGGTTTAATTGTGTAGTTAAGCAAATGAAGACTAGGTAAGTTTTTTCAGAATGTAAGGGGTTTCGAAAAGGTAAGTAGGTTAATACTGAGAACAAATTATTTATAAATTGCATCTTTCTTGATGAACAATGAGAATGACAGATATATTTTTTACATGTAGGGTAGTAAATATTTAGGTATATGTTCGTTTGCCTTAAGTATGTTATGATATGAGCAATCGACGATTTAAAATATTGATGTTTATTATATTTGTGTCTTTTAGTTTGAGTGTATTTTAGTAAAATATGATATATAAATATAGATAAATAATAAGTGATAAATAAGTGCATTAATATGGTTTTAAATACTGTGTTTATTAAAGATATGTGACAATAGTGCATAGCTGTAACAGGTTTAATAGGATAAAGAATTATGAAGAACACAGAAGGCCTAAACCGTTTAGTTAAATATACATTATTATACAAAATTTCAAAAAAGGAGGTTGTGAGTTGAACTAGGATCGTTACGTAAAAACCCGAGATAACTGCTCTTCAGATCGAATGGCAATCGCTTCAGTACCGTCTTCCTTGCGCACGTAAATACGCCCGTCCCTTGTCCATACGTATTTCCAATTTTTTAATTTCTTGAGTTCACGCGCTTGTCCGTGCAGCACTCGGTTACGCTTGGTAAGTCTTTCATTAACATAGATCCTTTTGGCTACGTGATCGGGTAGGCTTAAGTCCGAAGAAGTAGTGTCTCTTCGTACCCTGGCGCTCTTAATTAGGTCATCTCGGAGAGATCTTCGCGTGAGCCGCACCACCAATAGCCGCGGCGGCTGCTGCGGGCCGGCGGCGGCGGTGGCGACGATGCGGCGCGGCCCGACTCGTCGCGCGTCCACCACGTCGCGCTCCTCCAGCTCCACCTGCAGCTTCTTGGCCAGTTGAAGCACGATGTGTCCAGCTGACTCGCCCGGGTATTCGGGAACACCACTTATTTGCAAATCATTACTCAGACTTGCTTGTTCGCGATCATTAAGTTCATCCTCCAGTTGGCTGACAGTTTCATTTAGGTTATTAGAGCTAGAAACCTGTTCTTTTAACTGTTTAATTTCGGACTTCAGCGAAATATTTTCACTTTCCAATATATTTAAACGAAGGTTGTACGATCCTATTTCATTTCTGAATTCATTTAGTTGGTTTGTAAGATCATTAAAGTCTTTTTTAAAATCTCTGCTGATGGATGCTCTAAATTCAGAAAATTTCGAATCTAATACGTTTTTTAACATATCGACGGTTAGGGATTGGTGGCTAGTGCCAGAAGTTTTTTTTTCAGTACCTACTCCATGCTGCAAATCATCACATGACATGTTCGTAACATCTAATATGCTATTCTGCGTTTCATCGTCACAATGGAGTAGTTGGGGTTTGCGAATCGGAGTACTATCGTTCCTATCTTTGCGCTGCGTAGTGTTTTCACACAAGTTGCATCTCCAAGCCCCGATTTTAGTATAGTTGGCCATGTAAGCTGCGGAAGTTATGTTAAGGCATTGATAGTGGTAAGGAGCTTTACAGAGGCAGCATTTAATCAAATCCGTTAATTCCACCTTTCGTTGACAGGCCAAGCAGTTCATCTTTGTAATAGAAAGTATAGTCAATGTGTAGGTAGATACGTGGGTATGTATGCGTAAAGCTGTTGGCGTTAGATAGCACTTAGACGGGTAAGAGGCTACGAGAATTTGTGTACTCACACGCAGTTTTAATATGTCGCGCTGCAATTGGTTGCCTGTTTCGTAGTAGACAAGACTACGAACTACGACGCACAGTGCTGTCCCTTTCTGGTCTCGCTACGCGTAGACAGCTGATACACTGGTACTTGGATACAGACGTTAACGGTTATTTTAAAATTTAGTTTATATATCTTGATTTTTCGCGTTAACAATGGGTTTTTATAAAATCCACTTTTACTATCGTGGGCCTCGCAATGTTCTCTTCATTAGAGTATAATTTTTGTTCCAAAAAACTGGTTATATACTATTTTTTTCCGACAATTATTAGGAGTTGAATTTTAGCATTACCGTATGTAAGTAGTGTTTTCGACTGACTGAATTTGCACTACCCCATTTCTTCCAGTGGGCATACATAAGTGTCGACTAAGGGTATTGGGGCTTTTTAGGTGATGCAGTTGGAGACCCATCGCCAACAACCTTTATTTAACCATCTTTTCCCCTCTCAATTTTCCAAAAGTGGCTGAGGAGTTTCTAATTCCATAACTCTGGCTACCCCTTCTAGGGATTTATAGCTGGGCGATTCCGCTATAGACGATTTGCGACATTATTTTTTTAATCACGTTATTAGTTATATTTTTTGTTATTAGTGAAAAGAAGAAAGTCGAAATTTGATATAAAATCTATTTTTATCTGATTTTACTCAATATTTGCTTTTCGGGCGCATAACTAAAGTTTACTATCCAAAGAGTCGTTAAAAACTGTAAAATCATGGCTGTTAACACTGACGCGAAACAGCTGTCGCTGACAGTTTCAGGTATGTTTCACCGGCTGAACGTGTAGTGACCATATTTATTTATCCTCATATATCGAAAAATGTAAGTATATGTAGTTATTTATTGAGTATTATAGACTACTAGATCACATTGTTAACTTGTTGCACCCGCGATACAAAAGATATAAAAGTTTATTTTTTTCACAGAAATGAAGAGCTATTATTCTGAAACTTTGCAAAAGTAAGAAGAAATTAAAACTTTACTTAAATGAATCGTTTTTACGAGTGTAATGATTGCTAGATTAAAATAAACCTTATCTAAAATTGGTTGCACCCGCGATCTTAATGTCAGATCGCGGGAGCAAATTTTTATCACTTCACCTTTTTGTGTAATTAATGACATATTTTGTTTTTTTGTTATGCCTTGATAATAATATATGGTAAATACGATTGATGATATATATTTAATATGTGTTTTTATTTACATTTTGTTTGTTTTAGAGAATTTTCGGTCAAATTGACAACAGGGCAACTCAAGGAAACAGCTGCATTCTTCATTAAAAGAAAATCCTGAGCTTCATGCCAAACATCATCGGCACCGTCGGGAAAGAGCTCGTGATACCAAACGGAGGAAAGTAATGAAAAGGAAAACGGAGACAGATAAAGATTTGAAAATATTGGCTAGAATCCGATCCGAAGAAAGAATGCAGGCAACTAGAAAGTGGCGTAAAGAAGAACAAGTTTAACAAGCTTGTACTAGATAGGAATAGATAGCTTCTATAGATAGTCCTCGTAGGGAAGGCTGTAGCAAAAGTAAATCGTAATCTACCATTACCAAAGCTGTGGATGTTGTATAAAAAATTGCTTCTGAATTCCATATTGCTCAATTTGACGAAAATGACATCCCTAAAGCAGCGCCTCGAATGCTAACGGATGAATGGAAAAAAATGATTTGTTATTTTAATAATAGGGATGAAATAAGCAGCCAAATGCCCGGCTGCTTCTGTTTAATCTCCTGTCTTACCGAAAGATATTTATTAGATATTTGTGCTAGTTAGTATGTAATTGTAGAAAAAAATATACTCAATATCGTTATGTGGGAATGTGTCAGAGCGATAGCGTATGAAGACGGAGAAGTCAGAGTACAATTTATGACGACAATTGAGGGCAAACTTTACACAGAAATCGTTAAATCGAAGACGGGCAATTTGATGAAATTATCGCAAAGCTGGAAGCTCCAGAGAAAAAGACTGAAGGAAATAGAATGATAATACAATTTTAAATACATATTTTTGCAAATATTGACGTATTTGCAAAAATACATTAATATAAGTGATAACAAAAGTATGCTAATTAGTAATAAATATGTTTAGTTCTCTGATTTTGTTTCTATATAAGTTAAATTGATGTTTGTATTCACTTAAATTAGACTGGTTTCACCCGCGATAATTTAATGTTGCACCCGCAATGGATTAAAAAACGAATAATTCATTGTCTATTTTCTTTTAGTTTAGAATTTTTGTTTTATTTACTTTGTTACTTAAGCAGCCTACAAAATACTAAGGCATAACATATTAAATGTATCACAATTAACAGATTTATGCGTTTCCTGTCTATGATCTGGAAAGGTTGGGCCAAATATGTTGCACCCGCGATGGCACTTTGAACCTTCCTCCTAGCTTTTTAAATACTATTTGAAAATCTTTCTCAACTAATATAAAGGGAAAATATTAAAATGTAGCCTTTTAAAGACTCATTTCAATAAAAATGTTTTTTATTTAATTAAATCGAACTAAAACATGCGTCTAAATGTTGCACCCGCGATAATGGAATGACCCAGCTGTGAGTATATACATGTATGTATGTTTAAAATAACAATATTTTATTCTATGAAAATATCTGGTACTTTTAAAACTGTTCAAATATGTCTGTATCCGCACCAAGAAAAAAAGGCTCTGTTTTATATTGGTGTATAACTGTGCAGTATCAGAAACACCTATCTCGCTTTAAAGACCCACTGGTGCTCAATGTTTTCAAGCAGAGCATGATTGTCAATTGAAACTGTTTTGTTTGTTTATTTTAATACCCTCTGTAGTAAAATATGTTTTAACGAAAGGCCTGTTAACATGGTATGCTTTATTCTTCCCTATAGAGATCAGGAAATACTATTACATGGTTTTCAAAAACCATCCACACATGATGTTTAAAATAAAACAACTTTGCCTTCAGCATATTTGTAATTAGTCATATACTCATTTTTGTATTGTCAACTTATTTACACTATGTAACATTGTTTTTCTACAACATCTAATATCACTTTGTTCAAATTTGTAATATCGGAATGCACCATATTCCTCACATACAATATATTTGGTGTCTAAACCCTTGATATGATTAAATTTTCTTCATAAGGGTAGACAGAGAGTACTAAGTACACAGTGTTCTAGACTATCATATAAAGAAAACTTTAGAAATAGAAACAAAAACATATTTCAAAAACTTTCTAAATTAATAAATTATAATCATATATAAAACAAAAGACTGAAACTGGTAGTAATAAAGTTACTAATTTTTATTAACGTTCCTTTTTAAGGGTGATTTCTCTAATATTATTTATTTACACCAACTAGTTGCACAGATTAGATTATAATGTTGGAACTTGGGATGAGTATCTTAAACATCAATAAATATAAGGTAAATAAAAATAATTTCTTTAAAATATTCCAAGTTGCACAAGATAAATTACATTCAAGTTATCTCTGTTTACCCCTTTATGATTTGTTATCTTTGTTGAAGCAATAATGCAACAAAATAATAATGATCAAGTCAATTATTTGGCTTATTCCGATTATCCACCCTAAAAAATCCTCCCTAAGTCGGATATTCGGAAACGCATGTCCGATTATCCACCCTGAACGGGGTGGATAATCGGAATTCATAATAAAATGTTTCTTCCGATTTTTTACCCCAAGTACAGTCAGTCACAGAAACATACTCACAACCTGGTCCAAGAAACTTCAACAGAGATATACATACCTACTTTCCTACTTACAGTCTGAATAAAATTATCCTGGTTGAAAGTTTTAATTTAATATTTATTGTTAAACGAAAAACTTAAGTAATCTTAAAAAAAATAAAAAATTGCAGGTAAGCAACTGTAGATTTGGGAGAAAACCATTTAAATTGACTGTTGTGACAAATGAAACCATAACAAGAAAGAAACTCGTAACAAAAAATAACAAAATTAAAACTTAGGGTCTTTTCACCACTGACACACAATAAATAATAATTTACATGTTCCTGTAAAGGACTGTACGTAGGCAGGGTAGAAAATCGGAAGAAACATTTTATTATGAATTCCGATTATCCACCCCGTTCAGGGTGGATAATCGGACATGCGTTTCCGAATATCCGACTTAGGGAGGATTTTTTAGGGTGGATAATCGGAATAAGCCAATTATTTATTTCTTCAAACCAAAATGTAATAGCCGCCGAGAAGCTGCAATTTTAGAAAATCCAAATAGTATTTTTTCGTCAATAGCATCTTATCTATGTATGCCAACATCGCTTACGAAACCTGCATTCAGCACTCATCTGAAAGCATTGCTTAAAAATGGCAGGTATCATTGAGGTATTCCCAGGTTTCAGGTAAAATAAAATGTGCAAATATATGTCTTATGTGACTTAGCATATACCTACATACAAAATGACAATTCAGCGAGTGTATTATACAGATTCAATGATGTCACTGGTCTTAGGTATGATATACTAGAAGATCTCCAGAATCTTGTATGTTTTATGAATATTCATTGCTTCCTACATTACTCAAAATTATGCGATCTTGATGCCTGCAATCAAAATAAAATAAGCTCTAATAGATTCTCATTTTCTCTTGTTTACTGTTGGGTAACATATTGTTTAAGGAAGATCTATCACCGTCAAGGTCTTGACTTATCCTCCATGGTATCAATTGGGGCATTGCATAAGTTAATTACAATAGATGACTGATGACAATGATGACTGTCAAGTGGTAATTATATGCTCACAAGCATTAGTTGAAGGTGTACAATCCTTCATTGAATCGACAATATTTGTTCATAAAGAAAATCTTAATTTGTTATTTACAAATGTGGGTGGGACTGTGTATTTATGACATTAGTACTACCTACTTAATAATCTTTCCTAAGAGTACCCTACCCCAACAACAACATTCACTTTTACAACCACAGGCGAATAATATATGAATATTACAAAGTCTCCAAATAAAAATGTACATGGATACCTACTATTACCTACTAGTCATGAAATTTTAAATTATTATCCATGTCTATTTATATTGTAGCCTTGGTTTTCTTCATATAATAAATGAATTAGACTGAATAGGCATATTATTAATACAACCACTATATTCTACCAACTAAAATTAAACAATAAATACAACTAAACAAAATTAACTCTAAATTATGTATTAAAATTAAGTGTAAACTATAAATGTTTATAAAAAATACCAATTTTACTTATTTTCACACCCAAAAATTCTTTAAAACTTGTAGGGTTCTACCCATACGACTTACATGCAAATAATTTACAATAATTCCATATTTGTATGATTCCAATGGTCATTTCTTTACATCATTACATTCAAGAACAACAATATCCACGCCTTGTCTGTAATCCAATATTGTTACTAAAACTTATTTATATATTTTTGTATCAATATTTATATGTAGTATTTCTTTGAACCAATAGTAAACATGGTTCCTTTGTATCAAGTGTCATTTACTTATGCCTAAAATGCCCTAAATATAAGGTACATATCTGTAACCTTCATTTGAATGTGATTAACACTTACAGTACTAGTTTAATAGTAATTGGTTCTTTCATCTGCCAAAAAAGATTAAGGCATGGTTTTAAAAGTCCGGCTACCCCAACTGGTTTTTAAGATTTTAGATAGTTATAGAGCAAGAGCCCGCGATGGCCAGACCTTAGTTATAGTATAAAGTCTAAAAGTTTCTCTGCGTATGTCCACTATACAGCTAAGAACGATCCCAGGCTATGAAACTTGGGTCGCCCCGGCTTTGGCAGGTAACAGGTAGTAAAGGTGTGTAAAAATGTATCTCAAATTAGGTATAGCATAAAGCTTAGTTTTCATATATTTTATTAGTGGTGATCTTAGAAATCGCCTCGTCCACAGCCAGACACTTAGTACAGTTGCAACCCCCTGCCAGACACCCTTAAAGTACGGTTAATTTTAATGATACTTTAGTTATAGTATAACATCTGAATTTTATATATGTTATTTGGAGAACTATAAAATGATGTTTCCTCAGTAGCCAGACAATTTGTATGGTTCCCCTATATTGCCAGACACGTTAAAGGTCTATTCGCTAGGTGCAAAGTAGGGGGTGGGGGAACACGAATCGATCACATCGCGCACTGTGGCAAAAAAAGGAACATTCGGCGGCTAATCAAGTGTAATTGATATGATGGAAAATATTCATAGTAGTAAAATTGACAAATAATGCCAAGTTAATATATTTTCGCGTATCGGAAATGAAGGAAAAACATTAATCTGCAATATTTATACACATAGTGGCAAAGATATATGTTACTCTGAAGTTAAAACTGAAATATCAAGCAATTCGAAGATTATCAAGTTTGGCAAAAAAAACCAAGCACCAAGGATGTAATACTATTGTAAAGACTTTTGCTCATCAAGCAACCTTTCTTACGAATGCCGGCCTGCCTATTATTCCCTCCTTATAGTATATAAAAAATTGTTTGCAAAATATTGAAAATTTTATTGAATTAAATATTTAAATTAAGCATATAAAACTCTACAACCTAATTTATTACATTTATGGATTGTTGATTTAAAGATTTATCTGCGTACAATTTTACTAAACATTTTTTTTTTAAAACTTAATTTTTGGTCTCTAATAATTTTAAATAATAAATTTTCTTGATAAATCTAAAAATTTGTTTATTACAGAATGTAAAATAAAGGATAGCTGATGCGCAGTAAAAGATCGCCGTGGACCGAGCGCACTATCTCACTCGCACCCATTGCGCATATGCCCATCGCGCTCGCGCCTACAATAGACCTTTAACGTGTCTGGCAATATAGGGGAACCATACAAATTGTCTGGCTACTGAGGAAACATCATTTTATAGTTCTCCAAATAACATATATAAAATTCAGATGTTATACTATAGCTAAACTATCATTAAAATTAACCTTACTTTAAGGGTGTCTGGCAGGGGGTTGCAACTGTACTAAGTGTCTGGCTGTGGACGAGGCGATTTCTAAGATCACCACTAATAAAATATATGAAAACTAAGCTTTATGCTATACCTAATTTGAGATACATTTTTACACACCTTTACTACCTGTTACCTGCCAAAGCCGGGGCGACCCAAGTTTCATAGCCTGGGATCGTTCTTAGCTGTATAGTGGACATACGCAGAGAAACTTTTAGACTTTATACTATAACTAAGGTCTGGCCGTCGCGGGCTCTTAGACTATTATTGGAATACTACAATCGAAAAAAGAGGTTAATATGGTAAATGTTTGGAAGAAAAAATGCCCCTGACTTCAAGCATAACAACTATTAGAAAACAACATTCACTTTAAGCTTAAGTTTGCATTAGTTATAAAGCAAATTAGAAAAACAGGCAACTAAAAGACTCTAAAATGGTCACCTTTGCATTTTGTCCTTGTACTTTTCTATATTGTATGTCCTAAAGAATTCTTTTCCATATTCGAATGTTGCTATCATGATAGCGCATGCAGGCGCCACTTTAAATATTCGAGGTAAAAGTCCGATGAATAATCCTTTGTATCCATGACTTCTATATATATTTAAAACAATATCTTTCATATTCGATGCCCGTTGAGGTGATCTACCATCTGAAATAAGAAATGTTTAATTTTCTTCAAATTGATACTCTTCTTACGAATTCTATCTTGAAAAGAGTGAGACCATTAGGAATGAACTGTTCTTTAGACTTCAGCTGTGTAGTATTGGCTTGGAATAGCACTACCTAATGGCTTCACGTGGGATTCTTAAGAGGCGACTAAGAGTATTGGGGCTTATAAAGAGATCTTTTACAATCTTTTCTACAATTTTCTTATTCTGAAGCTCTGGCCCTTTTAGGAAATTATATTCGTTAGTATAAGTTTTTTATTATTCAGACAGTTTTAGAGGTTAAACACAATTTTTTTTTCTATACAGTTAAAGTGAAGCAACATCGTAAGATTAGTTACTTACCACTTCTCGCGGCTTATTCAGAGAATTCTGATTTGAGAGACCACCATGTATGGGTTATGAACTAGGGGCTAGGGTATTGGTCAATGATTGGTGAAAGACTATCACTAATGATACATTACTTTCACTATCTTTCCCCCAATTACCTTCCAAAAATAGCTGAGGAAATGCTAATTCTGAGGTTCTGGCAACCGCTATTTAGGATTCATATCCGTGAGAATATGTATACATGTATGTATTGGAATAAACTGACATTGTTACCAACATATTCAGCTAATCATCATAGACTTAAAACAATGGATAATAAAGTAAAATTAGCATAAAACCATTAGTAACCTACCTGTGTATATTTCTTTTTCTCCTAATTCAATTTGTTGGTGCGTTTTCACGACGTCAAATGGTAATGTGATGAACGCAGCAAGCTGTAAGTAAGTACAATTTTTTTTGTACCACATTCAAAGGTTAATTTATTAGTCACATTCGACTAATAAATTAATGATTGTAGAAAGTGATGTACATGTATTTGTGATTATAGCCAAAAAACATTTCTTTTTCTCTACTGAATAGAAAAGTACTTATCCATTACTTCCCGGGGATGTGGTATGAGGCAACTTATGGTTTTGGGGCTTTGTAAGTGATATTGCTAAAATGGCTATCAATCACAAACCACCATTTATTTTACAACCTTTTTCACCATTCCCCTTCCGATGGTGACAAGGGTAATTAACTTCCAAAAGTGAGTATAGGTATAGGTCAGAATATGTAGTAATCAGCTATCATAACTATTAAAGGAGAGAAATTAATATGAGGGCACAAGATTAAAATATTCTTTACGACGTTTTTTATCACGATTATTTAATTTACGTACTCATACAGCTCCGCTAACCATACATAAGACCCATTTAAGTAGAACGAAGACAAACATGTGTGAGGAAGATTATTACAATCACGTGATTTGTTTATGGTTTGAGCTCATGAAGAGGATGGATGACAGTAAATTAGTGAAAGAGATCTATAGAGCCAATGTGGAAGGTAATGTTAGTAGAGGACGACCACGGAGGGCACACCTGGACCAAAAGGCAGGCGTCCGAAGTACGAAGATTAAAAGATTGATGGCTGTAAACGAAGCTAGAGAGGTTTCCCAGGATCGAACAAAGTGACAATCAATATAGTCTCTGTCTACCCAAATTGGAAATAATGGCGTGGATATGTATGTGATTTGTTTAGTTTTTCGTAAATCTTTTTATTTTATTAGCATTGGTTCCCTTATCCAGGAAATAATCCGTGTAAACGTAACTGTGATGCAATTCATTTATTTTAGAGAACATGGTGTTTTTAATTTATTTGAGAGGTCTTTTCGTTCCACAAACCACCAAAGGAAACAAGGTGAAACTCAAAAGTTAAATGTTTCTAACAGAATCAATTTTTGTTTGCAAGTGCAATGAAACATTAGATTTTAATAAAAATATGTTTAAAAAAAGGTGAATAACTAGCAAAGAAAATTCAATTTTATAATAACATTTTATATACTTACACTGCCAGCTACAATGCCACAAAAGAAATTCGTAATAAACAAATTCTTTTCACTATCTGGCTTTTCCATCACCTTTTTCGTCGACTCAAATGTGGTCCAATAAATACCTGAAAGGGATGAATATTTCGATTAAGCTAAGTGAAAACTTAAATTAAAATTTATAGTTTGTTATATTTTTATACTTTATCATATTTTTAAAAACCTCTAAATATATTTAGTTTTTTTTTTAAAAATATGATGTCATCTCTTGATAATTATTTGCATACATAAAACTTTTTTTTATGTATTGAGTTGTATATTGTGAGTTTAAAAGAGCACAAATCTATTTCTTTCTATAGACTAAGGGTATAGGGTTCAAGTGACTGTTTGGCGATGTCGCAAAGGCCTATAACTTACTGTCCGTTATTTTACAATCTTTTTTTAATTTAAACACTAGAAGTAAGTATCTTGGGATAATAGTTGTGTCTATGATTTGGTATTGATTTGTTTTTTTTAATGTACAGGAGCACCCTTGTATATTGATTTGATTTGTTAGTATATGTTGTAATAGCGAATAGCGGCAACAGAAGTACAAAACTGTAATTTTCAATAGAAAAAGTATCATAGTTCTTGAGATAATACAGCTTGGTGACATACAGACAGCAGAGTCTAATGAATAGGGTCCCTTTTTACCTTTATCATCAGAACCGTAAAAAAACTGTCATTATTATTGTCTCCCTATCAAGCTAGCGGATTATAGGTTTTTTTCATCTCCACTCTTATTTGCTGTGTAGTGTTGACTTAGAATAGCAATAACTCATTTTTTACTGTTGTTGGATGATGTAGCTGGAGAACCTTCACTTATATTGGTTGCCATTCCCCGTTTTGTCCAAAATTTCCAAATAAGGCTGAACAATTTATAGTTCTAAAACGACGTCTACCACTTTTTAGGATTTATAGCCTTGAGTATATTTGTAGCTGTGTAGTGTTGGCTTAGAATAGCACTTTCCCATTTCTAAGGGTATTGGTGCTTTTTAAGTGATTGTTTGGCGATGTTGTTGCAGAATCATAGCCATTGTATTAAAATCTTTTGCCCACTCAACTTCCAAAAGTCGCTGAGGAATTTCTTATTCCGAAGCTCTATTATAGCCACGAGTATGTGCATGTTAATTTAATGTTTTTTTTTTATTTAACCTTATGTTCAAAGTAGCAACTTACATTGACATTACCTGAAAAGGGTACATCACGTAATAACGTTGAACTCAAGCCTCTGAACAGTCCTCTATAACCTTCATATTTAATGACATCTGATAAAGCTGATGTGATCTCTGAAAATAAATAAATTTGTAGTTTTAATTAGCAGACCATACAAAGGAGTTTGATTAAAAGTCTTAATATAAGAATGGGTTGACTTTGGATATTTTAAATGTCTATAATAACTGTTTGGCTGATATTGGTATGACTTGAAAAAATTAATAACTAGCTGCATGAAATCAGCTCTTTTGAATTTAATGTATTTTATATGTCTTCAACTTATATCATGATCCAATGAGAAACTTAGAAAAGGAATTAAAAATAAAACAAAACATTACACTTTTTCCTAAATTTAATCCCTTTGGGAAATGGGGATGTGAATAGCAAAATAACTTTTATTTTTCAAACCATCTAAAACAAAGCTAGGTGATTAGCCAAATTTAATAATTAGGTCCTTTAGAGTGTATTTAAAAATTTATACAAATATTCAATACAGGAATGTGTAGAAACAGTCGAAATTGTTGGATGGAAAGGGCTGAAATGTGGATACTTACCACCATAGGTTAATTTCATAGATTGCATTTTTGTCCGTATTAATTCTAAAGGGCTTACTATTGAAACTGCCATTATCCTAGCTGTTGCACCAGATACTAAAGGTATCCACAAAGGCTGAGCATCTGAAAATCAAATATATTTTTAACCAATCATAAACTTCTATTTTATTATACTGTAAAATAAATATTATTAACTTACCATTTCCTGACCAGATGTTGTATTTTTTCTTTATATTATATCTTAGTTGTTCATAGGAAACAAAATATATAACAGTGCAAGGTAAAGCTAACACCAATGTAGGACTCAGGCCTGACCATAATGCAGGAACACCTTCAAGTTTTGCTATTTTATAAAAGGCATCCTAAAAAAGATAAAAGGGTTTTAAACTATTATTGTGTATTAATGGTTTAACTTAAACACACCTCTACAATTAAGTTTAGATAATAAGTTACAAGGCTATAAATAGTCCTAGTTAATGCTGATTTTTTCACACTATTAGTTGACCTGTCATTTTGCATAGGTTACCTATTACTTTTTATGCATGTCAGTCATGTGTAGTGGAAGGTAAGAGATAAAAAGGACATGTGATTAACCCATACACACAAGTTGAGTAACAGATTTCAGAACACAAGTAGCAGTATTTAAATTCAGTTATGCTTGTGTTGTAACTAGGTAAATTTCATTAAAATAATGTTTTTTATTAATATACTCACGAAAGTGCCATGAAAGTGTACTCTTCTTGGTACAAGTGCTGTTTCTCCACATGGGCACAGATGCTCCATTAACCCATTGCAATATAAGTAACATTTGTTTGATAGAAGGGCTTTTTGTTGTGCTTGAAGTCTTATTTTTACTACATCCAGGGGTGTCACTGAAATTGCACAATGTTTCATCAGTTTACTAAATGTACAACATTGTATTATTTATAGTTCAGAATATAACTTGTTTAGTAATGCGTAAACACTTGACAATGATAAATAATTAGATAAACATGAGAATGCAAAATGTAACATTAAAAAACCACGTATAATTCTGTATAAAAACATATATTTTACGAATAACAAAAGGTCGCAGGTATATTTTCGCTATAAACATGACATCATAACTATAAAACAATACGGTTAAAATAACTTACTAAATAAAGAGGTTATCAGTGCACCGGAACATGCTGATATTATTTGTTGGAATGGTGTTATTCGAAACTGAGGATCATCTTCGCGAATCATTACGCTAAAATATTTTTGAGCTTGCCTATAAATAAAAATGCAATAAATAGCTGAGTAAAATTTTAAACACTAATTTTCTAAACAATTTTGTTATTCTCCGATTTTTTTTAACCACATCTGACTGAACAACTGACCGAACGAACGAAACCATTCGGTACGGTACGGGAATGACACTGACAAATGACGGGCGGGGGATATTTTACATTTTACTGACTACTTATTGATGGAATTTCTTTAAATGTTTACTTTGTTTTGTATATACCCCTTTCATTAAAACTTTGTGTCATTTCATCAAGGTCCATAATATAAAATTATAATGCATTCTTTTTGTTCATATTGATAATTTTGTAGTAATTATTTTGTTGGTAATATTTATTTAATTTTTCAACCATGAATGATCAATGAGTGTATGTAAATCAGTTTCAATTTTTTTTTTAACTTTTCAAAATGTGTTTTCTTTTCACTGGACGTTGGCAAAGTTACTGTGTTAAAACACGGTCAAAGGCCATTGAAGAAAAATTGATGGAATTTCTAGACTTGACTGAACAGATCTGATTCACAAAATCGAAAGCTATTATCATTATATTATCTGAGCTATTATGTAAGTCCACTGACCTCCATTATACTATATAAGTACGCGTACTTATATAGTATAATGGAGGTCAGTGTGTAAGGCATATTAGATACCGAGCATGGAAGTAATATCTAAATAGGAATGCGCACTGGCGTCCTAAATTGTCCTGAACAAGCATGGCTAACTAGATAGCTGTGTCTTGTTTTAAGCAGGATGACCATCTGTTGTTGATTTAACGCGAGTTCCTCTAAAAGTTACAAAAACACTTATATTTACATACATACATATTCTTAATTAATAGATTATTAAAGAAGGGGTAGCCAGTCCTTGAGAATTAAAATTTCCTCAACTTCTTTTTGAAGTTGAGTTAAAAATTGATGGTAAGTAATGGATGGTGGTATTAAAAGAATGATAAAGAAATAACTTTAAAAAAAGCCCAAGTTTTCTCTTACGATGCGTGGGTAGAAAAATATTTGAGCTATGTTTAAACGACACTACACAGCATCTTATTTAACTTATATTACATACATACATATACTCACGGCTATAAATCCCTTGAAGGGGTAGCCAGAGCTGAGAAATTATATTCACTTATATTATTTGTTAGAAATAGAAAGTTCACGATAGTTTACACTATATTTTGCTGTCTTAACCATTTTCCAATTTTACCGATTATTTAATTTAATAAATTATTTATTTTCAAGTTGATAGATGACGATAATATTTAAAACAATTTATTAAAAAGGAATAGTTAATAAAATTTCTAGGACGTTTCTCTGCTTAACAGTGTTGTAAAGATTATAAGCTTTAATGCGAGGTGAGAAAATTGCATTATTGTGTGCTATATTTTTGTAAGTACGCTCTCCTGTTAAATAAGTACTTTCATGGTACCGAGTTTTGTGATGCAAACATGCTTTTGTCGTTAATATGAGGAGACATCCAAAACACATTACATTACATTAGGATGGTCGTTCTCCAATTCCATACAAAACGACAGCCAAACACGTTATAAATCAAATGTCAAACGTTTTTTTGGATCACAGTTTGGGCTTTCACTTGGATTATGTAAATAAAATAAATAAATAAAAAAGCCTTTATTTCTACTACTTATAACTTTAAAGGTTTACATGCATAGAATATTATAATGTACTTAAAATTAATTAAGTTAAACATTTTCACATATTACATGAAATATTTAAAATAATGTACATTCTAATTAATTCATCATTCACATAATATAAATAAAATTCTAAATAAAAACATTACTAATTAGTGGATTGATTTCATATATGTAACCACAGCATAAACTACAACATTCAAGTTTTTGAAAATACTTAGATGGGATTCTGTTAGATTCAATGGTGGGGGGTAATTATTATGAATTAATTTGTCAGGTTTTTTTCGATTTTTAGTTTTTAGTTAAATAATATAATAAAATAATGACCTTACCTTACGTAACTTTGAGTTTCCACATGCATGCTACATGGATAATTGTAAAAGCAGCTTTATAAGCCTTATACACGATCGGTTTCCGACCGCCGACCATCATGTCCTTTGTTGAGTTGATATAAAAATGGGCAGGGTAGAAGTCTGTTGTTCCAACCGATATTTGGTTAATGTCAAGGGCCTTGGTCGGAATCGCATCTCTTCCGATTGAACTGACAAGTTGATTCCAACCACCGATCGTGGAGAACGAATACAAAATCGGTTGTTCCGACCAAGGACACATGGTCGGTGGTCGGAAACCGATCGTGTATAAGGCTTTTTACAAATAGAGCATGCATGATATGCTTTACTTCGTTCAGTTGTTCTTTCACTCGTTCGTTTCGTTCAGTAAGTAAAGTCAATAAATTTATTTGAACGTCAATATCGAAAAATTGAAATGAAGTTCTGAATTTGTGACATATTGTGAACTTTTAGAATCCGGCAAAAATCTTTTATCGTACACATTTACTGGATAGATTCAATGAGTTTTGCTCATTAAAATGTTTTCTTCTGTACCGAGGCACCTTTTGTAAGTACACTTTATGTTTTTAGTTTACATAATATGACAGGTATTATATTATTGACTAAAAAGGAAGTCCCGTCCAATTCAGAGCGTAATGTGTAAAAATGTTTTGCTATTGTTTATTTTCTTGCTCAGAACCGAACCTATGTATAAGTAAATAATTGATTTTCATTTTGGGAATATATTCCCTTCCCAGAAGGCAGAATCTTTAATAGAGATTTTTAAATGTATATAAGTAACCTGCACAAAAAATACAAATAATAATAAAAATATGAGGCGTATTTAATATTTCTTATTTTGCTGTTATAGTTACTATGACTTAGAGAACACAGCCTAAATAATTACCACACACCAATATATTTCATTCAACCTTAACTGGTATGCAGAGAGAAAATGGACAGTATATTGAATGTTAAAATTTACAAAATAACTTATTTGCAAATATGCTTATTACTTTTTATCTCAAATAACATCTACACTTTAAATAAGGAATTGATTTTTATTATGACTACAAATGGGAATGCCATTGTATTCCGAAGAATTTAGGAGGCCATGTAAAACATATTAAAAGACATATTTAACCCTCAGCCTTTTATATTCTTTTTTCTTTCTTTCTCAATGACGTATTTTTTTAATTGAAACAACTTTTGATTTTCGGATATTTTAATCGCGTATTATTACATTATTTTTAAAGCCCGACGTTTCGAAAACTTTTCAGTTATCATGGTCACGGGAAGACTGAGGTGTTATTTGTCATTATACAGTACTATAAAATTATTAATACTAACTACCTTCACAAAATTTTAAGTTACATTTGCGTTTAATATTTGCTATGTACAAAAAGAGCTAATGTTATCTGGAGTCTTGCTAGTGTTCTTCCCTCGCTTGGTTGTGCTTGGAAGAACACTAGCAAGACTCCAGATAACATTAGCTCTTTTTGTACATAGCAAATATTAAACGCAAATGTAACTTAAAAAATTTGTGAAGGTAGTTAGTATTAATAATTTTATAGTACTGTATAATGACAAATAACACCTCAGTCTTCCCGTGACCATGATAACTGAAAAGTTTTTGAAACGTCGGGCTTTAAAAATAATGTAATAATACGCGATTAAAATATCCGAAAATCAAAAGTTGTTTCAATTATAATGTGCAATCGTGAAAATCTTAGAAAATACTAAGTATTTTTTTTTAATACACAATCATATATACTAAAGGCGCCACAGTATCTTTGGCAATAATCTCATCAACTATTGAACTGAAACAGAAGTTCACAGATGATTTAATTATGTAACTCTAACCAGCACTTAAAAATGACAGCAATAACAAATACAGAAAATATATTGGGGGGGCTGTTTATATAGCCAATAAGATATTTAGCCGTTTTTTACGCTTTGGGACTTGGGTTAAAACTGTGTTAAATGTTAAGTCATATTGTGTGATTTAATCATAAGCCATATTAAACATCCTTTAGAAATCTACTTTAGCTGAGATCATGCCTCATATTCATGTGCACCCACAAAACCCAGCAGTCAGCTGGCAATAATTATTTAGTAAATGAAAGTGCCCTAAGAACAATAAACAAGGGAAAACCATTGTTAAACTACACAAATCTGTCTTGACCAAAAGTTAGTACTTTGAAAAACAGGTGAAAAATGATACTCATCGATCTCCACTCTCTACTCTCCACTCATGTTCCACCAGTACATATGTCATCTTTTGAGTGATATATAGTGTGGAAGTTATTTTGTTATTTTAATATATTTATTTTTAAAGACCTCTCCCTATGTGACTACATCTACACAAATATACATACATACATACATACATATTCTCACGCCGTCAGTTCCCATTGGGGTAGGCAGAGACCATCGATCGCCACCTTGTACGATCCTGACAAACCTCTCTAGCTTCATTCACATCCATCAATCTTTTCATACATGCTCTTTTATTCTTCGTACTTCGGACACCTGCCTTTTTGAGCACATTTTCTATTTGATCTAAATGTGTCCTCCGAGGTCGTCCTCTACTAACATTACCTTCCACATTGGCTCTATAGATCTCTTTCACCACTTTACTGTCATCCATCCTCTCTATGTGCCCAAACCATCTCAACATTCCTTTTTCTATCTTTCTTACAATATCATCTACACAAATATAAATTAGGATAAGTGCAGTAACTTAAGAGTTATGATATATTTAAAAAAAAATGGCTTCTGAAGAACCCTTACGAAATCTGGCATTAATATTCTAATTGTAAATGCAGTGTATAAGCTATGCTCATGCCAAGTTTGATCAAGATCCAGCCAGTAGAATTTGCGTCATCCGCAGACATGCAGGCAGACCTAGGACCAGTTTTATTATAGAATAGATAGATTTTGCAATGTGCAAATTTTTATCATTATCAATATTATTAAACTTCAAACATAGTATCAAAGTGATAACAAACATTTTATTCCGACTGATTTTATCTATACTGTTATCATTTTATGCTGCCTTTTGTGCATAATATTACTAGTTGACTTAAAAAATTATGATGTATCTACCTGATATTTTATAAAAATACTGCACCTCAAACTATCCTTATTCATTGTTGTGTTTTCCCTCAAATTATGCTCAGATTTTCTCCATGTCACATTGGATACATTCAACTCATCTCAAACATTCACGCCGAATATCACCGAAGGGGTTGGCATAGGTACTAATACTTCTGAACATCATGTGAAATATGATAATTCTAATTTTCACATAAATTCTAATTCTACTAAAAGTATTCTATAAAAAAATCAAGCAAAACTACGAATGATTGGGAACTCAAGTACCTACGGAGTGCATTTTATTATCTCAGTGAGTAAATACAAAATCCAATTATCATGGCTATAACTACATAAATGGTTAGTTAGGTGAAGTTTTCTTATCAACAAGTAATTGTAATCTTCATGCAATCGATAACACTTAACAACTCTTTCCTCCTCTTCGTAGAGCAGAACCTACACGAAGATGGGGCATTCAAAACAACAATAATTGTTAAGAGAAATATAAGCTAACTCCCAAATTAATTCGCCTAAGGGGTAGATAGAGCTTTAGAATGAACAATTCCTCAGCCACTTTTGGAATTAAGGTGGAGAAAAAATTGTACAGTAAAGGTTGTTTGGTGATAGGTTTCCAGCTGTATCGCTTAACATTTCGTAAAAAGCCGTAATACTATAATTCACTTGTTACATTTCCCTCGTGAAGAAATGAGTTAGTGCTATTCCAAGCTGACATGACATAGTTCATAATATTACAGATGTGCTATTCGCTCTTGAATATAATTGCAAATAGCAGTCAATAGAACAATACGAATATTAGAAACGTTGTGAGTTTTACATACCGTCGTTTGTCTATAATTAGCTTTATGACATTGGGCATACTTGACGTGCAAGCCAAATTCATATAATATTTTGGCAAACCATTCAAAAGGTGAACTTTGTGACTAATCTTAATTTTCCAACCAGATGTTGTGACGAATGACTTAATTACCTTTCCAAAATCTTACATACATAGTATACTAACAGTTATAATTCCCTAGAAGGGGTAGCCAGAGAATTGGAATACAAAAAACCTAAGCCAATTTTGTAAGCTGAGTGGGGAAAGAAGGATATAAAACTAATTTACAATTTCATAAGGGTTTTGTTTCTGTTACACACAAACGAAATAAGGCTTGAAAAACTTTTAATTAAAAAACAGGAGATCAGAATGTAATGAGGTCAGCTGGAAACATAAAAAACCACGACTTAAAATGGCCAGCGTATTTAGATTTGATGTATTAGCGTATTTTTATTTACTACTCACGCAGTCGCTAGTCACACTCGAGTTAAATTATAAGAATAATTACGGCACAAAAAAGTCATATGATATCCTTATATATTAAACGAGAAAGGGTGGATTTTGTGAACCAGCCTGTGTCGCGATGCTAAGAGCTAGAAAATTGGTTCAGGTATCGAATTGAGGGTCTCCATCTGAAGTTTTACCGAAAACTCATACATTTTCCATAACTGGATTAGTTAAATTGTTAGCGATTTAAACCGATTTCCACGCGGGCGAAGCCGTGGGCGGAAGGCTAGTTACTTATAAAAAAAGAAAAGAAAAATTTCGACACCAGCGGAGATCGAACCTCCGGGTACTTTTGCTTTCTTTCCTTTATTTATTAGTAATCAACCCCTGTTTTTGATGTTTTTATTTGTTCTTATGTTCATCTTCATCTACACGTTCAATGGTCTCAGTTGGGTTGTTTAGAAACAGAATAATTGTAAATATAAAGTATGCATTTTATGTTTGTTTGATGATTCGCTTAAAGTTTGAAGTGTAAATGTGTTTTGTTTTTATTAACTTTTATTGAATGTACAACCGCATATTTAAACAGGTCTTTTTTATTTTTATATTTATATCGCATTTTTATAATATATAATATAATTCATAACAAATAAATAAATAATAATTATTATTATACTACATAATATTCTACTACGTTCTATGATTATTTATTGTATTATATTATATTGATTTTATATTTGCTAAAATATTAGTTATATTTTGTTATTGTTTAAATAGTCTCAGGCGTAATTAGTTGTAGTAGTTAGTTTTTTTTAAATTTTTTCTTTAGTTTAGTCAGGGACAGTCTGAAAACCAGCGCTGTAAGCTAGCACCAATGTTGCTGTTTGCAGCAAATGTTGAGATTGCTCCTTTTTGCCGTATTGTTATTTATACATGTAAACATTATTATGTTAAAATTTGTAAATTTTTAATGCAAATAAACAGTTTTCATTTTCAGTTTCAGTTTCATTCTCATTATGTCATATCATTATTTTAATTTTTTAGCAAAATATTTCATACGATAAATCTGGCATATGACGTTTTTGTAGGCTTCGGTAATTCATCTAATGGCTGCAAATCAGGGGGACAATGCCGTTTAAAGTTTCAGTATGTTTATAGGGGCCTTGGCTAAAACTATTGCATAATAAGTGCCTAAATAACGCATATGAGACGAAAAAGTCGATATGCTTTTGTGTGACTGAGTTAGTTCAATTATTCTCCCCAGTTATCTTCCCAGGAGTTCCACTGGGAACCCCAAACACAATAGTCCGTGTATGGTACAATTGTATATACTTTTAAAGATTACTGGAATTTTAAAGGGCGATCTTCTGAAGGAGCTGTTTGGGTAGACAACACCCAATGTCTTTTCTATTTAGTAGCTTTAGTAAATGTAGATCTCATTTGTGTCGCTAGTCATTAAATGTAATAAGGAATAGGTCGTTACCCTTATAAACTCTTCCAACAATAATAAAAATACAGAGTTATTTTTAATATGACCTACAGTTTCGCGTTGGCAACCGTGCCTTACTTGCAATGTAGCACGCCACAATAGAATGGACGTGAATTTGTCGTTGTGGAATCATTTTCAATTTGGAACTACAACCAAACTAACAGTTAGAGTACCTATTAGTTTATAGAAAGTGATATAGCAAAGCATATATTACATAAACATTTTTGTAAAAATTGCGAAGACGAAGAAATCATGAAATTTTGCATACTTAAAGTTTATATACAGCAGTAGTACATAAGTAATTTGTGCATATAAAGTAGATTCAATAAATAAAAATGCATCACACCCACAACCTCGTAATAAACTTATTATTCTCTCTCATACACCTATTTTTTTGTCAAAATCTATGGCCAATTTCCATTGAGAATACAGGAGTAACTAATATTTATTGCCTTTTTTATTATTCGTCCAAACGGGAATAGTATATCTTACGGCACAGAAAACTGGGCTCTTACAATGGGTTTCATAAAAAGACGAAGAAAGAAAATGATTAGTCGCCACTCAAAGGGTCAAAGAGCAATAGAGAATATGTTATCGTTAGGAATTTCACTACAGAATCGAATCCGTGACGAGAAGAGACCGGGGTAACTAACAATGACCAAAGAGTTGTGAAAAGTAAAGTGTACAATATAAAATATTTTCTCTAGGGCGCAATATGCACTGCTAGATATTGAAACTGAATATGAGCTCATATTGAAACTAATATTGCGTTTCTGAGTGGCCTCGCGTCACCGCGCCCTTTTAATTAAGTTTCATGTTAAAATAGAAAAGGAAAATGTGAGTGTTACTAATAAAGATATTTTTATATAGAGCAGTATACGTAGCAATAGGGAATATTCATGTTTTTCTTTTTTGTCTTAATTTGATAGTTTTCTATTTTATAACGTAGAAAAAAATATTACTGGGCTTCAAAAACCTCTAGATATTTTTAAAATTGAAATTTAATGTTTTTAAAAAATTTAAGCAGTTCAAACGCCGCCATTTTACGCGCGCTATACGTGACCTCACATGACATGTCCAGTGGGTGTTTACCTTAGTGTTTTCGACGCTTTTGAATATAATTTCGTGTCAGATGACGTCACATTTCGTTCAACCGATGGTGGCGCGTTTTGGAAGTTTTAATTTCGCTCCCTTATTTTGCACTTTTTGAATATTATTTTAGGGGTTTAAATAATAAGTAAATTTAAAAAAAACCTTTTCATTATAATATTGCGATAATAAGTATTCGTGAAAAAAAGTTTTAGGGCATTTAAAATTTTATGCATATTCCCTATTTGTGTTTTTGATTGTATCTGTTTATTATGAAATACTAAGTTAAAACGTCACATCGTTTTAAGTTTTCCGGTTTCTCTGTTGATTATTTTCCAAACTGTCTTACTCAAACTCAAACGTTCACACCGAATATCCCCGAAAGGGTTGGCAGAGGTACTAATACTTCTGAACATCACGTGACATTGTCATCCGGTCTTCAGAGTACCCACGTTTTGCTTGGACAGTGTACTCACGTGATAGGGGGCAGGCCTATCGCCGTTTTGTCTTACTCTTGTTTCAAGAATCCTATTTATTTTATAATATTTTTTTGTTTCAATTGAACTTTATAAAAACATGGAATATTTTTTGACAAATAATAAGATCTAGATTGAATTTTATGATTTTCCTTATCAATTTAATAAGGTGATTTGTACTAATGCCAGTCCTATAGCCTATCTAGTCGCAGTGGCAATTATGTCTGCCTATCCTAACTATGGAATTTAACAATGTGACATTAGTAAGTAGGTATACCTTTAGGTATTAACACAGGATCGTCCACCGCCCTGAACAAACCTAGGTTAATTGGCAACAAGAACGAATTAAACAGTGTAAAGAGCTTTTAGAGGGCGATTTCTTCTGATAATAAAATGGACCATTTTATTATGTTCAATCTAAAGATTATTATTCATTGACCTTGCAAAATCCGTGGTAGGTGATCGTGTTTTAATACTTTTAGTTGCTAAGTGTGTGTGTGTGTTGTAGATCTACTTAACGATTGTCGAAATGTATTCCTGAAAATATTTATATGTATATATATAATTTTTTTTTGCTTTAGTCATAGTTTGTTATCAAGAACAAATAAAATTACTCAACTACCACGTTGACGTATATATCACATCAAATCGTTGTAAACTTGTGCAAGGTTATTTTTTATGTTTTGCTGTGTTTAACATATACGATAAGATGTGTTGATTGAAAGTACACACAACATATTGTTTGTTTACTGAATGCATCATTGAGACTATATTAGTTCTTGTTACGTTACATTTATTTTGAAACAATTGCAAAAATTCGCATAGATCGAGCACAGTTTTATTGTTTTAATCTTTTGGTAAAGAAGGTACAACCGTGATAGCCCAGTGGGTAGAACACTCGGTTATCCTGCAAACGACTAGCGTTCAAATCCTGGGTCGGGCCTACACCAATTTGTCTTTTCTATAAGACATATGTGTGGTTAATTTATCATGGTTGTTAACGGTGAGGGAAAACATCGTGAGGAAACCCACATGGCTGAGTTGTACTTAGTCATGTGACAGTGTATTCGTACAAAACGGCGATAGGCCTGCCCCCTATCACGTGAGTACACTGTCCATGCAAAACGTGGGTACTCTGAACACCAGGTGACAAAGTCACGTGATGTTCAGAAGTATTAGTACCTCTGCCAACCCCTTCGGGGATGTTCGGCGTGAACGTTTATGTATTATGTAATAAAGAAGGTAAGAAAGTCGGCATTCGGCGAATTACCGTTTTCGCCATTTCTTTCAATTTTACCTTTGCCAACCCTATGCATGCAAAAAAGAAAATTGACTCCTACCCACTGTCGCAAAGTTACGTGTTTTATGTACAAACACCATCTTTGTCTAACTGTAATAATATCATAATAGGTGGTAATGTTATCTAAGATAACATTCAAAAGATAGTGGAAACAGTGATTCTTCAATAGAAGATATTTATCCATTGTATGCGGGCTGATAAGATAGTTGTATGCAGTACGAGTATCAACTTGTTACCAATTATAATATCTTAAAATATATATCATACGTATCGGTACTGTCAGATTATTACACTATTATCTAACAAAATACATGCAGCAACAATATCGAATAAATTCAGTGGTAATATTACAATACTACAGACTGTTAATCGTAGGTAAACAAAGAGTTCTTCAAAAACTGATGTGTATGTCAATGTATGATAAGAGAAACTCGTATCTTTAAAGTTAACGTAATTTTCATTATGTACGTAACTCTTTGGACGATTTGGGACAAAAAGATGGACTACACTTCCACTTTGACCTATTCAGGATAGGTGCGTTCCCTCAGTCAGACTCAGGGGACATATATGTCTCATTTTGTGTTCTTAAAAATAATTGGATCTTGCGCAAAAATAAAAAGAAATTTTCCATACTGTTTTAGAGGAAAAATCCTTTTTGTATAAATATCTGTACTCACATTTTTTTTATAAATGATAAATCATTGATACATTTGTCTATAGCTTGCAGAAAGAAAAATCATTGTTAAATTATATCAGGACTATATTCCTTAGATCGAAGAATTTCAAGAGAATGACAAAAACATTGTCACCCTTTTCAGCGAACACAAAATGAAACTGAGTTTATAATTTACTAAATGCCTATACCCTTAACTAAACTCTTCGCCAGCCAAGAGTTGGAAAACCCCTGTCTTACAGCACAATTAGGACGTTGTATTGGCACGGTGCGGTGATATTATGATTGTGTTTGCTTTCATGTTACATAACTGAAAACAACATCACACCGTGTTACGAATTGTAGTTTTACACAAGTATTTGTGTTCTTGATTTTTTGTTTTCATAGATCTTTTGCTCAGAAACTAATTTAGACAAGTGATTATGTCTTTCAATGTTATCAGAGATTGTATTGTATTTTGATATCTGTAAGAAGTGATTATGTCTTTCGCTGTCATTATTTGGTTTGAGTTTATTTGCCTAAAACGTAGTTTATTAACCGTAGTTAATAAATATTACTCGACAAATTATTAATCGATTTTCTGTATACGAAGCGTTTACAGGTTTACGTCATTTGATCTTTATCTATGATAATTATCATCACACCCTAATAGGGTACTTACCGCGGCAGTAGTTATTTTGTAATCTACGTGTGTGTTTTATAATAATGCGATAAATTGTCTTATGTCTAATGTAATTTACTTACATCCCAATTTGAAAACAAAACTTATCTATATAGGTTTCCCAATCCTAATACCCCTGCCCATTTGTTGGGGTATAAATACCTAAGATAATAGGCATTTCGTATAAAAATACTTGACGTGTATTTTTCTTTTGCTCTGTTACAATAGAATGACAAAGATACAGAGCTTTCTTATATTTTAATTGAGTTGACCCATACAGCAAATATTATGTTTTTTGCGTTGGTGTTTTGTTAAAATATATTTAAAAAAATAACTGTCATGTAAAATATTTATGTTCTTACATAGTCCTCTCATTATTTTAATTGTTACAGATGCAATACAAATGCTGTATGCTCTCATAGAGCACTAGCATACGCCCTCGTGAAGAGTCCAGCAGCATTCGAGAGTGTTCAGCCGACACGAGAATACCATGAAGTTACAGGAAGTATTATCTGTCCCAACACGGTCCGCGGAATCGACCATTTGCGGGACCCCAGGCTAAATAAGGTATGGTTTGATCTTTTTTCCTTGCATCTGGAAATATTTCTCCTGGTACCAAAAACACGGTATCAAGTGAACGTGTAGTGTGTTTACTCATCTAAGACTTACTTACGCCCGATTTCTGAATTGAGTATTCAAGCTGAGAACGACATAAGTATCGTTTTGTCTCATTCAGTTGTTAAGATTTCAATGCGACAGAACGATACTTAAGTTGTTCTCAGCTGGAATACTCAGTTCAGAAATCGGTCGTTAGCTTATTAAATAACCAGTTTAATTGCTACCGTATTTTTTGTACGATATCGTTTACGGACTTTACGCACCCACGGTATTTGTTTCACATACTCAGATACTTCATCACAGTATCGAAGTGTCTAACTTCCAAGATATAAATGGGTAATAGAAATCCATTTACCCCCGACTTTTGTATCAGGCACTTCTTTAACTCCTCCTAAACGGTTGATCCGATCACAGGTCAATTTTGCACGATGGTTCCAGACTTCAAGGACAACAAGGCCATGTTAAGGTTTTAACGAAGAGAAAACGTAGATAAATGTTACCATGTAGGAATAATAACCATGTTAATCTATAGGAAACGACTGTAAACACAAATCGCACGCACTTGTTGTTTTCAACCATTTGCTTTGCCTGACTCAGTAAAAAACTAAAAGTTTCGAAATTTGCAATAAAACGATTTAAAACAACACATGTTTGATTTTGTCCGGCTTCGCTACAAATTTCGGTATGCGAAGAATTCATACCCACCCAGTATTACTTGGCGTACAGCAAGGGTACTAGCCAGTTTATATACACTGTCGCTTCCTAAGATTGACGTGTTATAGGTAGCAAGTAATGACTGTCCGATTGTCTGAAACTTGAATTACCTGTAATTTCTTTTATATGATTCCGTATCGTTCACAGGGTCTGGCATTCACTTTAGAGGAACGCCAAGCACTCGGCATCCACGGCCTTTTGGCGGCGAAATTCAAATCTCAAGAGGAACAATTGGAAATATGTCGTATCTCCGTGGACAGATATACGGACAACCTGAACAAATATCTATATCTCGTCGAGTTACAGGTGACTAGAACCGTATCAGGTACTTTCGTGTTACTTTTATAGTTCGGCTGGTTATGGTGGGTCTTCTTGCATGCGATGGTTTAGTGCTTCAGATTGCATATATTTTACTAAATACTTCTATACAGGATGGCTCATTTAGGTGAGTCAGTATGAGAAAGACTCAAACTCTAACTAACATAAACATGTTGTTAGTAATCATATAATAGATTTTGATAACAGATAAAACTAAGGTTTTCATTCCTTATATGTACATTTTGTGATACGATGTTGGTTTTCCAACTCTGTGTAACACGGCTTGACTGTTATGTCATTAAGGATTAACACGGTTATGCGTGACGTGACGTTGACAAATTAATTCATTTGTATAATAGGCTATCTGACTGTAATAAAAATATACATTTCTTTTATTTCACTAGTCTTAATATTTCTTTTTTGAAGCAATATGTAATAATGCGAGATAAAAATATTGCATTATTTCACTAAAATCCGTCTTCTAAAATAAGTATTTTTGATGCAACTGTCACGTGACTAAAAACGATCGTAATTGGCTATTTCTATAATGACGTAGATCGCGCATAAACAGACTGTGTATCGCTTCGCTCATTGGTGTTTAATGCGGAATTGACGTCATTTGTGCTACAGCCGCCATATTACTTAAAGTCGCGTTTTCGCGGCACATTTGAATATTGCATTTTCTTTTTCGATTTTTTAATAAAATAGCTAAATTGAAGACAGAAAAATATTTTTTTTTAGGGCTCCTTATAAACAAATTAACACCGTAAGATAGTTTTCAAAACTTAGTCAAATAGCCTATTAATAATACATGACACAGTTAAAATCTGCCTATCCTATCCTAAACTTAGCTAAATAGAGAATTAACGACGAATGTCAATATCCGTAAGTGATTCAATGTATTTTAATTTTCACTGACGTAAGCAAACCAAATGTATGATCAACAAAACTCACAACATTGAATCAACCAATCAGGTTGTAGGGACAACGTATTTTTTGGGTTTTATCGGAATTTATTATGCAATTTTTGTACTGAACTACGTTTCGTTTCCGCTCTATTCACTTAAGTCCTCTATGTGCATGAATTACTATTTCTAGCTTATCATCAAACCCATTTACGATAAAATAGTGATAACGTATAAATAGCTAACAGTGAAACAATTCAATTGTATCCAAGAAATATTAACACTGACGTCAATCTGATGGCAATATGACATCTTAACATACATGTAAAATAAAATCGTTTGCAATAGAATCCAACAATCATGTAAACAAATATGGCGGACTGACATTGACAGCGTATTGTTTATGCCCATAGTGATGTCATAGTGTTTTAATTTAATTTTAATTAAGTTTATTTTTCTTATTATTTTAATTTTAAGTCATAGACTATGGCCCATAGTTGGATAGTTACTAAAACAAAACTGACTAAATAGATTAAATATATAAGCCATAGACTATAAAATAAAACTGATTATATATGAAAAAAAACATAACATAACATAAACGTTCACGCCGAATATCCCCGAAGGGGTTGGCAGAGGTACTAATACTTCTAAACATCACGTGACTTTGTCACCTGGTGTTCAGAGTACCCACGTTTTGCACGGACTCACGTGATAGGGGGCAGGCCTATCGCCGTTTTGTACGAATACACTGTCACATGACTAAGTACAATCAGCCGTGTGGGTTTCCTCACGATGTTTTCCCTCACCGTTAACAACCATGATAAATTAACCGCACATATGTCTTTAGAAAAGACAAATTGGTGTAGGCCCGACCCAGGATTTGAACACTAGTTGTTTGCACGATAACCGAGTGTTCTACCCACTGGGCTATCAAAAAAGTTTTTATTAAACAAATTTAAATCTTTGTTTTCGTCATCATCACTATCAGAAGTGTCGCCGGTGACCGTAATTATAAATGGAACCACTGTGTCATCGCTTGCCGTGTCTAAAATGTCTAGCCAAATCTTAAAGCAAAACAAAAGTCCAAAATGAGAATGCAATGTCGTAGAAATTGGAAACAGAAAACACTAATGCAAAGCTAACCCACAGAAAAGTGAATAACTGTGAATGACAATTCTAACAAAATGGCCACCTGTAAATTTTTAAAAACTAACCAATATTTTTATGGCTTAGGATACAATTTCATTTTTCAGATTCAAAAAAAATATTGTATTCAAATAATAGTAAATTAAAATAATGTATTAAATTAAAAATAAAAGATAACTTCAGATTACTAACAACACTAACTTTTCAATGACTTATAGAGTTTGATGAGTAAAAAACTAAGATGACAGCTTGTCAAATACTTTGAAATTTTTACGTTGCAAATGTTTTAACAAATTTAACTTATAAATACAAGTTAAATCGTGTTGAAGATAATGTGAAAACAATGGTGCGTTCATTGAAATCAGACTATGTTCATAATTGATCGTCAAATGTATGTGATTACGGAGTAATCGTGACAATTTGGTTTGTTTACATGATTGTTGGATTCTATTGCAAACGACGGTAGATGAATATTTTTTGGGAAATATAAAATGAAATGTTGTGAAAAATCTGACATAAATCATGACAAAATGATGATGATCATGAGAAATGATAAAATATGCATTCCATTATTGTGTTATTCTTTGTTTCTGAAATAATCTCTTCACCCCTAAGGCACTTAGCGTGATTGTATATAGCGTTTCTTCCGAAATAAACGACTTACAAAATTCGGTTGAGCAGTTTCGGTGCTTAATCATCTCAAACCAATAAAAACTTTGCTCTTATCTTTATAATATTAGCTAAGATAGAGTTATTGTTATTGGTGGTCCGTTGAAGGTGTCATTTATGTAACAATTGTATGCCTCATCACGTGAATGTCAAATATACTCGTTTTTGCTAATAACCGTTTTACTACCATGCTTTATCACTTCATGTTATGTTAATGTATGCAAATAATGATTGAATGCTGTATGCAAATTTGTCTATAAATGTCGCTTCATTCATGTCGCTTTGCTCGCATTAAATATTTATTTGTGCTTTATTGCGTTTTAACGAGATATTTAGTTTAGTTTCTTGGTGAATTTTCGTTTTGATGGAGTAATTTTGTAATATTTTTCTTTTCTGATGACTTTAAAACAAGGTTCATCCTAGACTTGCTAAGGGTACTGTGAGTGGGCAGCAATAGATCTAGAAAATAGATAGGTTGAGATGATCATAGCTTATTGTCAATTCTTAGAAATCTTTTAAATACATACATATACTCACGGCTATAAATCCCTAGAAGGGGTAGCCAGAGCTAAGGAATCAGAAATTCCTCAGCCACTTTTGGAAGTTGCATGGGGAAAATATGGTAAAATAAAGGTTGTTGGTGATGGGTCTCCAACCGCATCGCCCAAATAATCCTTTAAAGCCCCTATACTGTAAGTTGCCTCTTACGTACACCCACCGGAAGAAATGGGGTACTGCTATTCTAAGCCGACACTACACAGCAATAGAAATCTTTTGTTCGTAGATTTCTCTTCATTAGGCGAGTATCTCAAATAGTTTTATAAGCGCTAAATTAATATGTGCATATCAATATTTCCTGCTGTGTAGTGTCGGCTTAGAATAGCACTAACCCCGTTCTTCCGGTGGGTGTACGTAAGAGGCGACTAACGGTATTGGGGCTTTTAAGGGATTTTTGGGCGATGCAGTTGGAGACCCATCACCAACAACCTTTATTTTACCATCATTTCCCCATTCCAAAAGTGGCTGAGGAATTGCTGATTCCTTAGCTCTGGCTACCCCTTCTAGGGATTTATAGCTGTGAGTATATGTCTATGAGTATAAATGTAATATTTCCTATATGCGTAAGCAAGTATTATCGATTGCCTCTATGTAAGATACTGGAAAACATTTTATCCTTCAATTGGAATTAAGCTTTTTAACATAATTTTTGTTTGATATATTAAGTCACTAAAAATATTTAGGTACCAAAATATCGAGTTTTAGTCAATGAAAGAAAATTTGTCGTCATCCGATTGATTTCAAATAAGACAATACTATAGTAACACCTAAGTCTTCTCATTCACGAATGCAATGATAGAACAAAGTACGAAACACTTATTGAATTACGATAATGTTTCCTTGAAATATAAGTTACACTACAAAATCATCTACATAGCGACTATAAATCTTGCCCAATCTTTTTAATATGTACCGTTTGTAAAAAACCTAACATGTATGTTTGTTTCCTGAGCCACCGGTAAAAATTACACACGTTGACCTCAAAATACTGTTTCAGGACCGCAACGAAAGACTTTTCTTCAGACTTCTATCGGAGAACATTGAGAAGCTCCTGCCGATCGTTTACACCCCTACTGTAGGGTTAGCATGCCAGCGATTTGGACTCATCTACAGAAGACCCAGAGGTCTGTTTATTACCATCAAGGATAAAGGCCATGTTTTTGACATTGTGAAGAACTGGTAAGTCGTTCTTAGTGTCAGTTTCGTAATGATTATTTTTATTTTTGGCGCATACGATTAGCCCTATTGTCTTTATAGCATACCCGCTTTATAGTAAATAAAAATACATCCTTTTTGTCTCATATTTTACTGCACATAAATTCAGACGATTTACACTTCGCATGTTAATTGTTCTGATATGGATCAAGCATCAAATGCCAGCAAATATAATGACTTAATTGTCTGTTGTAATACCATAAAATTTACGGGGTCTACTTCTCAACCTACACATAAGTTATAAACACACACTAATATCAACAAAATGCACCTTAGATTGACAGTCAGCGGTCATAAATGGAATGCCTACGCCACACTAGTCGCTGTTTTGCGTTACTACCCTTTTCTTTATAAGTCTGAGCTTTATATTTTATTTTCCCAGGCCCGAAGGTGATGTTCGTGCAATCGTAGTAACAGACGGCGAAAGAATTCTCGGTTTGGGTGACCTCGGTGCCTACGGAATGGGTATACCAGTAGGAAAACTGGCTCTATACACGGCCTTAGCTGGAATTAAACCGCATCAGTGTCTTCCTATTACTCTGGATGTTGGTACTAATAATACGGTGAGTTATCGATTGGTTGAATTTTTGTTCGGCCTTTGAGTAGATATTCTTGTTTGGTGTTTGACGGGACCGAAACACATATACCTAAATTATACGACTTTTAAATAATGTTCCACAATTATTTGGATTTGATAGTCAATCTTTTTTAAAAGAAACGTAGGTAAAGTTGTTTTACAGATGATAATAAAATTGTAGGTACTGAGTACTATTAAAATTTATTCGAATAGCACTGCAATTGAAAATATTTATTAATTTGGCCCAAAGTGCTCCTATCGCTTGTTTCTCGCTCTCGCTCGTGAAATGTTTTTTTTTACATTACTACAAGACAAGCACTTGAAATTTACGATATGAATTGTGATTATAGTATTCCAGAATATGTTCAATGTCAAAATATTGAATTTTTGAACCAGTATAATAGTTTAAATCTTTTTGTTCATGAAAACCTCATGTGGGGATTATTACTAATAAATAAAGAAAAACTTCGACGAGCGACGGGGGCGTATACACGGTCGCGGGTTCACGTCCCGCCTGTGTCGAAGTTTTTCTTTCCTTTATTTATTCTTTATTTATTAGCAGCTTTATAAAATTAGTCCTGATGGTTATAGACCCATATCAATTCTGCCAGTTTTAAGTAAAATATTCGAAAAACTAATGTTCAATCAAATGCTTTTGCATTTCGCTTCAAACAAATTGTTTCATCCAAAACAATTTGGCTTTACGAAGGGCCGCTCTACCACCGATGCAGGCGTTGCCTTAATGAAACACATTTTTGATTCGTGGGAACGCAAAAATGATGCTATTGGTTTGTTTTGCGATCTTACGAAGGCATTTGATTGTGCAGATCATGAAATCCTTTTTATTAAATTAGAACATTATGGCATACAAGGTGACGCACTTAAATTAATAAAGTCTTACTTTTCGGATCGGATACAGAAAGTGCAAATCAATAATGCAATATCACCTGGAACTCATGTAAAAATGGGTGTTCCGCAGGGTTCTATTTTGGGCCCATTTTTATTTTTAGTTTATATTAATGATTTGCCGTTCATGGTCGAGAAAATGTCCGAGATAGTGTTATTTGCTGATGATACTTCTTTAGTATTTGACGTTGAAAGAAATAATCAGAATATTGACGAGGTGAATAACACGGTTTCACAGATTCAAACATGGTTTGCTTCCAATAATCTTGTACTGAATGGTAAAAAAACCAAATGCATTAAATTTGTATTACCTAATGTTAGGTGCGTTGATAACGAAATAATTTTAAATAATGAAAAGTTAGTATTTTCGGATAACACAGTTTTCTTAGGGATAACTCTGGACTCCAAGCTCCAATGGGGACCCCACATTAGCTCACTAGCTGGCAGGCTAAGTAGTGCTGCATATGCCGTTAGGAAAATAAGACATTTGACAGATGTACAGACAGCTCGATTAGTTTATTACAGCTATTTTCATAGTGTAATGTCTTACGGTATTTTACTCTGGGGCAGAGCAGCTGATGTTGGTTCCATATTTATTCTCCAAAAGAGAGCAATAAGAGCTATATACAATTTGAGATCCCGAGATTCCCTGAGGGAATTGTTTAAAACAATAAATATAATGACACTGCCATGTCAATATATTTATGAAAATATTATGTATGTAAGAAAGAATCAGGCCTCTTTTGTGAAAAATTGTGACAGACATATTCGAAACCTGAGAGACAACAATAAAATATCAGTACCAAAATACAGATTGTCAAAAGTAAATACATCTTTCATGGGGTTATGCGTAAAAATGTATAATAAAATACCTGAGGACATTTTAAATTTAACAGAAACAAAATTCAAAGCAGCAGTTAAAAAAAATCTTAGTTCGAAAGCCTATTACAATGTCAATGATTACATTAATGATGAAGTGGCTTGGTGTCATCAGGGCTCTGTGCAGGATGTTTCCGGGCTAACACCAAAATTGTAATGGACGTTAAAAAAAGATGTGTGTTGACGAGTTTCTTACGGGTTCTTCTCTCAACAAAACACCTTCCGAATCCGAAGTAAACTTAGTATTAAGTTAAAATTTGACGTTCAAAAAACAAAGATTTATCTTTTTATTTTGAAATAAATGATTATTTTATTTTATTTTTATTTTAGTATAATAGTTTTAAATGACAAACATAGCATTTACGTCGCGTATCGATAGAATAGCGAAGAAATATTATATAGTGTTCAGTTGCCCACTTTTTTTGATAGTTTACCAGTTTACCCATGTTGATAGTATAACTCAACCCTGTGGGTTTCCTTCCTGACTGCTTTTACTTCTATCATTGCCAATTTGGATAAATAAATTAAACATAAGCCATAGGAAAGTGTAATATTTAGAATTATGATAATATTTGATATTAACTTGACTATTTATTTTCCAGGCTTTGTTAGAAGACCCACTGTATATAGGTCTCAGACAAAAGCGAACTCGCGGTAAAGAGTACAGCGAATTTCTTGACGAGTTTATGGAAGCAGCAGTAAGACGTTATGGACAGAATACACTTATTCAGGTAATTATACATTAGTGATAATTTGTAAAATTCTGGTGTATTATGATATTAAAGTAGCCAATGTGCTTGGTTTGTTGCATTTTCACGTATTAATTACTGAACGAATAATAAAGAATTCATTTAATAGGGTTTATTTGGACTTAGAAAAGGATAAAGTATTCGAAATCCCTTAGCCATGTTTGGAAGTTGAGTGAAAAACGATTATAAAATGAAGAATGTTAGTAAAGAAAGAGGTTGGTAAAGGTCCTCTAGCCACATTTCTCTAAAATTACTTTATTATATGAATTTGCAACCAAGATAGCAGTGGCTAGAACATGCGCTTATCATTCAGAGAGGCGGCGGTTCGATCCCCGAATCTGGGCTTCATCAATGTGTCTTTTCTAAAGTCATATGTGTGGTTAATTTATCTCGTTTGTAACTGTTGAGGGAAAACATCGTGAGTAATCCCACATGACTAAGTCATACTTAGTCGTGTGTATATTGGTACAAAAAAAGGCGATAGGACAGCTCCCTATCACGTGAATACACTTTCCAAGCAAAACGTGAATACTCTGTAAAGCAGTGACAATGTCATGTGATATTCAGAAGTATTAGTACCTCTGCCAACCCCTTCGGGTATATATGGCGTGAACGTTTGAGTTTGAGTATCCTTATATATTAAACGAGAGAGTGTGGATTTTGTGAACCAGCCTGTGTCGCGATGCTAAGAGCTACAAAATTGGTTCAGGTATCAAATTGAAGATCACCATCTGAAGTTTTACCGAAAACTCATACAATTTCCATAACTGGATTAGTTAAATTGTTAGCGATTTATAAATTGACAAAATTGGCCCATAGAATTTGCTGTAGTAAAAGCGCACGCAATTGTGTCAGTCACGAGATTGAATTGATTCGCTCGCGAGCAATTTTCAATCTGCCGACAATTTTAATATTTTGGATGTAAACCGGATGCAAAAATGTAGTCCACGCGGACGTGGTCGCGGGCAAAAAGCTAGTATGAATTTAAAAATAGGTTATCTTTTTATCATTAACAAAGGGTTTCGGGGCTTTTATGTGATTCTTGGACGATGTGGTTGGAGATTCATAACCAACTACCTTCATTTTACAATTCTTCCCCACTCAATTTTCTTAAGTGGCACAAAAATTTTCTAATCCAAATATGTATCAACTATTAATTTGTTTTTATACTTAAGAATGATAAATTCTTTGATTGCATAAAGTAGGATATAAGAGAGAAGATAGATGTGCGAGTGACCGTTATGTTTACGTGAGCAGAATACCAGAGATCGCTACCGTACACTCTAGCACGCTTTGTAAAATAAAGTAAATAATACAAAAAATACTTATTTAGAGACTTAGCAATATATTCTCATTTAAAATGTAAACTCATTGAAGCAATTAAAGATGGCTTACTAATCATTTTCGTCTTCCTTCCAGTTCGAAGATTTCGCCCTCCAAAACGCGCAACCGCTACTAGATAAATACCGCAACAGATACTGCACTTTCAACGACGACATTCAAGGAACAGCGAGTGTCGCCGTGGCAGGATTGATGGCCGCAGTCAGAATTACTAAGAGGAAGCTCAGCGAAAATATCTTTATGTTCTTGGGAGCTGGATCGGTATGTACATACATAATATACTCACACTATTATTTAGCTGTGTAGTGTCGGCTTAGAATAGCACTACCCCATTTCTTCCGGTGGGTGTACGTAAGAGGCGACTAACGGGCTTGGGGCTTTTTAAGGGATTTTTTTGGGCGATGCTGTTGGAGACCCATCACCAACAACCCTTATTCTACCATCTTTTCCCCACTCAACTTCCAAAAGTGGCTGAGGAATTTATAATTTCTCAGCTTTGGCTACCCCTTTTAGGGATTTATAGCCGTGAGTATATGTATGTATGTACTATTATTTAGGGTAGGCATAGACTATCGATCGCCACTTTGTACGATCCTGGCAAACGTCTCTAGCTTCTTTTTTAAATCTTTTTGTTCATGAAAACCTCATTATTCTTTAATTGTTAGTGTTAGCTTCGTTTCCATCCATATTTTTATTGTATTGGGACTAAATTGGGCACAAGATATTATTGGTTTTAGAAATTAAACGTAGTCATTCGGTCAAGTTATTATAGTATAAGTAGCAATATGGAGCACTGCAAGTGTGGACGTGGCTGGGTTGATGGCTACTTGAAATCTAAAAATCTTTGTCAGCTTATGAATACATTATATTCTTAATAACACGTTAATTATATTCCAGGCTGCCAACGGCATAGCAACTCTGATTTGCATGGCGATGGTAGAAGAAGGTATAACAGAACAACAAGCAAGAGACAGAGTGTTTATGTTCGATATAAACGGAATTCTGAGTGAGAAAAGAGAAGGAGGAGTTCCCCAACACGCTAAGCAATTCGGCAAGAATATCGAACCAGAGGCTAATTTCGAGAATGCTGTTAGGAAAATTAAACCTAGTGTTCTAATTGGTGAGTATTATTTGTCCAAGAAATTACATGAAGGAAGTATAGTAAGACCTGTACTTACATTAAAGAATCCTTATAATGAACGGTTGTTTTGGTCTTTAGAACTAAAATCTTTAGCAAATGGCTTAGGTTGGTATAGTGTGTTGTTTAATAGAGTTGGAAGATCGCTAATTCCATTTTATTGTTTTTCTAAGCTAACAGAAATATTCTACATTTATACATATTTATCTTTTAAAATATGAGTATTATTTGTCCAAGAAATTACATGAAGGAAGTATAGTAAGACCTGTACTTGCAATAAAGAATCCTGATATAATGAACGGTTGTTTTGAGCTTTAGAACTAAAATCTTTAGCAAATAGCTTAGGGTGGTATAGTGTGTTATTTAATAGAGTTGGAAGATCGCTAATTCCATTTTATTGTTTTTCTAAGCCAACAGAAATATTCTACATTTACACATATTTATCTTTTAAAACTACTATAGTCGTGTGATATAAGTAAACTATAATAAACAAAGTATACATTTATTTTGATATGTTTTTTAATCAGATTGCATTAAGAGAACATAATAAGTTAGTGTTATTTGTTTCCAAAATTTTAAGCTATAAAAATATAAAATATGATATTAATCCTATTATTTCAGGTTGTTCCACTGTGGGTGGTGCATTTACACCTACGATTCTGAAGGAAATGGCCAACATCACAGAAAGGCCAGTCATATTTGCATTGTCTAATCCCACCAGCAAAGCTGAATGTACCGCACAAGATGCCTATGATTATACAGAGGTAAGTTTATTAAAAAATGAGGAATCGTCATATTTTGAGTTAACTCCATGCGTTTTGTATATATTATTTCTTCCAAGATGTCTCTTTAATCAACTCATTTATTTTAATTGCTCCAATTAAAAAAATATAGAATGGTACTTAGTGAAAAATGTATAGCATATTTTCCTCCGTATGATAAATTCTGGTATGATTCTATGAGTAAATGTCATTCTGTCATCGAATTATAAACAACTAATATTAAAAATCTAATGGATAGGAGCATTATTTATGTTTGTAATAAAGGTGATAATGATATTTTTTCTGTATATTATATTATTTCATATTTCAGGGCCGTTGTATCTACGCATCGGGATCTCCATTCCCACCGGTCAAATATGATGGAAAAGAATTCTTCACGGGCCAAGGAAATAACTCATACATCTTCCCGGGAATCGCTTTGGGTGTAATTGCTACGGCCACCCATCATATACCGGAGAAAATGTTTTTGACAGCTGCAAGAGTGAGTATTCAAGAGTATTAGTAAGATAGAGTAGTTCAAAATACTTTGCCTTTACGAACCGTTCACCCTGAGTATATCAAATAATATTAGCTGGGTAGAAAAAAAGGTATAAAATAATACTCGATTTAACAGAACCAACCTTTGCAGGTTTTAAAATTTGGTTGTCTTTTTTGTCGGTTTACGGACGGTAATTTTCCGCGATAACGTATCAACAAAACTGAAATGCTAATTTTCATTTTTTCGTAAAGGACTGCAAAAGTATTATTAATATTCGAAACTTTTATAACCCCATCTAGGTTAAAGGTTCAAAACTCTTTGAAGATGGGATGTGATGGGGTATGGGAGCACCGACCTCTATTGACCGCTTCGACCTGTAGAGAGTAGAGACAATTACCTCATTCAAAAGATTTTTACTGAATGTGATGTTTACATATGCTTAATATTATAACGAACTCTCTGTTTTTAGACACTGGCCGACTACGTAAAAGATGAAGATTTAGCAGTTGGCAGAATATATCCTAAACTGGATGAGATTCGAGAAATCTCCTCACTCATTGCTGTAGACATAGCCAAATTGGCTTATGATGAAGGTAACCCTTTTTTTTATATATTTTTTTTATTTTAATATTTATGTTTGGAATCGGTAAAAAGTAATAATGACTTCGATGTTTTTTTATGCTTCAGCTATTTTGTTAACTTTTATGCGCGTGTTTTTTTGCATGGTTTTTTTTTTATTGTTTTTTTGTGTGCATTCGTTGATGTGTTTTTTTCGGGCTGATGGTTAGTTTTTTAAATGTTTTTAGTAGTTCAAATTCATGTTCATGTATTGTGGGATTAGTAGTCCAGATTGCACTTAATGAGGTATATTTTTTTATGTTCTATCTTGTTAGATTACAAAGTATGTATTCATTAATAAGTCTTCATGTTTTGTATTATTTTCATTCAGACTTATTTATCATTGAAATTTGAAAGATTCTTCCGGTGGGTGTACGTAAGATGCGACTAACGGTATTGGGGCCTTTAAGGGATTGTTGGGCGATGCGGTTGGAGACCCATCACCAACAACCTTTATTTTACCATCTTCTCCTCATTAAACTTTCCAAAAGGGGCTGAGGAATTTAAAGTTCCTTAGCTCTGGTTACCCCTTCTAGGGATATACAGTCGTGAGTATATGTATGTTGAAAGATAATAATAACATTAGTGCTGTTTTACTAATATTGTTGTTAGTGAGCAATAACTCTTGCAAGAATTTTACAAAGCAATTTCTTTAATATAAGATTTGTATCAGTAGTAGGTCGGTTCATTAATTTATTAAAGATAAATCGCCTGATTAAACAATTATTGTCTCAAGGTCGACTGTTGTTGGATATTAAATGAGTGAATAAATATTACCATTTACTCTAGATTCATCTATTAATCTTGAAATATCAAATCATTTTTTAACTTACACCATCATGTAGATGTATCTATCAAAACTTGTATGGTCATTATCTGAAATATGACATATGTAGCATAATCATTAACGTTGATATTTCAGGCTTGGCATCTCTGTACCCCGAACCAGCAGATATAAAGAAACATGTTGAGGAACAAATTTACGACTACAATTACGATTCGGCCATGCCTGTTGTATGGAGCTGGGCGCCCGAAGAGAATATTAAGACAAGATCTATTGAACCTGTCCCCAAGAATATATAAAATAAGAATAATTGTAATAAAAGCCTAATTTCATAATCGCTCAGATATTTAAGCTTCGCTGTGCTATTTGTTTGCGAAGAAATAATAACGACACAACACGAAATATATCTCTGGATTCAATCAATTTCATCTGATAAGACAATGTGTGAATTAGGAAACTTAAAAATTACAATTCAACAAGATCACAAGAAGCATTTGATCTCAGGAATAGTAACTCTATCGGTGATATAAATTTACGAAATCAGTAAAATACATCCAGAGAATATTCTGTACAAACTTGCATAATAGATGAATAAATACATATCTGAGCGGTTTGAAACTGGCTTTAACTTTAATCGGAAAGCTAGAAGCTGAATTATGTATTGCCGTTAAAACATTTGAAATCAATCTAGGAAGTTTAGTAATTTTGACCTATAAATAACCCAGTAAAATTTAATAATGTTGCAATTCTTCATCGTAGAGCTACTTAGTAGAAACATATTTAGAAATAATTGACATTTAATGTGGTATGTTAGATGTCACACAAAATTGCGCTTAGGTTAGAATAGCTTGTTTAATGAAACAGTTTCAGTGTAGTTGTATATGTGCTTTAGCCTTGTCTCTTAAATGCTAGGTTTGTTTAAGACCAATAAGGATTGTCTTAATAGACTAAAATATTTTAACATTGGATTTCAAATATGATGTTTCCTATTCCCAGTGTGTTTCGAAACCAAGTTTACTGTTTATTGCCACTCTGAGGTAATTATCAGCACTAATAGCATTGGAGTTGAAGTAAGTCTAAATATATGTAATCGTATATTTCTTAAAAAAACATTCTATTCTGTGTTTAATGCTCGATAAAACCATTGATTCACGTGGTTTTCTTGTGTGTGCTTATTTGATGTCAGTTTCTTCCGTTTTGCAGTGTAATTAACGGATGTAATGAGATCATAAAAACGTTTATCTAACATCTAAGATCAGTCCACTAGAGATGAATTCAATACGCCTATGAGATTGTTAAAAGATTTATATGATATTTTGTGGATTTTTTTTTTCTACAAAATCAATTATGGCAACATCAAAATTAAATCAAACTAGAAATTACACATGATTATTTGCACGGCAGGCATAAGTCAAAGGGCTTTTTTAAACGCCTGAAAAGTCAACTGCTCGCGTCAGGAATTTAATAGCATTCAAATGTCCTCATGGTTTTGTGTTGTTGAATATAGGCAAACCTTTCTGGACCGCTGAAGACGCTTATGAAGTCATCCTCCTTTATTTACTTTCCAATATTTTAATGATAATTAGTCCTATTCATCCTTTGCCTCCAATTTTTACTATCATTTAATGCAAACTCTAGTCGCGTGCAATGTCATTAACAGTCAAATGGTATTTGCAAAGCATTTACTAGTAAAATATAGAGTTGTCGGAGAATTAATGTGACGGTCTTTTGCCGTTGCTGTTAGTATTTTAAAACCAATTAGTAATCTGTAAGGTTTATAATTATTTCATTTACAAGTATGATGTTAAAAACTTATTTCTATTGTTGAATCAAGAAAGTCATTCACTCATTCATTTACTACCGTGACGTTTGAATGGGTCATTTACTCATTCATTCAAAACGGGAGTCAAAGGATAGAAACATAATTCTTGTAAATGGAGGCATTGTATTAGTGACTTATAAATACTGCCTTTTGAAATTAGTATTGAGATGTTTCGGTATTATTATATGAATGCATGAACCTATCTAAAAGAAGTATAAATGTTTTAGTAATTTTTACTGCCTACATATACGATATGTGTTAATCGGATTATAATTACCTGTATTATTTATAAATTGTAAAAGCCATAATATTGTTTTTTTTACTTGAATTTATTGGGTTTTTACAAATTGAGACCTAATCTCGGAAATCATGCAAACATATGTCTTTGCTTTCAATCATTATTGTTATATTATGTGTAATTTCATTTTATATTTATTGTAACCCCTTGTATTAAATGTAGTAAAACAGTATTCTGAAAGTATTGTCGCTAAGCGGAACCAGTTTTATTTCATAAGTTTGTCCTTGTAGTTTTAATTTAATTTATTTTAGTATAATTTTAAAGTGATTTTGCGAATTGCTGTAGCTAATTTTTCCCAGTATTTTATGTGTTTAGTGTCCATTTTCAATTTTATTTTGGTTTTATACAAGTTTTAGACTTGATCTTCAAATATGTTTTGCAATATGACCTATGTAACAATAATAATTTTGTCAGTCAGAAAAACCTTATATTCCCATTGTGTAAAAGTAACATGAAGTTTTAAAAGCTTTGAAATATGATAACAGTAATTAAAGTTATGATATCTAAATATAAAATTCTGATTTGTTGAGATTTTGTTGATTGATTGCATTACAAAGTATTGAATGCTAATGTTATATATAACGTTGCTACCCAAATGAAACAAAAATATATCTTTTTTGTGTTTAATAAATGATGAAAACGTATCGCGAGACGAAGTGATTTCTTTGCTGTGACATTAATTTATACTAACAATTATTTACAAATGTTTTGTGTAATTGTACCATTATAAAAGGTAGCAATCTAAGGAATTTAATGACAAATAATGTGAAAGATGTTCATCCCGTGAGTTTCTATAAAAACTTTTGTTTCCAAAACATCGATTCTTAGTAAAGTCGCATTTGCTTGTTATTCGGCTGTAATAGTTTTCACTTATGAGGAAATTAATTGGGACAATACTTTCTGTATGTGGGAAAACCGGGTAATCCGTTTTTATTGTAACTAATATTACAATAAAAACGGATTATGTTTTATTTATTAAGTTCCTTTTTGTAACCTTTTGGACGTGACGTTACTGTAGTTAGTTTTGTTATTACTAATCTTTGTAATAAGTTTTGATCGTGTTACATGAAGAAAAACATATTCATTTTCGCTATTACATTTCAATTGAAGAGAAGATATTCAGAATACTTTTCAAAGTTATTGCATTATAATTTTTTCGTATTAATTTTACAGGTTTTATGTGTTTTTTTGACATTTACAGGAATTTTATCATTTTTTTTATTGTGACAAAGTATATGCGAGTTAGTAAGAATGTTAAATGTGTACACCATGTAGATTTATCGTTAATACATATATTGTGGATGTTGAAGGAATAAATATGTTTAAAACATTCAAAATTATACATATTGTTGTTGTTATTTCTTCCCTTAAGGGCGTCCCCGGAAAAATAGGTTGATATTGATTGTTTGGAAATTCTATAAAGTCTGATTTGATGATATTGATAAGACATGAATAAAATATATGTTGGTGATTAGTTCATGGTGTTAAAATTTGATGTTTAACATTTTAATAATTTTTTGAAAAATATGATGAAAACAATTGAATTGGAACATGCTTTGTTTTCATAAAAACCGTATAGGCTCCACTGGCATAACATACATGTGAACTCATTATGTGTCTGTATACGCGTAGCTTTAAGATCTATAACTTTGATGTTTAACTTTTCATTTAAACATTATAGTTATTCAATAAAACTAAATAAACTACATTTATCCTGCGCGCGCGTTTTTTCCGTCCCTGTCACTCTCAGTAAATTTGACGTAAGAGTGAGCGCAATAGCTGCAAAATGCGGGGAGGCCCTTAAAAATACATACTAATTTATATTTTATATTTCTTTTTGCCTTTACTTTTAGTCTCAGCTTTGAATTACTTTACGGTTACCATGAGTATTAAAGAAGACTTAAGTAGCTAGAGGTTTGTAGTGGGGTTATGGTTTTACCATCTCTTGCAATATTAAAATTCTAAAGCGACTCATTAGTTATTTATTCCACGGCTCTAGTTTAAACGCCTTAAGGTAAAAGTTTACATGGTGTGTAGGAAGGACTGTTTGTGTTAAATTTGGACATTACCTTCGGCATAGATGCTAGGATAAAACAATGGGTAATATAGTTTATAATTAATTAAACAGGTATTATCATTGATTATTTGCCGTGTAGTGTCGGCTTAGAATAGCACTACCCCGTTTCTACCGATGGGTGTGTTTTAAGGGATTTTTGGGCGATGCGGTTGGAAACCCATCACCAACCACCTTTACTTTACCATCTTTTCCCCACTCAATTTTCCAAAAGTGGCTGAGAAATTTCTAATTCCTTAGCTCTGGCTACCCCTTCTAGGGATTTATAGCCGTGAGTATATGTTATGTTATCATATCATTGATAATTGTAACACATTATGTTATGTTCACGTTATATGTCAACAATCAGTGACCTATGTACAGTATATTATAAAGACAGCCTCAGTCAATTCCGCGCCATTCTTAACGTTCTTATCATGTTGAATGTTGGGATCCTTAACATTAATATATATTAGTTTGTATACCATTGGCAACTGTTAATAGCAAAACTAGCATATATGACATTGTTTTTCTACCATTACAACAAAATCTCTGAGTAATCGGGGGTGTTGTTAGTACATACTATCTTTCCAACACGATCCAAATATTGAGAACATAATCTTCCTCGCTTCCCCATCGTTTGTCTACACAATCACAACGTTAATGATTTGTATCGCATTAATCTCTAATTAAATATTTTCTCTTTCACTTATTATACGATTTTAAATAGGTTACTCACATGGAGGAAGACCAAGAGATATTGTATCACACGTAAGAAACTTCGAATATTCATACAAATACACAAATGTCATGCCAGCAATGTATCCATATTCCCCTAGTGAAGAGACGTATGATGTTAAGCCTGTTAGTGATTACTATGGAAAAAAGGTATTTTTTATAAATATTGTTTGAGCTGTTTAGTGTTAGCTTAGAATAGAAATACCCCATTACCGCCCGCGGGTTTTCGTAAGAGGCGACTAAGGATATTGGGGCTTTTTAAGTGATCTTTGGGAGATGCGGTTGGAACCCATCACCAAAAATCTTTGATTTACAATCTTTGCCCCACTTAACTTCCAAATGTGGCTGGGAAATTTCGTATTATGAAGCTCTGGCTATCCCTTCTAGGGCTTTATAGCCGTGAACATATGTATGTGTGTTTTTTGAAAAAAATCTGAGGCTAAGATGATGATTCTTATAAATCGAGCTATCATGTACCTATAAAGTTTTTCTTATCTTTATGGCTTATATAAGGATTATAAAGATTATTTCGCGAAAGTAAACTAAGAGGTGGTATTGCGACAATTGCAGTCAATCAAAATAGACATTAGTGGGTAAAGAATATTTAAATATTTCATGATCATTTTGAACGGTTTTGTGACGATTGTTGGGCGTTGTTGTGGCTGAATGAATATCCATAATCAACTATCCTTTATTTACAATCTTTTCTCTACTTTACCTTCCCAAAGTGAAGGAATATTTTCTTATTATGAAGCTCTGGCTACCCCTTTTTGTGGTATATCGCCTAGGGTCGCCCTATTCTCAAGCCTACTGAATGTACAGGAAACAATGAAGAATAAGACATTTCGTATTTTTACTAACACAGCGAAACGAAATCAGATTGATAAATTTAAATCTTTTTGTTCATGAAAACCTCATGTGGGGATTATTACTAGTAAATAAAGAATAAATAAAGGAAAGAAAAATCGTTTGCGTTTCCTATCTCGAATTAGTAATAATTCGGAGGTAGGAAACGCAAACACTACTTAAACGTGTAAAAGAAATAAAGGATAGAAGAATTTCGCACTGGCAGCCAATTGACACGGTAGCTCAGTTGGCAGAGCGTCGGGGCGTTTACCCGAGGTCGCGGGTTCGATCCCCGCCTGTGTCGAGATTTTTCTTTCCTTTATTTATTCTTTATTTACCAGATTGATAAAGTTTTTTTTTTTTTTAGAAATTTTTGTAAATAATTTTCTTAATATATTTTCAGCTATGATATCTGAAAGTATTGGAAGTATCAGCATCAGTTTGCAGTTGAGTGAAGAGAAAGCGAGCCGAAAGGCACGTTTGTAAATTGTATATAATGGTTATTGTGATTATGAGACTCCTTTAAATAATTATATAACATTGCATAAGAGTAAATTATGTTTATATCAACTAATTTCTTTCATTCAATCAAATTTTTTTTAAATAATGTAAGAAACAAAGTAATAAATTAAACGAAAATATTGTAATCACAAAATTACATTTCGAATATAATGTAGATTTGCGGAAATTTTTAGCTTTTATTTCGTAAATCAAATGTGTATTTTATCAATAGTATGCCGTGTAATTTGAAGGTTTTTATTCATAAAAACATCATGTGGGGATTATTACTAATAAATAAAGGAAAGAAAAATTTCGACACCACCGGCGGGGATCGAACCCGCGACCTCGGGTATACGCCCCCGTCGCTCTGCCAACTGAGCTACAGTGTCAATGGCGTCCAGTGCGACATTCTTCTATCCTTTGTTTCTTTTACACTTTTTAAGTAGTGTTTGCGTTCCTTACCTCTGATTTTTTTTTACAAATCCCGGCGGTGTCGAAATTTTTCTTTCCTTTATTTGCATTCTATCTGAAAAGATAGACAAATGGACTTCCGAAATTTATAAAAAAAATCGTAGGCAGGGAACGCAAACACTACTTAAAAAGTGTATAACAAACAAAGGATAGAAGGATTTTGCACTGGAAGCCATTGACACTGTAGCTCAATTAGCAGAGCGACGGGGGCGTATACCCGAGGTCGCGGGTTCGAACCCCGCCGGGGCGTCGAAATTTTTCTTTCCTTTCGTCATCTTTTATTTATTTGTTATAATTATTAGCCTAGCAAACCCCCGAATATCACTATTATTTGTCTATCTTTTCATACATGCCCATTTATTTATAATACTTCGAAAGACATGATAGTCCAGTGGGTAGAACACCCGCCCGAAAAACAGAAGGGCGTGAGTTCCAATCCTGGGACGGGCCTACACCAATTTGTCTTTTCTAAAGTCATATGTGTGGTTAATTTATCATGGTTGCTAACGGTGAGGGAAAACATCGTGAGGAAACCCACATGGCTGAGTTATACTTAGTCATGTGACAGTGTATTCGTACAAAACGGCGATAGGCCTGCCCCCTATCACGTGAGTACACTGTCTAAGCAAAACGTGGGTACCTTCTCTGGAAACTAGATGGCGCTTGCCATGTGAGTTCAGGAGTATTGGTACCTCTGCCAACCCCTTCGGGGATAAAAAACGGCGTGAACGTTTATGTTCGAAAGCCTGCCTTTTTGTGCATATTATCTATTTGTTCGAAATGTGTGTGATATTACCATCCACTTATAAGTAAATGGTGAATATTATTTACTTTCTGATGTTTATTTATCCAAGCTAAATGAGAACTTATTATTTTATGTGATTTTTAGTGAAACAGCTGATGCGGTTGGAGACCCATCATATACGATACATTATTTCTACCATCTTCTCCCCAATCAACTTCAAAATGTGGTCGAGAACTTTCTATCTCTGACGCTCTGGCTACCCCTTTTTAACATTTATAGCCGTGAGTATATGTATGTTTGCAAGAAATCCCTCCATTCGTATTATAAAATTTATTTAGCACTATAGGAATCAAACTTCAATACCTTATTCAAAGAACCAGGAAACAGCAAAAATAAAAAAACTTATAACAAAGATGTTCCCAGTGAGAAGCGTAAAGTCTTTCAGTCTCCGGGAACGGTCAAAAACGTTCAAATAGGATAAGGCGAGCTTTGCAGTCCTGAGAGGCTTATCGAAGACGACTTACTTCTAACTCCGCTCATATTGAATATTAAACAACTAGCAAAACCCTCCTATTTACTAGAGCAATGTTGCATTGGGTTTATGCGACGATTTGGGTTTTTGAATTGCCATTTTACTTTTTCGGATCGGATATATTCGGTTCTATTGTTTTGAGAATTGTTAAAAACCATAAATATAATGACGCTGCCATGTCAATATATTTATGAAAATATTATGTATGTAAGAAAAAATCAGGCGTCTTTTGTAAAAAATAGTGACAGACATATTCGAAATCTGAGAGACAACAATAAAAATTCAATACCTTAATACAGATTGTCAAAGTAAATACATCTTTCATGGGGTTATGCGTAAAAATGTATAATAAAATACCTGAGGACATTTTAAATTTATCAGAAACAAAATTCAATGCAGTAGTTAAAAGAAATCTTAGCTCGAAAGCCTTTTACAATGTCAATGATTACATTAATGATGAAGTGGCTTGGTGTCATCAGGGCTCTGTGCAGGATGTTTCCGGGCTAACACCAAAATTGTAATGGACGTAAAAAAAGATGTGTGTTGACGAGTTTCTTACGGGTTCTTCTCTCAACAAAACACCTTCCGAATCCGAAGTAAACTTAGCATTAAGTTGGAATTTGACTTTCAAAAAACAAAGATTTATCTTTTTACTTTGAAATAAATGATTATTTTATTTTATTTTTTTATACTACTTTGAATGTTTGTCTGGTATGGTTTTTCATTTATACTTTGATGATTGGTGTTATTTTCAATATATTTTAGTTGTTAATTTTTGAAATACATAGAAATTCTAATTCCTTAGCTCTGGCTACCCTTTACGAATAAATTTTAGATGTCTTTATGTTTTTGATACTCGATTTTTTAAGTGCCACCAGCAAGGTAATATACTTTACTACTTTACATACACACTGGTTAATAGTTGTTTTGTGACTGAATCAACGACTGACTTACTTTCCATTTTGCCATTTAGTCATCTTTAGTGTAATGGAATTGCGGGTAAACAAAATTACCCGTGGCCCCGTTAATAGGTCAATTCACCAGCTCAAAGGGTAAACACTCGAAAGTGACATATACTTTTATCTTTTTTAGGCAGTGATATTTGTGCTCGGTTTTGATTTTTGCTTATCCACGAGAAATTTTAATAAAACTTAAAAAAAGTATTTTCATTTAAAATATATTTTGTTACTTTTTTTAACTTAGTCATAGGTTTTAAACATTTTATACTAGTTGAGAAGAACCCTTGAGAAACTTATTAACACACTCAATATCTTCTAAAACAGAGTACAATTTTGGTCCCCTATATTGACAAAACCATTTCGACAGACGAGAATTTATCTGCTACGCAGTTAATTGAAAGACAGCTAATTCTAAAACACTGATGTAAAATTGAATTTGTTTTAGTATTTGTATTGAATCGTTGTTATTGATCTAAATGCAATTAAAAATCGTACTAAACAAATTACATAAACATAACATAACACAAACGTTCAAGCCGTTTATCCCCGAAGGGGTTGACTGAGATGCCAATACTTCTTAACAACAAGTGACAGCGACACCTAGTGTCCAAAGTAGGTACCCACGTTTTGCTTAGACAGTGTACTCACTTTATAGGCCTGCCTATTGCCGTTTTGTACAAATACACTGTCACATGGCTAAGTACAACTCGCCCATGTGGGTTTCCTCACGATGTTTTCCCTCACCGTTGACCTCAACCTTCGTTCACCTCACCCTCACAATGACTTTAGAAAAGACAAATTGGTGTTGGCCCCACCCGGGATTTGAACTCACGCCTGTCTGTTTACGGGCGGGTGTTCTACCCATTGGACTATCATGTCGTGTACCTGTGTGTAAATAAATTACGTCACGTAAAATAGTTGCCATTTAATAAACCTCCTGCAACTACAACTGCTTCCTTGCCTAAAATATCCTACCAAGCTTGTTTAATCTTAAAAAATATTTTTTGTGTATAACTCCCAGGTATCGAACCCGAAATCTCCGTTTTATAAGTCGTGCGCTTTAACGCCAACACAGAGACACAAAGCCCAAATGCTTCATGAATATAACTAGGGATATAATATTTGTATTTATTGTATAGTGCTCGAATTAACGGAATACAGATATATAAGCACTTAAGTACACTTCTCTAAATATGGTTAACATACGTGGGACACTCAGAAAATTTTGCGAAAGTAAAAAAAAATTTTCTATGGGTAAAAATGTTTTTATTAAATCTTTTCAAAGTACTCTCCACCAGCCAGTTTTCGAAACACTTTTTCCAGTCTGCCGCAGACACCTCATTTACAGCCCGCTGAAACGCTGACAGCGCATCTTCCGGCGATGAAAATTGTATCCCTTTGAGTTGATTTTTTATTTTAGGGAATAAAAAGAAGTCACCCGGTGCCAGGTCAGGGCTGTAAGGAGGGTGACCCAAGAGTTTGACCGGCGTGCTATTCAGGAAGTCCGTCGTTTTGAGCGTGGTGTGAGCGTGCACGTTGTCGTGGTGAAGCAGTAGCCCGCGGAGCCCTGTGTTTGGTCGATTGTTGCTCACAACTGAGAAAACTACTGGCAAGCATTTAGTAGTATACCAGTCTGCGTTAATCCTTCTTTGATCTTGTAAAGGAATTGACACCAGATAGCCAGTCATATTGAAAACCTTCCCACCGCTTCTAGATCTCTTCACTTTGGTAGGGGTCGCTTCATTTTGAAATACCCAAACCGTCGACTGGCGCTTCGTTTCTGGATCGTATTGATAAATCCAGGACTCATCACCTGTAACGATGTCGTAAACACGCCGAGACGAGCCAGCATCAAATTTATTAATCATATCACGACACCATTCCACCCGGGCCTGTTTCTGTACCTCGGTGAGGTTGTGTGGCACCCAGCGTAAAACTATCCTCCTCACGTGAAGATGTTCGTGTAAAATCTCATGAACGCTTCCCGATCCAATCTGCATATTGTGTTGAATCTTAATAGCACGCCGGTCAAACCCTCCTTACAGCCCTGACCTGGCACCGTGTGACTTCTTTTTATTCCTTAAAATAAAAAATCAATAGATACGTTATTTGCTTATTGTCATGAATTAAATTTTTCACTTCCACCACGTTTTCATCCGTAACAGCCGTTAGAGGGCGACCACTTCTTTCTTCATCCCGCAAAGTTAATCGACCACGCTTGAATTCGTTATACCAACGATACACAGTTGCCTTGGAAAGCCCTTCATCCATAAACCATTTGAAGTCTATCGTATGATTCGTCTGGTTTTAAGCGACATTTGAAATCGTAAAAAATCATAGCGCGAAAATGTTCCCGGCTCAGATTCATTTTTCAGTAAGACACGACAATTTAAAATAGCTCGTAAAAAATAAAGAGGGTAATTTTTAAATTGGAACGTACCTTTTTTTATTTATAAAGACTCATATTTTCAGTATACATTACAACCGGCCAGTGTTTCATACATTAAAACCTTTTTTCGCAATACTTTCTGAGTGGCCTGGTACATTTCCATGTGCTTTACCTACATTCATCTGAGCACTGCTCTGTCCTTTATAATGACCTAATTTGACATCATTAGTATGAAGACACGCAAGTATTCTCGAGATATATGCGAAGTTCATTAAACGTCTTTGAAAAATGTATGTAATATTATGCGGTATTTCCATATTTTAAATATGAAACTCTGGTTTACATTGCATGTAGGGAAGATTTTAATTAGGTAAAAGGTCACTGAGATAAAAAATATAGTGCTTTTCTTATTTACCTTCGAAGATAGACTTTCGGCGACGACAACTCAGTGCCAAAAAGAGGTAGCCAAGACTCTACTCTATAACTATTCATGATATATTTGGCAGTTTTAGCATATTTATGGAGATTAGAAGGAAGGTGGAGTAAATATTGAAAATAGCAAATACCTTCTTAACTTTTACATTCTTACTTTACCCTGTATGTCATGTGTTTTAAAATATAACTTAGTGTAGTCCATATAGATCATTATATTGCTATTGTTAAATTTTCAGCTTCTCTTATAGGATGATAGTCGTTTGTATAGAGAAACAAGATTATGTGGTTGAGGTTATATTGGTCAAATTAACCACTGAGTCAATATCTAATAGCTACAAACTGAAAGTTTCAAGAGACCTACAGACAAGTTTGTCTCGGACTAGTTGTTGACATATGCTCTTAGATTTGGCTCACAATTTAACTGCCCTATTTCTTTGTTAAAATAACATGGAAATCGTTGAAAAAATTTTACCTCTAATGTCTACATTTTTGCTGTCATGCGTATATTCATTGCTGCTGCTTATTCATTAGTATGCCAAAATCACGATAAATCTGAAATATGTATGTTCATCATCATCATCATTCAGCAGATAGACGTCCACTGCTTGACTCTGATATGCCTCCCATAAAGATTTCACAACGACCGGTCTAGCATAGCCCTCATACAAGTATGATTATTCAGAGGTTAATAAATACTACTACTAAAGGAATTAATGCCACTTTCCACAGGAAAATTTTCAACAATATAATAGGAGAACATGCACACAATATTTTAACATTATGTATAGAACAATAGTTAATGAGGTTTAATACAAAACCAAGCACTTAAGATAATTTGTGATATCATTATTCGCTGCGGGTAATAAACCGCTAACTTGGGGCGGGGCGGGTGAACACGCAGCTTCAACGCGCGACGGCTAAAGAACTATACACAATGATTTTTTATGCAGACGTGGTTGTTCGATTTGACGAAAAATATGGCATAGAAGGCCGAAATTTTTCACTTTTTAGTTAGAAGTGTGTTTATTTTTTAAAACTATATTTAATTTTATTTTCTACTTTTTAGTCCTGAACCAACTGAAATTATTTAATCCTGCCGACCCTAATGAGGATAATTAGATAAACCTAAGAAATTATTATATTGTCGCTGATTCTTGACAAGTATATAAAATTTGAATTAAATCTGTCTGTTTAGAGTGGATCAAAGGAGAGTTCAAAGGAGTCGGTTATAAACATACACTCGCCTCTCACATACACCCACCGGAAGAAATGGGGTAGTGCTATTCTATGCCGACACTATACAGCTTTCTAATACTTACTTTTATGTTAATTTACTGGACGATATTTGTAGCTAGTATTGCAAATTTCAGCCTTAAGCCTCGACCCGCAAGCCTTAGCTATTAAGCTTTTTAACCCTGAAAGCCTTTTATACTGAGCCTTAAACAACACTATTTGTAGGTTATAGCTGCGGGTGTTGTAAGAGGCAAATCAGGGTACTAAGCCTTTTTAAGTGATTGTTAGGCGATGTAGCTCAAAACCCATCACTAATCATTCTTTTTTTACTACATTTTCCACACTTAACTTCCAATAATGGCTGTGCAATATCAAATTCTTAAGCCTTAAGCCAGAGGGCTATCTTTTTTTATGATATATGTATGGCCGATATATATGTTCTCCTTTATCAATAACAGACCGTCAATGTTTGTTTGCTAGTAATAGGCAACATTGCAAAAAAAAAAATAGTTGGTCAGAGCAAAACAACATCAAGCTAAAAATCATAGTAGAGCAATTCGGTATTATATGTTAGTGCAGTTAGGGAAAAAATGCACTTTCACATGTTTTAGAATTTGCTGCAGAAATTTTATATAGTAAAAAAAAGCATGCCAGTAAGTAGCCTAGCATCCGCTAGTTTGGTGTAGTACAATAAGGGAAAAAATGTTTTTTATGCATAATTATTCGTAAATTCATCCTGGGTACATTTAAATAAATATTATATGCCGCACAACTCTTAGAGCCAAGCAGGAAATGATAAAATACGGAATACTATAGTCTTTATAGACAATGTTTTTAACCCACTGGCTGAGTAATAAAAAATAGGGTAGTATTTAAAGAAAGTACGAGAAGTATTCTGTCAACTGTACATATGGACTACAAAGCACAACCGCACAAACAATGTTCTTCAAGTTTTATCAAAGGCCAAATATTGAGAACAAAGTTCGAACGAAAACTTCAAGTGTACAAAGCTCTCAAGGTAATCGCGGTAGAAAATAACTAGAAACAAGCCCGCGAGCTCATGACTGTACCGTAATTATTTCGCACTAATTCCCCGTTTCACGCTAACGTAGGCAGAGCCAAAACTTTGAGTGCACTAACTTGTTAACAGACATTCGGCTTGTGAGGCTTTGTTGCCATAATCGATTGGGTTCCGCCTACAATATGTTTGGTTTTACTTGTAAGTGAAGTCGACTAGTTTTCAATTAAAGAGTTTCTCAAGTAAGGATAACTAAAATGTGGTAGGTCATTGGTCACAAACTTATATCTATCTTCACGTTACAATTTAATTTAATTTATGAGAATACTTACCAATGGACAAAACCGAACAAAAAATTAAAAAAAGACTTTGAGAGAATTAAAAAATAATTATTAGATATAAGTATATCTTTATAAATATGCACACGGATATAAATCCCAAAAAAGGTTAATAAAAGCTTTGAAAAAAATTAAATGTAGCAGAGATATAAAAATGCCATTTTTTAAACCATAATGCGTTATTTGTTAATGACATTGTGATTTCTTACAGATCCACAATCTTATCTTGGCCGGCGGCGACCCTGGTACTACTGTCGCCATTTTGAAATTTCGGCCTGTCATTGTCAGTTAGTTCTGAACTAAATCAAAATTTTAGGGTGACCTACGTATAAATTATCACTTTCATTAATATTTTTTGTAGTGGAAACTTTTTTTTCACGATAATTATTTTTATCATGTATCTTTGCCTTTTAATAAACGCTTTTGTTTCCAGTATTTGATACAAAAATTAAATGAGATTATTACTTATTTTGTTAAATTTTATCTAAGTAGGCTTACACTGTCTGAAAAGTTGTGCGCACTTATATAGCGGTACGGGTTACGGGAAGTGGGAAAAAGCTCACGAATAAGATTTCACTTCGTCTACACTGATGCGTGGGTATGTACCAATGTGTAATTTCTTATGTCATATCATAACTGTCTGACATATATATAAAAATATAAGGCTGTCAACAGCAATAGAAAAGTGCCCATAGATTCACTGACCCAGCAAAATGAATGACCCAAACGATTTCTAATGTTTAGAATTATTTTTTCTGTGCCACCTTTTTAGGGGATCTATGTGTGAATATGAAATGTAAAAGACAGTACACGACAAGGTAAGCCTCTGAATTAAAGGATTAAAAAAATGATTTTATGTAGTAACCCACTTTTTAAACTCTGAGTGTCACAAACAACAAATCCTTGAGTATAAAATACTGAAACAGTTTGCAGAAAAGTACAATTGACAGTGTTATCGCTAAAAGCGATCTCTTCCAGACAACATTTGGGAGGTAAGATCAGCAAATTTAGGATACACTGTCATTCGGGTAGACATAACAGACAAGGTCAAAAATAAATAAATGTAATTAGCTTACATTAAAACGAACTTGTTTACTTACAATAATAGTTATTACATACATACATACATATACTCACGACTGCGAATCCCTAAAAGGTGTAGCCAGAGCTAAGAAATTAGAAACTCCTCAGCCACTTTTTGAAAGCTGAGTGGGATAAAGATGGTAAAATAAAGGTTGTTGGTGATGGGTCTCCAACCGCATCGCCCAAAAGTCTCTTAAAAGCCCCAATACCGTTAGTTGCCGTTTACGTACACCCACCGGCAAATGGGGTAGTGCTATTCTAAGCCAACACTACACAGCACCTAGTTATTAAATGAATGAATATTATATAAATTGTTTTATTAAGACATTTCAATACATAAATAAATTAGCCTGTATGATGTAAAATTATTTCCCCTATAATGGTAAAATTTTATTTACTGGCAATACTAATTTCGATGACAGCGACGCCCTTACCGGCCAAGAAATGTATGTGGATCTGTACTTAGTATTCTATTGTTGTATTAGTCTGTTAATCATCCGGAGAAAATAAAATAAAAAATATCGTGATTATAAATTGCAACAATTTGTTTCCAATCAAAATATGTTAACTTAAAACAATTTATTCTGGCTGCAAGAGCTATGAAAAATGCAAGGACTAATACAGCAATATCTCATAGAAAACCATTTGCAATAATAGTCACGTTTTGTCTTGAGATTGTAGAGTTAATATAAAGTAACTTCATTAGTTTCTATGACTTGGTAGTAACTTTAATAACAACTAAGCAACAATAAAGAAAGCTCACTATCTTTATTCTGCAACAAAACCTACGTGCTTTGATTTCTTGAAACTATTGCAAGAATAATACAAGTAAACTATACTGGCTACATAGTGGCAAAAATACTCCACATTTTAACATATAGATTATTATTTTATACTTAATAGCATAAAAGACACTGACTTGCTGAAAAAAATATAGTTTTTTAACCAAAACTCTACAATAATTTGCTTCGTCATTTTAATTTTTAGTTTAAATGTTCCGTACATACACACATATACTCACGGCCACAATTCCTAATAAGGGGTAACCAGAGCTTTAAAGCTAGAAACTCGTCAGCAACCTTTGGAAGTTGATAGGGGACAAGATGGTAGAAATAAAGTATCGTTAGTGATGGATCTCCAACCGCATCACCCAAAACCACTTAAAAAAGCCCTATACTCTAATCCCCTCTTGCGACACTCGTGGGTCGTGAGAAACGCAGTCAGCACATTGTTTGAATAACTAATTTAAGTTTTTAAAAAGCCTCATAAACTGTAATAAACCGGTTCAATCCAGTCATGAAAATCTTCCATACGAACTGCGTTGAATTAGAAAGGCGGAGTCTTTGTGATTTTACGTATAACGTTATTTTAATAGCATAGAGATCACAGTGTTAGTCTTAATTGTAAAGGCCATCTTATCGAGACATATGCCATGTGGGTTTCCTCACGATGTTTTCCCTCACCGTTAACAACCATGATAATTAATGATTATATAATTATCATAATTTATCATGGTTGTTAACGGTGAGGGAAAACATCGTGAGGAAACCCACATGATTACATAATCATCATAATTTATCATGTTGTTAACGGTGAGGGAAAACATCGTGAGGAAACCCATATGGCCGAGTTGTACTTAGTCATGTGACAGTGTAGTCGTGCAAAAACGTCGATAGGCCTACCCCCTATCACGTGAGTACACTGTCCATGCAAAACGTGGGGTGGGTACTCTGAACACCAAGTGACAAAGTCACGTGATGTTCAGGAGGATTAGTACCTCTGCCAAGCCCTTCGGGGATATTCGGCGTGAACGTTTATGTTATGTTATTATCATACCCCGCTACAAACTAGCAAATCCGTGGCAAATGACAATTGTTTATCAGGTTTATTTAGCAACTATGATTTATTCGTTACATAGTTAATCGTACTTGATTAATGCAATTCACTGATAACCTTTTAACACCTCTTTGGATAAACGTCATGTTTATTTTCTATCACAGAGTTGTTTATCTCATATGTGTGATGGGCAAGATCAGTCACCTATCCTTAAAAACTGGAAACATAAAGTCTGTTTATACAATAGAGAAAAAGGTTTAAATGTATCAGAACGTGTATATGATTCAAGATGGTGTATTTCTTTCAATGCATATATGGAATATTTCCATTTTACCCATATTCAATTTTAAGACCGAGGGGGTCTACTCTATTGAGATTAATGGGCATTTTGCATAGACCCTGTGGCTTAAGCTATTACAACAATGTCATTAGCAAATCAAAGATGCATTATGAAGTCGCCATTGATATTGATACAAAAATATACTCAACTCAATTTAATGTCCACAGAGTAAATCCACGAGATGGTGACAATGATTTAAAATTTTCTGAACATGACGAAAAATTTTCTCATCTGGTGATCAAAGTATACTAGTTTTATATGCACTATTAAATGAAAAAGAACAACTTCAACTTTAATTGACTCAAGTGTGTGTATCTTACACTGATTTAGGCCAAAAGCCCGTAATACAATACATTAATAACAAAGCTGTGTAGTGTCAGCTTAGAATAGCACTACCTCATGTTTCCGGTAGGTGTACGTAAAAGTCGATTAACAGTTTTGAGGCTATAAAGGGATTTTTGGGCGATGCGGTTGGAGACCCATCACCAACAAACTTTATTTCACCATCTTTTCCCCACGCAACTTCCAAAAGTGGCTGTAGAATTTCTTATTCACTAGCTCTGGCTACCCCTTCAAGGGATTTATAGCCGTGAGTATGTGTATGTATGTATATATAATTAATTTTACTTCATTTTGATATCTACATGCAATACATACACAACCCCGAAAAGTTCAAATATTTGAAAACACATATCACAGTCCTAAATAACCCAATGGTAACTTAGACAAACGCCAAGCAAACCAAGGTCATCCAGTAATAAAAAAATATCCACAACTACTTTGACATTTTCAGTAAAACTATTGGTAAATGATATTATTCTATTCTCAATTAGACCGTAGACTTAGACTAATTTCTTACGTTTTCGCTTCGAGTTTTTATAAATACATTTTCTATCTCTAAATTGTTTTGGTAAGTGATTCTGTTGATGAAAATAAGTTCATAGAAATAACTATCAGTGGTTATATATCCGATCGGACTTTGCTATTTTTTAATTGCTGAAAGCGCTAGACACTTTTATTATTTGAAAGCTCTGCCAAATCTTTTAATGTAGCGACTGGTCGTGACTATATGCAAAAACAATAAGGCGTATATGAAAAAAAATACTATTCACACAATCTAAAAGGTAAAAAACATAGAACAATGTGCCTATGAATAGTAATTCACTTTAGTCAAGACTTCAGTTGGTCGCGCGAGCTACGCGGAGGCAGTCGTCTACGGCGTAGCGCTGTATTTCTCGTTCGTAGCACTTACTACGAAAGTAGTATGGACTTTTTAAAAGTTCCATTGATTGTAAAAATATAGAAATAAGTTAAATATCTTGCATGTCAGTATTATAACGTAAAGTTAGTTTACAGTGTGTCTCGATTGTGAGTAGGAAGTGTAATATTTATGTAATTAATGTTAGGTGACATAACGGGGCAGTGTTGAGTGCACGAGGTAACCTACTTAGGCTTCGTCATATAAAGGTAAGTGTATGTTAACTAGAATGGTTGTACCACTAATGTTGTACTAATTATGCAAAACCGTTTAGGGTTATTGAGCCGTATTTAGCTTTAAGATTGCAGAGGATATTTGTATATGGGTAATTATGAACAATAAACCAGGCAAGTATATGAAAAAAATATATTCCTCTCTTCCCTATATAAACAGTTGTAAAATCATACAGGTTTTACTATGCCACTTCAATATTAACTCATCATCATCGTGTAGGTTTTTTTAAAAAAAACCTCTAAATTAGACTTAGGAAGTGACATATTGGTATATATGAAGCGGTGGTCTTGTAGAGACAAGCTTGCTGAGCAGAGCTGAGAGCAGCTACTAAGTTTTAATTATTGTGTAAGTATCTGTGTAGGGTTGGCTTAGCAAATCACTACTGCCCACTATCCCATTACTGCCCGTGGGTGTTCATAGGAGGCGACTATGGGTATTGGGGCTTTTCAACTGATTTTTGTGCGATGCGGTTGGAGACCCATCAGCGCGAACCTTTATTTTAGAATATTTTCCCCATTTAACTTCCAAAAGTGGCTGAGATATTTTGTATTCTGAAACTCTGGCTACCCCTGTTAGGGATTTATAGCCGTGAGTATATGTATGTATGTATGTATATTTATGCAATAAATATATTCTCCTTGTATGGTACATGAATGCTGACAAATGTACATTACTTATAAAAAATTTAGACTAAAATATAAACTTAATTTTATACCTAATTAATATGTTATAAAAATTGATTTTTGGAAAACACGTAAAGTTTATTCATTGTAGACATGATATCTACCTACATTTCATGCGCATAGTACTAAAAATCAATAATAATAAGAAAAACTATTGTTTTAGTAGATAAATCATTAATCCGTCCGTGGTTTCATCTATCTATCTATACTATAATAAGACTGTAACGAGGTCAAAACTGTACATTGAAGAAAAAAATATAAAAACCGGTGGAATATGTTTTGTTTTCGATACTGAAGCCAAATTTGCTATTTTTGAAAAAAATGTCTGTCTGTCTGTCTGTCTGTCTGTCTGTCTGTATGTCCGTTCATCACGTTAATTCTACCGGACCGATCTTGATCAAATTTGGCATGAATGTAGGTTATACACCTGGCCAACATATAGGATATAATTTATCCCGGATTTCGCAAGGGTTCCCACAGGAGCATAAAAAAACATAACTTTTTATATGGTTCCCCATATTTACACGATTAATTTTTCATCGACCGACTTTATCGGACTCTTCATTAATAGTCTTTTCGGAAAAAATAAGGGTTTCATCCATTTTCATCAAAATAATTGTCCATTTAATTGTTTGTCAATAGTATGACTACTAGATATATAGGATATCACAAATTTGAGACTTACACAAATGTCTGCGTGGCGTAGCTGTATACCGTTTGGTAAACACTAAGTACGAAAGACCCAGGTTCGAATCCCGGGTGGGCAAAGTCTTTTTGCGTATTTTTTTGCTTTTGTGTTAGGTTAGAATAATAGGATGCACTAAACCTTCTTTTTCACATTCAACTATGCGAATTTGTATGAATAAAGATAATTGAAAGCATATTGTATGAATATTGCGTTGCTTTCTGCATCGCGGTACGATTTCTTATTTTCTTTGTTATAGATACTTCAGTTCATACTAAACTTTTATGACAGTTCGAAGACTGTCGGGTCAGCTAGTTATAAATTAAATACTGTGAAGATAAGGTAGGTAAAAAATGAAATTAATTATTAATAAATGATTTTAAAATACAAAAATTTACCGAATCATTAATTTTTATATGTTTGTTGGGTCTTATTTGTCATTTTATATAAGTACTTACAAGTTGCTTGCTGTTTTTTGAATTGTTATAGATAAAAGTGAAAATTTGTAGTTATAGAAGGTCAAACAACCCGACGTTCCTGTCCTGTGTTTTTCAAAAACACATATTTTTTCTTTGTCTTTTAAAGTTTTGTAGCATCGCCTAAGACTATTCTGCTACTATCACCAGTCCATTTATTCTTACGGATATTGTACGGAAATCTAAGGGTTGTGAGTATTTGAAACGTAATTTTATCAAAACTGTCTGGCTACTGAGAAGACATCATATTAAAGTTGTCTAAGTAACATCTATGACAATCAGCTTTTATTCGTTCAAAAAAATAATTCAAAAAGTTTCTTTTATTCAAAATTAAGTTAAACTAACATTTTTTGAACGTCAATTTTTTTAAAATTTATCTTTATTCCGTTGCTTTGGAAGGTGTTCGTAAAGAGAAGAAGCAACAAAAAACTCTTTACATTCACATTTTTTCCAAATATGGTTTGTACAATTTTGGTTCATATTTTTACTTTATAAAAAATATTTTCTATGCGACCAAACCAAGCGCTAGTTTGACATAATTAAACTAAATTGTCCATCACAAAAACCAATCACATAACGTGAGAAGAAAAATCCTCACCAGACAATTATTCCTGGGAATAACGAGGGAAGATTTATAGCTATACGGACACGGTCATGTGCGTGTTGGGTTCTTGTCGTTTAAAAAATATTGAACACTGTAGTAAGATTTCTTTAAACGCATGGCTTTAATTGCCTTTTTAAAAGATGCCACAGGCAATCCAATATGTCAGAAGGAAGTTTATTAACCATTTTGAGGGATAGTTCCATAAAGGAGTTACTTACTTTATTAAGTCTCCACTTCGGTACGTTAAGTTTGTCTTTATTTCGAGTGTTAACAGTATGCCTATCACTAACTTTACTAAATTGGCCAATATGCTTTTTGGCATACATAAAATTCTCAAATATGTATTGACAAGGGACAGTTAAAATGCCAATATCTTTAAATTTTTCGCGGAACGAATAACTCGACCTTAACATGTAGATAGATCGGATAGCCATAACTGAAACATGTTTAATGTATAGCATTGGGTTGAAATTGTATTAAATGTCTGGTATTTGACGAGGAGATTTTTAATATTTTTACCAATAAAATATATGAAAACTTGGATTTATACTATTTTTAACCTGAGACACATTTTGGGCACCTTTACTACCTGTTCCCTGTCAAACCCATCACGACCCAAGTTTCATAGTACGGGATTGTTCGGATATTTATCCTGCATAATTTAATTAAGGCTCTTGTGATGTAAGAAAAGTAACATAATGCTTGCCTAACACTGGTTTCATGAAATCCGGTGATAAGAGTGAATCAATGATAAAATTCATTTTACATCTCTGTTGGCCAGTTTGAAATGTTTTCGTATGTATTTAAATTATGTCAAATTTGATATTAAGTTCATTTCAATTTGCAGCCGGAATCCAGCCGGTAGCAAAAATCCTGTATACCACGCAAATAATGAGCTACTGACAGAATTTGTATAAATGATCTGGCAGCATCTCGTCTCTTATTCATATCATACATTCAAGTCACTTTTCTATATTTGCTATCACTTATCAAATAAAATTAATACGATCGTTTACCAATTCAATCTTGTATTGATTCAAAACGTTTGCACTTCTCCAACAATTAACTAAATTGAATTGTTTAGACAAATTTCTCAGATTATAAAGTTACTTAAAGCATAATAGTCATTATAAAAATACTCTTTGTTAATGTTTGTAACTACTATTAGTCAAATTATAGACAAATTAATATATTACTTATAAATATGTGAAACGAACGAATACAACGAATAAAAAGGTTTATTTATATATAATATATTAATGAATGGAAATGTAGCCCCAATATGGTTTGTTAAGATCATAAAATCATGGTGATTTATAGGTTCGGGTTAACCATATAAAAACCAACAGCGAAACTGTATGTATGTTCTGTAGACTGTATTAATTATTGTATTAATTTCATGTATCCTGTTCATGCATAAAATGGGTACTCAGGATACTAGTAAGCGAAAACATCTTGTGGTGTTCAGAAAAACTAAAATATCTGCCCAAGAAGTAAGATGTGAAAGCTAGAACCATATTATCTGCGCATATTCAAATTATTTCATCGAAATTGTTTCATAGATTTGTCGGTCCAACGCATCTTCATTTAGATTACAAAATAACTGAAATGAAGTAAACAGGAACGGCATCTAAGACGTGAAGGAACTCTCTCATCGAACATTTCAAAGGCAATTTAGAATCCATTAATAACTTTCAACATCACGTGCGTAATATGTGCGTTGACATAGATAAGTACAAAGTTTTCTAGCACAATTTAACCTTTATTACAAGGGTATAAAGTCTGATGAAATTTACAAGAGTGATCGACACGCCCTCGACAAATCGGTTGTATTTTATAGAGTGCTGGCGTTTACGGTACATGAAAGGGATTGCCAATATGTATAATGGATGAAACTTTTGCTGAAATTTTAGTGATATAATATGGCTTTGTTTAAGAATGCTAAAATCACCTAAATCTTTAATGTCACTACATTCTCACTAAAAAAATATAAAATTTAGTGGCTTTTTGATTATAATACGACTCCGTGGTATAACCGCTAGAGTCTTCACCCAATATCCGGCTGGTCACAGTTTTGAATTTTTGGGATGCTGCCTAATATAAAAAATGCCTTGTATAAAATGGCGGGGCTGTGGACTATAGGTAAAGCAGCCTTTATGGGAAAGACTTACCCCCTCGATAAATATATTTATAGACGTGCATGCATATAGACACCGAGTGCGATACAAATTGGTTTTGAACATTTTCAAAACATCCGATACGACCAAATTAATACATTTTAATGCTAAAAAAATCTGGCTAGATAACTATATTTTCTACATACATACGAACATACGGATACCAATTTCAAAAAAGGGTAGTTAGAGCAACAGAATTAGTTATGAAGCCTTTTTTGGAAATAGTGTTAGGAAAAGATGCTAAAATATTATAATGGTTGGTGATCAGTCTCCAGCCACATAACCAAAAATCACTTCAAAAGCCCCAAATCCTTATGTCGCCTCTAACGACACCTGCGGGAAGAAATGAGATATTGCTATGCTAAGCTGAATTAAGATAAATTTATAAGCTATATTTGTTAATATTCTGGAAAAAAGAACTCGCTCAGTTTTTGACAATATTTGTAAGATTGTATTTCTTCCATCTCGGTGACTATTTCTTAATAACAAGAATTCACCAAGTAAACGTTACTTATTTTATCAATATTATCATAAGGCTAAGAACTATTGATATTATAACAGCTGTACTCACAATGTTTTGGAACAAGCAACTTTAAAGAGAATAATATTGGGTATGTGCTTCTGCTTATTAGCTTTGCTTTCTGAACAAATATTGTTATTGCTATTAAAGCCTACTATCCTAAACTAAAGATAATTAAGTGTTTTGAGGGCACGTAGTCAGTTCCAGCTACTATTATAATAACCATGCAATATTCACTGTTACTCGTATAAATCTTAGAAAAGGGTAGTTAGAGCTTAGGAGTCATTAATTCCTCAGCCACTTTTAGAAGTAGTTGGTGATCCAGCCACATCACCTATCTACTATTTTAAAGACCCTCTAAGTCGTCTTTCACATTACCAGCAGGAAGAAATATATTAGTACTTTCAAAATTCAACACTAATTAGCTATAACTACGGTTTGGGTGTCATACGTTTCACCGAATGTCGCGAGTGGATGAAAATAACACCACTAACTAAAAAAATCAAAGTACCTTCAAAGAAAATATGTTTAATATTAATAAGATTAAGACATTAATTATAATCTGCTTTTCAAACTGATTAACCATACGAAAGATTTTCGGTGAAACGTGATTCGCGCCAACGTCTTTCGAGCTGGCGGTTTTCGAATTCACGTACTTTTGAGCTGGCATACCACTCAAAAATTTTTTCGAGCTCGCGTGCGTCGAGCTCGCTACATTCGGTGAAACGTATGACACCCCTACGGTTTACCTGCACGAAGCTAGCGTGTTGGCCAAAACCTTATTTGGGAAAGGATGGAGCCCTTTCCTATTTACATCTTTCCAATTCTCAACTTTTACAAGAGGCTGTTGACTGCATTAAAGTAACACCCAGATTAAAATAAAGTAAATTCACCCTTAGAAAAATAGCGGAAAGTTTAGGCGGTTAATTTAATTCTTCTACCATCAGAAATTAAGGACCTTGTCAAAGAAAACATATAATGTTATTTTTGTGCTTCCCGGATGCACTCTTGGCCGGACATCCTCTATTATGTTTCCTATTGAAGTTTTTCATATAGTAAAATATTTTGATTGATTGTGATTATGGAAGCTTGGAGATAAGAATTCGGAGTAGATTAGATGGAACTGTAATCAGTCCAACATCAGAGACCCATTTAGATCATACATACATACGAGGGGCATGCCAAAAGAAACTAGATACTTAAGAATTATAAAATTTAGTCTTTATTACAAGTATCGATCTTTTCAAAGTATTCACGCTAAGCACGTATACACTTTTCCATACGTCTGAACCAATTGGAAAATACCTGTGACCACTCTTCTTTAGATACCCCAGAAATCCCGAAATTATAGGCAACCAGCGCATCTTCTTTGCTTTCAAACCTCTTCCCCTTTAGTTTTTCTTTGATTTTTGCAAACAAGTAAAAATCACAAGGCGCTAGGTCAGGGAAATATGGCGGGTGAGGGAGAATCGACACATTTTTCGAGTTGAAAAAGTCTAGTGTTCTGGCAGACGTGTGCGGCGCCGCATTGTTGTGGTGCCAGGGAAGGTGCCGGATTCCTGACTTCGGTCGCTTATCACACCAAGCTGATTTTACTGTTAGAGCACAAACTGTCACATTCCATTCGGAGTTCACTGTTCTTTCATTCTCTAGCACAACAGTAGCAATATGACCCGTTTTGCAGAAAAACGAGGCGACCATTTTGTTTCTGTGTGCTTCGTGCACGGCGACATTTCGTTGGAGTTGGCTCGTCTTCAAAGCACCATACAGTCGACTGTCGCTTTGATGCGGGATCATAGTTGTATAGCCATGTTTCGTCACCAGTCAGTATATCATGTACGTTTTTTTTTCTCGCCTCCGTTGAATTTATCTATCATGAATAGGAACTAATCCACCCGACGGTCTTTCTGCTCATCGGTAAGTTTGTGCGGCACCCATCTTGAACAACGTTTACGGAGAGAAAGCTGGTCGTGAATTATGGTTTGCATTGCTGCTGATCCAATTCCTAGTTCTCGCTCTAGCTCTACATATGTGATTCGTCGGTTTTCGCGAATAAGTTTTTCGACTGCACGAACGTTTTCTTGCGTGACCGTGGTTGGCGGCCGGCCTGTCTTCGCTTCATCTACACGACATCCCCGTCCTCTTTTAAATTCAGCAAACCAATTGAACACTGTTGCTCGTTGAACAAGCAGACTCACCAAAAGTAGAAACTTTTTTAAGGTCATAATAAATCATAGCGCGAAAATCACGTCGACTGAGCTCCATTGTTGCAAGTGAATTCCCGCCGGATTCTCGGAAAAATGATGCTCATTCAAATAAAAAATAAATAAAAGAAGTTTGTTCTGTATTCAAAAATGTCAATAAAAACCAGCCTATAAGATGGTGTATAGCTTGCCAGTGTCAATTAAATGAGAAAAGAGTATTTAACTTCTATTGGCATGCCCCTCGTACACTCAGTGCTATAAATCCCACAAAAGCGTAGCAACAGCTTCAGAATCAGAAATTTTCCATTCACTTTTGGAATTTGAGTGAAAAAAAAGAAAGTTAAATGAAGGAGAGTTGGTGATGGATATTATGCCAAACAATAACTTAAAAAGCGCTAAAAACCTAACTAGTACAACACCCGTGAGAAGAAATAGAATCCATTAAGTAAGATGAACAAGTTCTATTTTTAACAGAGTTGGATTTATAAGGTATCTATTTAGGTATAGTGTCGTCTGTCTCTTCGTATGTCCCAATAATTATTAAAGTGTAAACTATGAACCTTTATGGGATTTTGTAATTAATTAAAATAAAAGAACTTATATATGGATCTAAAAGAATTATATTAAATTTTCAAATCATCCGTGCTGGGTGTCTGAAGATGGCTTTTTAATAATAACATTAAGATTATTGAAATAAAAAAAAGACTTACAGGTTGAAAGATGGTAGCATACATACATACATATACCCACGGCTATAAATCCCTAGAAGGGGAAGCCAGAGCTAAGGAATTAGAAATTCCTCTGCCACTTTTAGAAATTGCTGTGTATTAAGTAATGTGTAGAATTTTTTTATCGCTTAGAGTTATGTTGATTATTTCAATTGAACAGTACAGTGAAAATAACTAAAAGTGATCCTCACAGTGGAAGCCAATAGCACTTCTTTTTTAAGTCATGTTCAAGCTATAAAGCCGATCGACAAACAGTGTAATTTAAGAGCAATTATAAAGGCTATCAAACTTTGTAAACGGCCAACTCTAAACGTGTTTAGATCCAAACTAAATTGTCAGTCAATTAATAGTCTGTAGTTTAAGCACTTTTTTAATGACTTAGTAGAGATTTAGTACAAACAATTGTTAAACATTGAATGAAATACACTGTTTATCGTTGTTGGCTTAAAATATTTATACCTTTTGATTGAATCGGGACCCATGTGCATAACCATGTTCTTTTATTTCTCGAAATCGTTACTGAAATATCTGCCATTCCAGCGTAATTTCTGCGCAGCATTTGAAGTTGAAACTATTTTAACCTGAATAGGTTATAAAATAGTGACATCAAGTAGGAACTTTAAAAATATCAGACTCTTAAATATCTTCGAATAATATCTATACGAAGAGAGCGAAGCTATGTTTTAAGCACAGGCTAGTACGAGCGTTATTTAAATCTTTTTGTTAATGAAAACCTCATGTGGGGATTATTACTAATAAATAAAGAATAAATAAAGGAAAGGAAAATTTCCCGCCTGTGTCGAAATTTTTCTTTCCTTTATTTATTCTTTATTTATTAGTAGTACGAGCGTTGTTTAAACTAGTTATCGCGTGGGATAAAGCAGCTATCTCTTACGCACTTACTTAGTATCGTATACTGCCAGCTCATTCTAACCTTTATCGTGTCGATAAAATAGTGCTCGTGCTTGCTACTTCTTTTAATATTATATCACAAAAAAATATGCTATCAATCTAACGTTCCGCCCTATACATTGTCGCCTGTCCAGCTATCACGAGCGACCTTTTGACTAGATAACGTGTGGTATAGAACAGCCATCGCTTTCGCACTTACATAGTTTCGTATATTTTGCATGAAGTTCATTGGCTTGGCATTCACGAGGTAGGTTGTAGGCATATTGCCACTTTGTACGAATACACTGTCACATGACTATATACATACATACATACATACATACATATACTCACGGCTATAAATCCCTTAACGGGGTAGCCAGAGCTTTGGAATGAAAATTTCCTCAGCCACTTTTGGAAGTTGATAGGGGAAAAGATGGTAATAATAAATGTTTTTGGTGACGGGTCTCCAACCACATCGCCCAAAAATCACTTAATAAGCCCCTATACCCTTAGTCGCCTCTTACGATCACCCACGGGTAGAAATGGGGTAGGGTTATTCTAAGCCGACACTACACGACTATATATAGGTATATACCATATAACCAACCATGTGGGTTTCCTCACAAAATGGCTGGCTGAGAAATTTCTCATTCCAAAACTCTGGCTAACCCGTTTAGGAATTTATAGCCGTTACTAAAGATGAGTATTGATATTTTCAACGTTGAAAAATGAACTAGAAACGTGACTGACAAGTAGCTTACATTGGTGTACGCCAGACTTGAAATTCGAACCCACACCTTTGTGCATTAATAGCGATGAAGGTCCCATTGAGCTATCAAGGTTCTTAATATTGGTTGCTATTGCTGATATCTGACAAAAAATAACAATCTTTACCATATTTCAATGGCGAAAAGTGGAAACATTATGACGGCAAAGTTAACTGTTTTATGGAAACTTCAGTCGTAACCTTAGCTAATTTGTGAGTCTAATTTTCTTTACGACAAATGAAGAGTAATAAATGTCAGTCATCTTTCCCCAATGGGCCATTTTGTTATTTAATACACAAAGCAGTTAATAAAGTCATAAACTAAAATGCAACTACTCCGTGAATACAAAAGTTACCGCAACTTGGTGAGAACAAAACAAAGTAGCTAGTAGAAATTCACATCTCAATATAACTGAAGCAAGTATTTTGTACGTTTATAATCCACAAAATATAGTAGCCTGATTCTCATAAATAATGTTGCTGTCTAGTGTTGGCTTAAAATAGCACTACACTACGACTAAGCTAGGCGACTAAGAGTATCCCTATATTTTTTAAGTGATTTTTGGGCGATGCGGTAGGAGACCGATCATCAACAACCTTCATTTTACTATCTTTTCCCCATTCAATTTCGAAAAGTGGGTAAAAAATCTTTTTTTGAAGCTCTGGCTACCCGTTCTAGGAATTTGTATCCGTGAGTATATGTATGTGTGTAATATTAGTAAGTGAAAAAATTAAATTTTCCAATTGTGCAATGATATCATGTTGATCTATACTACAATTTTTTGCGTGAATAGTGTATAAACGGACTTATCTCCATCTTAAGAGGGCACATAGCTTAGCACTATGCTGGTGATTTAGCTTATGCTTAGTAGATTTTGCATATCTATATCTAATTCTATTATGTATTTGTTGTTCAAATATACAGCTTATTAGCCTTAAACACACACTCACCGTGTATACCAGTGTTATGATTTGTCATTTGTAATAATACAATTATTTAATAGCGGAAGGCTTTTGCCTATTTTCATAAATATATGCTCTTTTGATCTTCTTATTTCACACTTCCGCCAATTTTGAAACGTTTTTTATCTGTTCTTACTTCTCGACGTCCGCCGCAAGATATATCATCCACATTGGCTTTAGCCAGTACATTTTTTGTTATTTGACTTTTGGATGATAGCCGTGAATATAAGATGACTTCGTATGTAAATTAAGATAATAAAAGCCGATAGTAGAATCCGCTCCCAAGTTACCAAACTAGGCGGAGAAAGTTTCAGTGGCCTATATCTATTCGAGATACGAGTACCTTGCTCACACTTTGTGAACACACACAAAGATTGCTCTGGATCTGTGCTCGGTGCAAACTCTGTATTGTTCTGAAGTCTACTGGCCCATTTTTGATATGACTATTACTTTGTTTTATGGTTTACTAGCAACCCGACGCGGGTTTTCACGGGTAGCTTAGTACTCACACCTAAACATAAAATTTAAGTATACTATTTAATAATAAATATTATATTATATTATTATTTCTATCAATATTCTCAGACTCAAATGTTTACGCCGATTATTTCCAAACGGGGTTGGCAGAGATACTAATACTTCTGTAGAGAATGTTTTGCTTGAACAGTGATTTTGGGTAGGCCTATCGCCGTTTTGTACGAATACGCTGCCACATGACTGATACTGTTTTGATTGCCACTCAATGTCGGTTTAGAATATTACTAATTCATCTGATTTTTGTGGGTGTTGTGTTGTCATAAGGAGAGGATAGATTTTCAGCAAATGAAATATGTGGTTAAAACAGGCACGTGTACAAAACTTAAAGGACAAAAGGGTGTGTATAAAAGTGAATGATGAATGTAAATGAGACTCTAGAGATTGGCCAGGGTCGCGTGAACTGGTGATTGATAGTCTAGGTACATAGTCTAGAGCATAGCTACTGTGCTTTATTATGGAAACACCCGAGTTTAACATATTTTTAATAAATTTAGGTAGGAAGCAATCTTTCAAATTGATTCAAACTTGATATTAATTGCATTTAAAAGCATTTACGGTATTTTCCCATCCAATATTCATTACGATTAACAGTTCAGCTTACCCTGGCCATCACTCAGGGTGGTGTAATTGCCAATTGGCAGGTAACTGACGAGCTTGCACTCTGGCAAACTTTGTCGGCTCTTAATGGATTCAGTCGCGCTCGTTTTTAAGAGTTGTTGCACCAAGTTTGTTACGTCAGTTAACATTTTGCTCTACGTGTTGCGATTGCTTTCATTTAAATTGGGTTTTCCTTTACAATGTTTGGGGCTGGGAATTTTAAAGGAGTTGGTGGATCGATTGAGAATGTAATGAGTTAGGTTTATTTATTAGGCGCTTATTTCAATAGTGCCGTGTAGTGCCGGCTTAGAATGCTACCCCTTTCTACCCACGGGTGCCGTAAGAGGCGACTTAGGGTATTGGGGCTTTTTATTGGATTTTTGGGCGATGCGGTTGGAGACCCATCCTGAAAACCTTCATTTTACCGCCTTTTCCCAACTCAACTTCCAAAAGTGGCTGAGGAATTTATAATTCCTTGGCTCTGGCTACCCCTTCTAGGGAATTATAGCCGTGAGTATATGTATGTATGTGTGTATGTTATTTCAATAGTTTGGGGCACCATAAAACATTGTGTTATTGTGTGTATACTAAAAGGGGAATCTGTACTAGCTTCTCTGAGATATCACCAGATTAGTTTTATGTACATATGTGTATACTATGTATTTATAAAAACTTTGATAACTCGGTAAGAAGAATGACACCAACTCATGTTCGTAGTCATCAAGATCGTTGACTGTGATGAAAAATATCGTAAGCGAACCCACACGAGTGATTCATATTCGGTATGGTTCGGTATGGCTTTCAGGTGAATATACTGCTCAGACAAAAAAGCGGTATTCTAAACATTGGGTTTGGATGACACAATTAACAATTTTAACCATTGACAAACACCTATTTAAGTTATAAGTTTTATGCTGCTATAAAAAGACATAAACCCTAAAATAAATTAAATCAGGGATACCTCTCAAACCTTTCTAACTCAATCATTTAATGAATCAAGATACTGCTTATGCAACGCAACAGTGTTGTAAAAAATGTTTTCTCAATTTTGTCAATACAAGTTTTATTAGAAACATACTTGTCACGAATTTTGATTGACTAATCAAAGTTAATTAGTTTGTATCATTTAATAACTTTCTCCAGGGGCCCAATTCTACACGACCATCTTTTCTGTATGTCGGTCTTAGGTGTATCAAAACTGTGGTTTTGGCATTCTCGAAGCAAAATTGACAAATGTCATTTGTGTCACTGTCACAATAGTGAGACAGCTAAGATCTTATTTGCTATTCTACAAGGCCATTTTACGTCACTTTTTGACACATTGACGTATTTGGTATTCTGCAAATTAACGATTTTTTTCAGCGTTATGATGATTGAACGAATGATTCACCAAATCGGTATTCTAAGCGTTTTTAAGAGTTCTTTTGACAGCTGTCTGAAGGTACAATCCACCATAATGCTTTTTCTCCTAAAAAACAACAGTAGCTTTTTGTGTATTGTTTCATACATTCGAAAAATATATTTTTTTGTGGAAAATGATTATGAATATTTATTTGAATGTATTTACACATATTTTATTGGATTTTATTTACATTTTACTGAAAATTTAAAGATATCAATAAAATATGCGTTTTTTATGACAATATTTTTTCTGGTAAAAATATCTTATTCAAAGTTCGAAAATATTTCAAATGTATCGAAGTAGATTTCGTTTCAATGTGGCTCAATGAAAATCGATATGATAAATGCAGTTACACTTATTCAAGAAAACGTTAACTCATTATGAGGTCCCAGTCAAAGTAGATATAAGATAAATATGTGTGGTTAATTTATCATGGTTGTTAACGGTGAGGGAAAACATCGTGAGAAAACCCACATGGCTGAGTTGTACTTAGTCATGTGACAGTGTATTCGTACAAAACGGCGATAGGCCTGCCCCCTATCACGTGAGTACACTGTCTAAGCAAAACGTGGGTACCTTCTCTGGAAACTAGATGGCGCTTGCAATGTGAGTTTAGAAGTATTGGTACCTCTGCCAACCCCTTCGGGGATAAACGGCGTGAACGTTTATGTTATGTTTATGTTTATGTTTTTATAGCAAAACAGCAGAATAACACTACCCTATTCCTACCGGTGGGTGGTCATAATAATAGGAGTGTATGGGTTACCCTTAGTGATTTCGCGTGGCTTTCTAGTGGTTTTTGGTCGATATGGTTAGAGAGCCCGGCACCAACAATTATTTATTAATACCATCTTTTCACCACTCAACTTCCAAAAGTGACTCAGGAATTTCTCATTCCAAAGCCTTTAAGGCATTTACAGTAGTACAGACCTAAGCAGAGGTTCCCAAAATAGGCTAGGTCTGTATTATGGGAAACCAGTTTATATGTATGCATGTCAGTTTCATCACCAACACCCCTATGATATTTCGTGTGATGATATATAGCCTACGTTACTTTTGAATAATTCCAACGTTTAATTTAAAGACATATTTTTTATATCGGTTGAGCTATTGGGGAATTAGGAACCTATACATACAAACAAATATCCTTTTGGAAATTTGATATTATAGACAAGAGATTTTGAGATGATTGGCTGATTAGTGTACAGTCGGATATATATACATACATACATACATATACTCACGGCTATAAATCCCTAGAAGGGGTAGCCAGAGCTAAGGAATTGGAAATTCCTAAGCCACTTTTGGAAAGTTGAGTGGGGAAAAGATGGTAAGATAAAGGTTGTTAGTGATGGGTTTCCGAATCCATCGCCCAAAAATCTCTTAAAAGCCCCAATACAGTTAGTCGCCTCTTACGTACACCCATCGGAAGAAATGGGGAAGTGCTATTCTAAGCCGACACTACACAGCAAATATACACTACACTATATTTATACTACAGTGTATATATACTTTGTATATATATTATATATGTATATATTAATAGGCTTAGGGTAAAATAAAAGTCAGGATCATGTGCGGCCACACTACGAAAACCGAAAACATTATAGGTTGCCTATATACTAAACGTATGCATTGTAAATTATGCTAGGTAACGACTATATAAAGTCTAAGCGAAAACAGTTCAGCTTTTCGTTTTATAGTTATTAACGTTGCCGTTAGCCCTCTAAAAAAGTTATTCCTAATTAAATTATCACAGTTTTCATGCCAGTAAATATTGGCCCTAAGAAACACAGGCGTATATTCAAAGTATAACAATACTCGTGCAAATCCGAAATGGTCTACTGGTAAATTAATAAAGAAACAAGTATCAAGAACATATTATTTATTATATATTTGTAACTAAAGTATAATCACTAAGACGAGCAAAGAACTTTTAATACAAGTTTTGGTATGATAAATATACGCTTTATTATTTGTTAGCTTCTCCTACATGATTTGAAATATAAATGTATATTCTTGGGTAATTTTCAGTTGGTTGATATCTTCCGCAAGGAATTCTTATAAAATAGAGACACCATATGAATGTTCCAGTTTGAAAACTTTAATTAAGCTTCATCGTCACGAATAATTGGTACCAAAATCACTGATAGCATATTCATCGTTAAGTTCGTATCGTACGAATAGTTCCGCAAACAAATAATGTTTGATATTAACCAGTCCGTTAAATTAATTATTATTCGGTATAAGAAATTTATTCATTAGTTTTCAAAATATGCAATAATGAGAATGAAAATTGACTAATTATAATTTTTTTGTTTGTTTATTGTTTTTTTTATTTTTTTTGTTATTGGCGGTATCTGCCGATTATTTTTTCAGCAATTTCGCCACAAACAGCATGATTTAGTCTCGCATGTGAATTTTAGTTGTAAGGATTTTTATCATTAAAGCGAAAAAAAAATATGTATAAAGAATGAAATCATTAAACAATTAGATCTTGAAGGTATTTAATCAATGGTTAAGTAAAGACTAAGTTAAGAGTTATTTATATTTTGGGACTTACTTACTTACTTATACTCACGCCCATTGTTCCCATTGGGGTAGGCAGAGACTATCGATCGCCACTTTGTACGATCCTGACAAACCTCTCTAGCTTCGTTTACATCCATCAATCTTTTCATACATGCTCTTTTATTCTTCATACTTCGGACGCCAGCCTTTTTGAGCACACTCTCAATTTGGTCCAAGTGTGTTCTCCGTGGTCGTCCTCTACTCACATTACCTTCCACGTTGGCTCTATAGATCTCTTTCACCAATTTACTGTCATTCATCCTCTCTATGTGCCCAAACCACCTTAACATTCCTTTCTCTATCTTGCACACTACGTCATCTTTCACACCTAAACGTTCACGAATTACACTATTTCTCACTCTGTCGCACAACCTTACATTACATATACTTCTGAGGGATCTCATTTCCACTGCATTCACTCTACTTTCATGCCTCTTTTGCCATGCCCAACATTCACTACCATACATCAGCGTAGGAACCAGTACAGCATTGTGAACTGCCATTCGCGCCTTTTCAGACAGGAACTGGCTCGACATTAGACTGTTTATGGCTCCATTTACCGCATTTCCCTTTTTTACTCTCCTTTCAATATCTTCCTCGCATTTTCCGTCCCTTGTAAACAAACTTCCCAGATATACAAACTCTTTCACTTGTTCCACTTTCTTGCCACCTATTGTAATCTCACATTCTGTCATACTTTCCTCTCTCTGGAAAACCATTGTCTTGGTTTTGTCCACATTCACTCGCATGCCCTTTCTTTCAAAAGACTTACACGCAATATTCACCATCTCTTGCAACTCATTTACCGTTGATGCAAGTAATACTTGATCGTCAGCGTATAAGAGGCATTTAATGATGAATCCTTCCATTCTCAGACCATAATCACTTTCGCGTAGTTCTTTCAAACAGTCATCCATGAACAGATTGAAAAGCCACGGAGAAGCTACACAACCCTGACGTACACCCCTAGAGATTTCAAACCAGTCCGTGTTTTCTCCGTTTATTCTTACACATGCACTGGAACCCTCATAGAGTGACTCCAATGCACGTATAAGTTGGCTCCCCAAACCGAACTTAGACAACACCTCCCACAAATTCTTTCTTACTACCCTATCATACGCCTTCTCCAGATCAATGAAGGTGCAATACACTTTTTGGTTCTTTGCTAAGAATTTTTCTGTGATGCACCTTAAGGAGAAGATTTGATCCATACATCCCATTCCCTTTCTAAACCCTGCTTGCACATCCCAGATTTTCTCATCAGTTTCTTTCATCACTCTTTCAATCAATACCTTAGCATACAATTTACCGACAACACTAAGTAGGCTAATACCACGGTAGTTTTTTGCTACCAGGCGTGACCCTTTCCCTTTATATAGGGGCACTATCACCGCTCTGCACCAATCATTTGGTACTTTGCCAAGTGCCCAACACTTTCGGAAAAGGAAGAACAGCCAAGAAGCCACTAACCCTTTACCAGCCCTTAGCATTTCGATATTAACTCTATCATACCCTGCCGCTTTCCCTAATTTCATACATTTCATCGCTTTTACAATTTCTTCCATACTTATCACACTTTCACACATATCACCCAACACTTCGTTACAATTAATATTAATATCAATTGCTGAAGTAGTGGGGTAATCCTCTTTTTCAAAGAGACCCTCGAAATAATCCTTCCATACCCTTTTTATTCTAATTCCATCAGTCATTAATTCACCTTTTTCATCCTTCATTACATTTGTACTGGTGTTTTGTGAAACTCCCCTTTCACGTCTGATATATTTCCAAAACAATTTTTGATTGTTTTGGAAATTATTGGAGAGTTTCTTTTCACTCCATTCTTTCAGATCTCGCTTTTTCTGCTCTATTTTATTCTTAACCATTCTCTTTATTCTCTTATATTCATCTTCAAATCTCTCAACTTCATCATCATTTATACATATATTCATCCGTTTACTAGCTTTGATTGCTAGTAAATCGAGCCAAGCTTTCTTCTTTTCATTCACTGCATCTTTCACATTTTTATCCCACCAACTAGCTGATGGTCTAATTTTCCTTTTGCTCACTCCACAAACTTCCGTCGCACATTCAACTAACGTAGATTTGAGCACACTCCATACATCTTCAATTTCCATTTCATCCGTCATTTCTACGCAACTCAGTCTTTCATCCAATTTCTTAACATATTCATCTCCTATTTTTTCATCTTCTACTAAATTCTCTACTCTTATTCTCGAAGGTTCAGTAGTTGGCACTCTAGTCCTATGACGCCACCGTTTGAACAGACCCCTTACTCGTGACACGACGAGGAAATGGTCTGTTCCCACGTTGACACCTCTATAGACTCTAGTGTCAACCACTTTTGATTTCAGTCTTTCATCCACAATCACAAAATCTATCATACTTCTCTCGCTACCTCGTTGCCTTGTATACATGTGGATATCTTTGTGTTTAAACAATGTGTTAGTAACACAAAGATCCCTCTCCAAACATACTTCAATCAATTTTTCCCCATTTTCATTCACTCTCTGATCCCCATATTTTCCTAATACTCGTTCACATCCGTTGCGTTTCACACCAACCCAACCATTAAAATCCCCTAACATAATTATCCTTTCATTCAAATCACACCCATTCACTACATCACCTAATAAATTCCAAAACTCTTCCCTCTGAGTTAGTGCTTTCGACATATCCGGCGCATAGACGCATATTATGCGTAACCGGATCAAACCCACTTTCAACTTAACCCAGAGGAGCCTTGGACTCACACACTCATGCTCTGACATACATTGAACCATCCTTTCAGACATAAGAAGTCCCACTCCTTGGCAAGCTCTGATATTAGGGTCGACCCCCGACCAGATGGCAGTAATTGATCCAAGTTGCGAGACCTCTTTTCCCTTACACTTCGTCTCATTTACACACAGCAAATCTAAATTCTTTTCTTTCATTACCAGGCATACTTCATCTAACTTTTCTTGCATTCCTCCGCAAACATTCATCGTACTAAAGCGGGTCTCTCCAGCCCACTTTTCGCCCAATGAGAATCTATGACGTGATAAGTGGCGAGCTTTATCGCCGTCTCCGTGTTGATTTTTATTTAAACACATGTGATTCCCACGAGTAGCTAGGGAAGCATTCTGTCCACTTTGTCAGAGCCCCGCTTGACAAAGCAAGGTTATTTAGTGCCCGGAGTTCACCAGGCTCCGGGACGTTGGCACGCTAGAGACCAGGCTCACCCCTGGCCACGCATCTATCAGCACGGCAGACCTTAGATTGGTGTAAGGGCGAAGATGATAGAAGCCCTGAAGTCCCTTAGTCGACTCTTACGAAACACCCACGGGAAGAGATGGGGTAGTGCTATTCTATGCCGGCACTACACAGCAATATATATATTTTGGGAAGAACATAAAATTAAAGAAAAAATAATAATGAAATCCCATTATCGCGAATCCCAACTAATTATGTCATGCTTATTGTTATTTTCCAAAAATTATCTTTCTTCTATTTTTTTTCTTTTTAGCTTTAGGTATATTTACAAGCAGCCTGTTTGGCTCAATTTAAATATAATTTATTTAATTACCTGACAATTCATACTTGGTAAACATCGGAAACATATTTTAAATCATTTACAATTAAATTTTGAAGAAATAATTGAGATCTAGTTACAAAATCGGGGATGATTCTAGATTAAGAGCATAGGGTACATAATAAATAAAGTGGTAGGTATTTGCAATATCAATATTAGAATAAAAATGGCAATACTGGATTAAAAATCATTCAACTCAATGACCGAATGAGCAAGAAACTGGGCTAAAACGTCAAATTTGGATCACCCTACCAGAGACATACACCTAAGATACATCTTAAAAAGATTGTGAATACCCATTAAAAAGTTCTATTAAGTTTGCATTGTGACGTTTAGTGACATGTGACAGAATTTTGACGGTTTTATGTCAAATTATGACAGTTGGAAAAAGTTTTTTTTCTTAAAGCGAGTTCGTGTTTGGCCAAGAATTTCCGTAATGAGTTTGTAAGAAAAAGTTTGACTTTACTTTGAACAGACCGCAAAAATCTTATCTTATAATCACGACTTATTATAAACAAACATAAGGCAAACTTAAAAAAGCCTAATATTTCAGAAAAAAAAGGTCTTGTAACAAAACACAAAAAACTCTTAAACGTGCCACATTTTATCTAACAAATATTTATTTCATCATTAATTAAAGATAAATAATTCAATAAAAATAATAATTTCAAGATTTTCTCTATCAAAATAAAAAAAAATTAAAAGAAAATGATACAAACCTATTTGCGTAAACTCACGAGATTAGTTCCTATCGGAGCAGGCAGAAACTATTAATTTTGTTGGATTTGTACGACCCTGGCTAACTTATCTAGCTTCTTCTAGTTTAATGAATCTTTTATACATGCTTTATTATTATTACTATTATATTATATTTATTATTTATTTATTCTTTACACTTCGGACGTCTGACAGGTTGTGTGAAAAATTTAAATGTATTTATTTTGTTTATTTGACCAATTTGTCACTGGCACAATTATAACAATTCACTACTAACTTATCTGTAGAATATAAAACAGAGCAAAAGAGGGGTGTCATTTTCAAAACGCAGGGTACCTATAGAGACTTTGAGGAAAAGAAAAAACATTTTTTTTACTAACATTGAAAACAGCCTTTAAATTCGCGCTTGTACATCAATAAAAAATTTGGAATAGGTTTGTTTCAATGAAAACTAGTATTTTTCCATATACTAATACTAAGGCAATAATAAGACGGTTTGGGCATGATAAGGGTGAATAGGTAAATTGGATGTGTGAAAACCCAATGTGGAAGGCACTGGAAAGTGGTGTTAGTAGAGGACGACTACGGAGGACACAATCGGACCAAATAGAGAGTTTTCTCAAAAAGGCAGGCGGCTTCTGTAATAATGTCATGCCTAGAAGACATTCCATTAAAATAAATGATAGTTACGGAGTAGGTACATACATACATAAATACATATACTCACGCCATTAGTTCCCATTGGGGTAGGCAGAGACTATCGATCGCCATGGAGTAGGTACCCGCATAAATTTAACCATTTACGTACCCATACAATTTTAAATTTTTATAACGATGAAATCAAAACTCAGCTCTTTTTTTGAGACTTCCCTTCATCGGTTTGAGTTTAAATTCTTGTTGGGCCTTGACCAATGTATTTTTTATTTATTGAGGACGTTAACCGTGAGGGAAAATATCGTGAGGAAACTATTATAGCTGAGTTATACTTAGTCCTGTCATGTGACAATGTATTTGTAGGTACATTGTTACAGGTTTTTAATTTTGCTATACATATACTCACGGCCATAAATCCCTAAAAAGGGGTAGCCACAGCTTTAGAGCGAAAAACTCCTCAGCCACATTTGGAAGTTGATATGGGAGATGATGGTAGAAATAAAGTATCGTTGGTGATGGGTCTCATCATCGTCTCGCATCGCCTAAAAGTCACTTTAAAAAGCCCCATACCCTTAGTCGCCTCTTACGACACCCATGTAAAGAATTAACCTATAATAAAATATTTCGGTCGAATCTTCTAGCAGAAAGTACTCATAAACTGTACATAAAATTTAAATGATATTTCTTTAGGCTTGGGCGATGGTACAGAAATAGGTACAGTTATTGCGGTAGATTTTAAGATCACTGAAATGACAACACTTATTTGACTTATTAAAGAATGAATAAATGACTGATTTGGAATGTCAAAATTGACAAAACCATGCTCCGGCAGCTAAGATAATAGAACCGATTACGTTGTAACGACTAAAAATAGAGATACAGTATTGTACTTATTTGACCTACAGACTGTATCAAAACGGTGACGTTTCTTAAAATTGTAGAATTGGGCCCCTGAACAGAATACATTAACGTCAATCAAAGTAAAAGTTCCGTCAAAGTTTTGTCGAAGAAATTGCAAAGTCGACCCGCCAAAATTCAATTCTGAAATTAATTAGTAGAAAAACAAAGCCCAGATGATTTGGAAGTTTGAAAGTTTAATAACCAATTAAATGATTTGTATGTTAAATAAACCAAACTTCAATGTTTGGGTTTTGTATTATATTTTGTATAGTTTCCGCTTAGAAAAGGACTGCAAGAGTTCTCTCTGTAGGTATCTTGCAAGGGTAATTACGAGATATGGGCATTTGAATCGATAAATAGTTAGAAGTGGCAAACTCATAAGAAAAATCCTTTATTTTACTATACATGTACCTTACGAATTGCTAATAGTTTAGTATTTTAGAGTTCATTCATAAGAATTACTAATCCAAAAATGATCTTAATCCTTGGTTAGAAATTATATCAATTACTTATAAAGTGAAAATCTGCATAAAGAACATTCAACACTTTTTGCCTTGTATGGCTATGTTTACCACAGTGGGTTTGGGCTTTACTTCTGTCATGTCGGTTTCAACCTTAATATTCTGTTGTGCCTCATTTTAGCATGACGCCGTAAAAAAACCCTTCAATTCATATTTATATGATAATGTAACAGCACCTTTGGGATGTCATATTTTATTTTACGCATTGTGATTTCATTATAAAAATATAATTTGATTTTGGTGTTTTGTGACAAGAACGTAAATTAAATGTAAATATATTCAAAATAACTTTGTAACTCTACTCTAATATTTCTACTTTATGACAGTATGCCCGAGGAGAATTGTATTTTTTATACACGATTTAGCTGTAAATAAAATAACTCACTGCGGGGTACCTAAGAAATATTGAGAAGTGAAAATATGTGATAGAATATGAATTAGTGTGATTGTGGACAAGAAGCGTCAGTAGTCGGTGGAAGTAGAAAAATAAAAGTAAAGGACATAAATGATATAAGTAAATCAAGTAGGAAGAGTTTTTCCATGCTATGAACGTGTTAAGTGACCATCGATAGCTTTACCTATCCCAAAAGATTAAATATCCTGAGTATAACTTAGTTAGCTGTGAAGTGTCGGCTTAGAATAGCACTACCCTATTTCTACTCGTGGGTGATCGTAAGAGGTGACTAACGGTATAGGGGCTGCTTGGAGACCCGTCACCGAAAATTATTTATTATTACCGTTTTTTCCCCACTTAACTTCCAAAAATGGCTGAGGAATTTTAAATCTCACTGGGCCACTTTAGGAAGATCAAATTAATAATAAAGATTCAATTTAAAATCCAGCCAACTTCGAAAAGAAAGCTAATGAGTATACTAAAACACGTCTTACTTTTATTGAAAGATTAATTAATTTACGTCAAATTTGTTTTAATTAAAAATGGTTTGCGATTAAATGTGTTCTCAGGAAAGCTCTATTCTAGGCTTCTGGCACTTACTCTGATTCAATAATGAGTTTTTCAAGAAATCACTTTACTACCTTCTCTTCTACCCGATTCAATAACATTTTTTTTTACTCGTACTAATAATAAAACTTCTATTCCGAGGTTTTCATCTCAATCCCAATAAGACTAAAGTTTTTCAATTAAAGAAAGAGAGAGTCAAATGTTTTTATTGAAATAACTTAAAATAGAGTTTTGATGCAGTTAAACTTAGACATGTGGGTTTGCTAAAGATATTTTCCCTCACCGTTAAAAACCATGATACATTAAACACAAATAAGATTTAAGAAAAGAAAAACTGGTATCAGTTTGACTCAGGGTTCGAACCCACGCCCCTGCCTGCTTAAGAGGGGATGGTTCTTTCTACTAATTTTACCACGTTTGTTTTTTTACATACATTTGCATATTCCCTTGGAATAAATGACGGGGAAGAAAGTAAAATAAATAATCTATAGAAGTTTTCAAGCTATACCGTTAACCTATACCGAACAGTAATCTATTTATACTCCACGAATCTACTAGTCATTGACATACACAAATACGTACATATACTCACGCCATGAGTTCCTATTGGTAGAAAGATTGAGAGTATCGATCGCAACTTTGTACGATCCTGGCAAACCTCTCAGGCTTCGACTACATTGGTTACTAAGGTAATGTGCTGTTCCCTTAAATTTAAGTAAAGCCTATGCTCAACTGTAATTTGCAATAAGAAACCGAAACAGCTGAAGGAAGTCAAAAAGTATTAGCACCTACTCCGAAGTACATCGCAAACATTCTAGTTGTTTGCAGCAAAATATATTGGCGAATTGTACTTTGCTACTAAAAGAGAAATGTCGCCGTAATGTTAAAAGCGTTTTGGCACTGCCAAACGCAATGAACATTTTCGCCCCTTGATTCTTGTGAAGTCGTGAAAGAAATGCATTTGCATCATTCGAGTTCTTGGTAAATAAATTCAGGAAACGCTTCGAAAGTTCTAGACTTCATTTTGTTGCGGCGAGTGATAATAAAGTGGTTTTAGATGGAGCTAATGTAAGTCTTTGTGGATGTTGACACTGTGGCTTCGGAGTTGGTTTAGAATGTCTAAAAGATTGCTGGGCAGCTTTTCGAGCATACAAAATAAAAATAAAAAAATCTTTATTTTGTTTCTTGTTTTTTATGGAAGTACGAGTATAATGGTACGGTAGGCAAACAAAGAAGACATCTAATTAAAAGAAAGAAAGAAAGAACAATATTTGTCCTTGGGGATTTCTTTTGGTGCAACATGAAAAAGGATGAGGGTAGAAACAAAACAATAATTTATAATAATATTTTTTGTTCTTTGTTTAAAAGGTGTTTCCTTCTTTTACTTATGTCATCAATTATAATACGCCAATACGGTAGGCAGAGGACTAGAGATTTCTACTTTAAACGTTACTAGCATACTTAGCATAACACTTTATATTATTATTGGGTATTGCAGGATAGAATATTGCAGGCATTTAGATATGAAGTACTTATTATAAAAATGAAGTATTCGCGGTCTCATCACTGTAAAAGATCAATTCCAGATAACTTTTAGATGTGAAAATCAATAAAGTTAAGGCCAATAAAGTTAATGTAGAATAAAAAAATAAAAAGTAAAAATCGTTTATTTACTAGAAACTAAAGTAAATGCGGTGGTAGGTTTTTTCTTCTTCGTAGGTTCTACCTTGCGGCGTGTCAATATTACATTGTTTGAATTTAGTAAGATTAATTTAATGTCAAGTTTAATGAAATTTATGTATCTAAAAGTATCTACAAATATAAAACTAAACTTAACCCTCTGCGGCTGACGTGGCTTAACTTTTACTATTCAACTGATGTGATAGTCCACGAGACACCATTTCAACAACAAATATATATTTTAAAGTTAAGTATGCAATTGAGTTTTTGATATTTATTAAATTTTTAGCCTATTTTATACATAAAACTTACTTGAAATAAAAAAAACCAGTAAGTACTTTCATAATTAAACAGCGTTTATTTACTTAATACAAATCAGTCTATAAATTTCTTCTTACACATAATGTCATAGAAAAATTACAAAATCAACGTTTTTTTTAACTTGATATTAAACATTTCAAAAGTTAACAATCATATTAATCAGTCTACAAAATATGAGATACATTGGTTGGTTAAGTTTAAAACTAGAGACTTTCAAAATCACAGCTTTGTTTGACAAATATCACACAACGGCTTGGAGCACTGAAGGCAAATTGGCTTCGAACAATCACAGCAACGGTATTTAATTTGCCTTTTTATTTTTTTTGGACAAATAGAACATATTTTTTTACCAACTTTGTGGAACAGACCGTACAACTGCTGGTGGAGGGGGGATATCCTTGCCTAGAACTCTAGTGATGACTATCATTCGGAGCTTGGTAATCTTTCATTGTATACTCGCTTTATCATATGAATCAGCACCAAATCTCTGGCCATATGCAATAAAAAAGTTTTTCTCCTCATTTTGCTATCACTGTCATTACAACTTTGATGCAATACAAGGCTATCTTCAACAAGCAAACTTGGATCTTCGACTTCGTCATCAATACCGCTGAAGTCATCCTTAGTTTCCTCTCCCAGCCACCTCGATACTTGCTCTTCATGACTTACAAAAGTTCTAGTAGATGTTTTCTTACGAACAAAAATCCTTTGTGTGTGGTTATTACTAGGGCCATCCATCTAAAAAAAGATCAGTGTTGATATGTTAGTAGGTGTATAATTCTATTAGGGAAGGAATTTGAAAATTGGATAACATGAGGTTACATACATACATACATATTCTCACGCCGTTAGTTCCCATTGGGGTAGGCAGAGACTATCGATCGCCACTTTGTACGATCCTGGCAAACCTCTCTAGCTTCATTCACATCCATCAATCTTTTCATACATGCTCTTTTATTCTTCGCACTTCGGACACCTGCCTTTTTGAGCACATTTTCTATTTGATCTAAATGTGTCCTCCGAGGTCGTCCTCTACTAACATTACCTTCCACATTGGCTCTATATATCTCTTTCACCACTTTACTGTCATCCATCCTCTCTATGTGCCCAAACCATCTCAACATTCCTTTTTCTATCTTTCTTACAATATCATCTTTTACACCACACCTTTCACGAATCACATCATTCCTCACACGATCACATAACCTTACATTACAAACTTTTCTGAGGGATCTCATTTCTACTGCATTTACTCTGCTTTCATGCTTCTTCTGCCACACCCAACATTCACTGCCATACATAAGCGTAGGAACGAGGACAGCATCAAGCACAGCCATTCGGGCCTTTTCGGACACCGATTGACTAGACATGAGACTATCCAGTGCTCCATTTACCGCATTACCCTTTTTTACTCTTCTTTCAATGTCTTCATCACACTTTCCATCCCTAGTAAACAAACATGAGGTTCTCATGAGCAAAAAGATTTAAATCGGCTATAAGTAAAAATATTCTAATTGTAGTATAATTATAGATACATTTAATATTATTTTATTATTTATTCAGATTTAAACTCATTAGCTGACGTGGTTGTTTAGGAGACACTATGGAGATATTACCATTTGGCTGAGGTGGTAGTATAGTAGACACTTACCTGAACGCTGACGTAGTAGTCTCGTGGACACCTTCCTACCGCAACACACATACGCACTCACTGCGACCGCCCTATGCACACTGAGCCCCGCGCGGACCCGCTACGGTAAGGTACACGCAACGGCGGCGCTCAAAGTTTAAAATTGCTAATAAACAAGGGAATTTATGACATGTTCTAATACTCATAATACAGTCATCACACAAAATTAAGCCAATTATTCTAGAGTAAAATATTACAGTTTGCTATGAAATTTTCAACGGAGTATATGCGATTGTCAACAAATACAATAAAACACATATTTTAGTTGAACATCCTTCAAATCCTCAAGACTGTAATAGAACTTGAAACTCTGTCGGTCTATGCCATGCTCTCACTTACGAGGCAATTAAAGTTGGTTTCGCAGTTGATTGTTCTTTGTCGATAAAATATTAAAGTGTTGACGTTCCATTCAAGGGCAGCCTTCATTAAAGTTACTCAGAAATGTTCCAACCTTTACTTTGAAACTAATAAATAAAGTATACCGTTTTAAGTAAGACCTTCAGTTGATTGATTTTCTCGCTGATTGAAAATATATATTTAACTACATTATCGCACGTTCTTATTTCTATTAGGGAAGACAGAAACAATAGAAGTCGCGACATCTCGTTCAATTGCTGCTTGTGTCGAAATTTTTCTTTCGTTGATTTATTATTAAAAATAATCCCCGTTTGAGGTTTCATGCACAACGAAGTCTAATTAAACCTTTCTTTTCCTAAATCACAGTTCATAAGATACAGCCTGGTTATAGCAGACCTCAGTAATATGCCCAATTCACCTTTTTGGTACAAGTAAAAGAAACCCTAAAAGAAAAAACCTATAAAATAATGATAAGTTGAAACAAAATGTCATTGAATCAAGGTCTGATTAATCTATAATTGTTTTTGGTAACTCTTTACTAACGACTACTTAAAAAAAATAAGTTGAGTCATAAAAAGATATTTTGTTTTTGAAAATAGGAACAAAATTGGCCTTTTTGTGAGTAATGTTTATCCCATTCCCGAAACGTTTCCAATATAAACTAAAAGCATCATTCACAAAGACAATAAGTGTCGCTGGCCGTAGCTATAAGTTTTACGGACAGGGCCTGCAGTTAATCTTCTTAATAAATTTTAATAGACATTCCGTTTCCATACAAAATACATCGACACAGATGTATGCGAACTACTACGATTTGGTTCATTCTTAGTTGATGCATTAAATTTATATTTTCAATTTAAAAGCTAACATTTGTATTTAATTGGAAGATAACATAATTCCAAAATGTTTATAGAAAAAGAAGAAACATTTATTCTCATGGTACAATAAGTACTGATATTAAAAAACAAATAACCGGGATCGACCTTATGGAAGGGAAATAATTACCCTTCAATGATCCTTAAGTAATTCTATGGTCTGGTCCTTTTCTGGCAGCTGATTTTCGACCCCCACCAAGTAAACTTCATTAATTTCCTCCTAGCTGTCCTTAACGACTTAAACGCCTCATTAATAGACTATCCTCACAGCCTATATACATCGCCACCAAGGGGCTCGAGCCTACCCTATTTAGGGTGATTTGACTTTAATCCACCACGCTGGCCAATTGCGGGTTGGCAGACTAACGACTACTATCGTAATAGTAGCCGGGACCGACGGCTTAACGTGCCCTTCGAAGTACGGAATCATCTAAATTTTCGGATAATCAGGTGATTAAAGCCTGCAATATCTTTCCAAATTGGGTTATACCTTACAAATTAAATTTGTGAGTTTACCCCCTGGGGATCGAACCCAAGACCTCCGTACTTGAAACCAAGCGCTTAACCACGAGACCACGGAGGCAGTCAACACACTTATCACAAGTTTATTTATCCCAAAATCTTATAATTAGTTCCGTTAATAAATACACTATCTCATGTGTCTAGTATCTTTTTCTTAAAACTTTAATCTGTTCTTAAGGTAGCTTTGTACAAAATCTATATCGTATGCCTATAATACCCACACGATGTTTAACCGTTAATATTTCCCTTATACTATATATCAAGTGATTTTATTTGGCTTATCTAGCTTTTATTTGTTTGTTTTCCACCAGAATGGAACAGACCTCAGCTGTGAGTAATAAGGTTGTACTCGTATATTCCGCGAGCTCCCGCACTGTTATGTTCGCGTGTCGTAGATTTACAACTTGAACGATTTTCGTTCGCAGACATTATTTATATTATACGTTTGTGCTTCTTATAGATTTGCTTGCACTGTTTTAAACGTGGTTTTGAACGAAAACTTTGATATGGGTTTAGGTATAGGTATATCGCTGTTACGCTATGCATTTCTGAGGGACAAATCCTCTTAATCACCATCTGAAATTTGTAACTAAGTTTTCAAAGCACACATTATAAATTATTTTCTAGAATACTGGTCGCGATAAACTTTCTTTCTTTACGATGATCGACATATGATCGCGCATATTTTAGTTTTTTGTAGGGAAGTTCTCTTCGAAATTAAAATGTATCGGAAAATTTGTATAGGGGTAAACTATTAAATATTGCGCTCATGACATCATTAATTGAGTAAAAATTTATAAATCGTATATTATTATATTATTAACCGACTTCAAAAAAAAGGAGTGTTCTCAATTCGACCGTATATTTTTTTATGTTTGTTCGCCGATTACTTCGCCGTTTATGAACCGATTTTGATTATTATTTTTTTATTAGAAAGAAGATACGGATTGGTACCATGATGAGGATATCAGGTTCTGATAATGAGATCCTGGAGAAATCGAAGGGACCCTCAAATATTATAGGCACATGCACAACGTTTTACATATTTTCTGAAGTTATATTGGCATTTGCTTCTGGAAATCATAATGTTATGCTGCTGAGCTGATGACGGAAGGTGTAGGTCCTCAATCACTAGGAGTTGGGTAATAGTTCTTTCAACATTAATATATAAATGTATGCTCCTTTTCGTAGCTTTTATGAAGAGAAGTACAGGTTCATTAAACATTTCTTTTGTTATGTTACTGTTACCGAGAAAGTACCATGAGACCAGGATCTGATGATGGCATCCCAGGAAATTGAGGGGACTCTCGAAACTCACAATCATGTGACAGCGTATTGTTCAAAACGCCGAAAGGCCTGCCCTGTATCACGTGAGTACACTGTCCCAGTAAATCGTGGGTACTCTGAACAACAGGTGACAATGTCACGTGATGTTCAGAAGTATTAGTACCTATGCTAACCCCTTCGGAGATATTCGGCTCGAACGTTTGAGTCTTTTTTAGTCAAGATGCAGAATTGTAGACCATCGCTTTTCGAGGGATTTCAAGAACAATGTACAGTTACATACGGTTGAGCCTATTTAATACTGTGCAATATGCCAAAATCTTAAATTCGTACAATAATAGAAATATCGGATATACGAAGAATAATGCAGTAACCGTCGCTTCTTCATCCGAGAGGCATCTTTACCAGGTGTACCCATCTCTAAAACTCGAATAATAAAATATTTTTTAACAAAAAGAAAACCGACATCATAGTGGAGAAAACTACCGAAAATAAACAATCAAGTTCTAAAAAGCAAGAAATAAGTTTTTTAATTAAATATGAGTACTGTGATTAACACTTTAGGAATTTCTTTATTCCACACGCGTCAGTTCAACCTACCTGAATCTTAAAATTCTCTTAAATTAATTTTTGAGTCAGTGCCAGACAAACAAAATTCAATTCACCCTGCTGTCTATCTCTGAATTTTACAATCTAAACAATATATATCTATCGCCTAACGTTTTAAATGGTAATACATATGAATATCAATTTACCCTACCATGTAGGTATCCTACATTGTACATGTACATTAAGTGCGAAATACACACTTATTATCAACTAGTGGATCGTCCCAGCTTCGCACGGGTAGCGTTGTTTTTTAAATATCTGAGGTTTCTTTCTTCAGTCACTGCTCAAGCATTGTGAAAATCAGCGCAATGTTTTCAATTTATTAAATTTATAGCACTTCCTAAACAGTGTAGATTAATAGCAAATTTTTAAATAAAACAACCTAAAAAATAAATCATTTCTTTACGTGATGTAGGATGGAACTACTGGCGCCATCTAGTATGTTATATGTAAATTAGTAAAGATTTGGTTTTGGTCACGGGCGCGGTGGCTTATTTTATGTATAATTTCGGTGTTTGTCTACCGATTTCTATGATTCTTTTTTTATTGAATAGGTAATAATGTTACCCTTTTTAAATTAGGGATGAGTGAGAGGTTTACAAACGTAAGAGTAAACAAATATAATAAAAATGTTCCGAACTGCTAAGCTATCAGGAATTACACGTGTTATTGTGAGTCAACCGTAAAAGATAGACATAAACTGTTGAGGATTTTTTTTTAGATAATTTTATGAAGAATATTTTCGTCACACATGATTTCTATGTAAGTTTAACCATTGAGGCTGCACACGCGACGGAAGCTTAAAAAATGGAGTAACTTCTCCCGTTTTCCCAAAATTTCCCGAAATTCCCCTTTACTACTCTGCTAAAAAGTATACAAAAACTTGCGCAGGTGTATGAAGAATAATTGTACCAAGTTTCGTTAAAATCCGTCGAGTAGTTTTTGTTTCCATAAGGAACATACAAACCGACAGACAGACAGACAGACAGACAAAAATTTTACTGATTGCATTTTTGGCATCAGTATCGATCCCTAATCACCACCTGATGGTTATTTTGAAAATATATTTCATGTACAGAATTGACCTCTCTACAGATTTATTATAAGTATAGATTATCACGCAGGCTGGCACCGACTCACAAATTAATGTAAGAGGATTTTAAGATTTAGGTAGGTTGAACTGACGCGTGTGGAATAAAGAAATTCCTTAAGTGTTAATCACAGTACTCATATTCAATTTAAAAACTTATTTCTCGCTTTTTAGTACTTGATTGTTTATTTTCGGTAGTTTTTTCCACTATGAAGTCGGTTTTCTTTTAGTTAAAATTATTTTGTTTATATAAAGAATTGTATTAACCTTTTTCTTCCCTTGCGTGTCATAACAGACTACTCAGGGTCCTTGGCTATGTTAATTGTTGTACGCCACTCTAACCACTTAAATAGTAATGTATATGTGACAAGTGATACAATGTGATAACCATTTTTCCAAATTACTCTTTACACCCTTGAAGAATACTCAACTCATATGTTCACGCTATATATCCCCGGAGAGGTAGGCAGAGGTGCTAATACTTCTGAACTTCAAATGTCACCTGGTGTTCAGATTACCCACGTTTTGCCTGGACAGTGTACTCACGTGGTAGGGGAAGCAAATCGCTGTTTTGTACGAATACACTGTTTTGTACAACTCAGCCATATTGGTTTCTTCACGATGTTTTCCCTCACCGTTAAATAAAAACCATGATAAATTACCTCACATATGTCTTTAGAAAAGACAAATTGACCCGGGATTTGAAGCCTCATCGTCTGCACGATGAGCGGTGTTTTCCCCACTGAGCTATTACGATTGAACAATAATTATAATAAGTATTTGCTGTGTAGTGTCGGCTTAGAATAGCACTACCCCATTTCTTCCGGTGGGTGTACATTAGTGGCGACTAACGGTGTTGGGGCTTTTAAGGGATTTTTTGGGGATGCGGTTGGAGACCCATCACCAACAACCTTTATTTTTACCATCTTTTCCCCACTATCATTTCCAAAAGTGGCTGAGGAATTTCTAATTCCTTAGCTCTGGCTACCCCTTCTAGGGATTTACAGCCGTGAGTCTATGATGTATGCATGTATGTGGTATTTGAACTATTTAAATAAATTGTCACACATAAATGAAACTATCTATAATTATTATGCACTAAAGCTGTTACGAATTCTTACAATCTCAATTGAAAATTATTTGAACTTAACTGAACAATAGTCTTAAAATTATTATGCTGTACATTGCTGAAATTAGCCAGAACTATTTACCGGGCCTGAGAAACATAATTATTCTTGTCTTTAATTCCAAGAGAAGAATATTTCTTGCCAATTAGCTGCCTCCAGAGCTCATTGTTTTAACGATCTAGACATTTTCTATCCGCATTTAACTTTGACTGCAATTTTGCTTGCCAAATGGCATTAAGTTCTTACTCTACTTTCTACTTACCTTATGTACAGGACTAAGAAAATTAGTAACTCGCCTAATGACCTGCTTTTGTTCTTGCGGAATTTTTTGCTTCTCATTCATTTATGGGAGCGAAATGTTCCTTTGTATGTAATGATAGTTCAAAGATAGCGGAGAACGATTTCATTCGAAAGGATTATTTTGTAATTTTTGTTCGGGGTAGTTCACTGTCTTATTCCAATCCTTAATTTTGAAACGAAAAAGAGTTTACTTATATAAAAGATTCATGCTTAAGCTTTAATTTAGTATGCAAAGTTGTTTTTGGTATTTATTAAATATTAATATTCTATAGTAAACACGAAAATAAAAGACTAATTTGAATATTTTTCATTTAAAATGAGTAATTTATGATTTTTTAAAGATTGTTCAACTTTGTGAAGATTTGTAAATGGCATTGTGTATTCATAATTAGTATTATATTGTTTGTATTGGTCTGTTAATCTTCCAAAGAAAATAAAATAAAATAAAATAAATAAAATTTTGTTCTTAATAACGTCATCGATCGATTAAATCACGTAACGACATGCAAATCAAGCGAAATGTTTAGTAAAAATGTTGCTTATTGCAAAAAAAACACACGAATTTGTGATCTTAAATTATATTATTACGATATCATATGATTTTCAGTATTTTATTAATAAACTACAAAAACGAATGTCTTTGAAATGACATTGAAGGTCAAATACTGTTACAGTTTTTTGATAAAATAAAGGTCATCATTGCTTTATTTGTTTTAATTCCAATAAAATATTGTTTAAAACCATAATATCTCGAAATGGTTTTGTAATCAGCATCACTTTAGTAAAACTTTGTATAGGTACCGAAATTATTTTAATGAAAGTTTCGGAACCTACAAAGGAGAATTTGTTATATAATGAATATGAATAAATGCCCTATATCACGGGAGTACATTGTCCCAGAAAATCGTGGTACTCTGAACACCAGGTGACAATGTCACGTGATGTTAAGAAGTATTAATACAACTGCCAACCCATATAAGGCGTGGACGTTTGAGTTGAGTTGAATATGAATAATGGTTTCTAAATCTCGAATTAAATAGGTAAATACAATTGAATTATACAACCGATACCACAAGAAATTAAATTAAAATTGTTTTGGAGCTGACTTGACCTGACCTGTGTCATATATCTTAAGATATCAAGGTTTTCGAAACGTATATTTTTTTAAACTTAAGTTTCAATGGTATTAAAATATAACCCTCAGATTACCAACCAATACATCTCCCCTCAATTTTTAAAATATTTTATTTTTAAAAAATAAGCTTGACATTGACTATCTTTTAAAGTTGACTATCCCTTCGTGGGAATATAGTTGTAATCTCTTGTTTTGCGTTGAATACGCAAAGTTCAATTTACATTTAAAGTAGAATGAAATAAAAGTCATTTTGTTTGTTTACCAAAACAAGAGATAGTAAACCTAAAAGTGGTCGTATTAACCAGACGCTGGAATAAAGATAGACGAATAAAACTGGAAGTCAAATAAATGACTCCAAAGACTAAATAAAGAAGTTTTTTTATACTAACTTCCTTATATTCTCGCCATTAATTTTCTTAAAGGTAAGAAGAGACCAATTGTAACTTTATACGATCCTGGCAAGCCTTTGGCTTCCCTCATATTAATACATTTTCTATTACACCTTCTCTGTTTTTGCCACTAAAGATCCCACTTGTTTATATTCTTGGGTAGATTAAAATTAAAATTATTGAATTCCGTACTCTGAAGAACAATACTAGTTGTCGATTTCAGCAACTTTAATGGTAGTAGTCGTGCAACTCGACAACTCACACTGTATCGTCAACGCTCTATATTCGAATTTGCCGGCAAACAGTATACGGCAAATGTTCATTCGCTTGCTCAACCAATCAGCGACGCCAGATGCAAAGGGAAAGTTTACCATTGGCTACCGCGGTGAGTGTAATGGCGCTTGCCGTTGCCGTGCGTGTGCAGCGAGCCAGCGATTCAAATTGTCGGCGAGAAAATTTTATATTTTATCAATAACTTTTCAATTATTCTCGAACTATTTGTGTTACGTTAATATATGTGCAAGAAGCTTTAACGCGAACGTGTGTGTGTGTGTTGCTGAATATAACGTCCCCAGCTGGGTCGACCGCTGCGTGGTGTGAAGAATACCTATCATTTGCTGCCAATATCCACTCGTACTGTGGAAATGCCTGCTCCTGCTGGTGAGTAATTTGGTCATTGATATTTGGGCGGACGAACTGCGGATAGTTCAATTATCGGCGTAGCCTCCACCAGAGGTCCTGATCCAGAGTATTATAATCGGCCTGATCGGCTTGGGCACTTGTCGAAGTATCCAGGGCGGCCCCGAACCAAGGCCGTTCAGAGTTTCCCACAGCCTTGGTGGGAAACTCTGTGTATTGGTTATTTTAAAACAAATATGGTTACTCCTTTATTTTACTTGATTATCGTGTTGTTTGGTGTAGTTCAAGTATGAAGTAGGGATAAAGTTATTACTATTATGAAAAAATGGTAATCGCATATGCAAGATATAAATAGCAATATTTCAAAACTAACATTTATTTCTTATATCTTCCAAAATGTTCGGTTTGGACGACGCAGTATGGGTTGTCCGCCCAAGAGGTGGACGGTGGACCGACGGGACGACTTGGTTGAGGCGGAGGTTGAGTTGACGATGGATGAGGGCAACACAGGACCGGTCGTTTTGGAGGCCTATATCCACTAGTGTAAGTGTATTTGCTGATGATGATGATTCTCCAAACTAAATATTTTTTATATATACAAACTCTTAGTAATTGGCAAATAAGTTGAATTAGGACAAATAGTAAATTATCACACTTGTTCGTAATGATAAACAAAAAGCCACAGTTTGGTGATAAGCGGTTTATCATGCTTCAATTCAAATTTAAGAATGCACTGGGCATTGTAAATATTTTAAGCTATTTTTACGAAATAAATGTTCGTTTTTAAATATTACATACATACATATACTCACGGCTATTAATCCCTTGAAGGGGTAGCCAGAGCCAGGGATTTAGAAACTCCTCAGCCACTTTTGGAAAGTTGCATGGGGAAAAGATGATAAAATAAAGGTTGTTGGTGATGGGTCCAACCGCATCGCCCTAAAATCCCTTAAAATCTCTAATACCGTTAGTCGCCTTTTACGTACACCCACCGGAGGAAATGGGGTAGGTAGTGCTATTCTAAGCCAACACTACACAGCAATTAATAAGTTATATTTAACACTTTTAACCACGACATCTTGAGAAAATAAACAGCTGGTATAATAATTTATGATTAATAAACCGACACGTAAGAGCATAAAATTTATACAAAAACTTGAATAAACCATTCACTTCTGTAGTTCTTCATTCTAACATGAAAGGTGTATAAAGGGATTCCGAAAACCGACAAAGCAATAAAACGCAGAGGAAGTGTTAGAGGGAATCGCTTCGTAAAAGTTTAATAGCGTGCAATGCAAACACTGCGTGGGTCTCTAAGAAGAATAGGGATAACTAGTCGAGGAACTTTTAAACTGGCTTCCTACAGCCATCAAACTTTATAATATGGCCGTATTACATGGCTTTGAAGAACAACCACTTGTGCCCAGGAATTCAATTTTATATAGGGATTAGAAAATTTAATTTAAATATCTTATGAAGCTTCTCGTTTCTAGACCAGATAGAAAACGTTCTTATAAAGGCGGGGGCCCGAAGTGAGGAGAATAAAAGAGCATGTATGAGAAGAATAATGAATGTAAGGGAAGCAAGAGAGGTTTGTCGAGATCGTACTAAGTGGCAATCGATAGTCTCTGCCTACCACAATCGGAATAATGGGCGTGAGTATAAGTAAGTATGAAGCTTCTCTTAAAAAACCTTGTTACGTCTTAAAAAAATGTATACGCAGAAAATCAATACTGATTTTAATAAAGAATATTTTTAAAGATTTTATTACGATATTGTTGTAAAAATTTTAGTTTGGCATATTTACGTCTTTATAAATCTTTTTAATGGATCCCGCTTATGTATTTCTCTTTACAACATATTAAGTTAATTATAATGATATTTGGATAATAATTAATGTAGCACGATTGCAGAATTCATCGGAATTGGTTGTCTATAGTAACATTAAAATATCGTTACATTTACCCCAATTTCCGTACAACAATTGCAAGTTACTTATAAATAATTAAATATTAATGTGAACGAAATTATAGCTTATCACTGATTAACTTCTCTTAATACTTTAATTAAAGCATATCAAATAAATCCAGTAAGCCCACGTTAAAATCCCCGACCGGGTTTCTGACTGGTTTTTGTCGATCAACGCTCATGGTTCGGTGATTATATCTGAATTTCCCAGCAATCTCCAATCGAACGGCCGTGCGTGCACTTAATTTGCCATTGATTTCCTTTACAACGAAGCATACCGATTTTTGTTACATTTTTTTGTGACAAAGTAGTTTATTTGCTTGCTATAATTTATTTTACTATTGGGAAAATGGAGCGGTTTAGCATATGTTAGTGAGGCTTGAAGTGCAAAATTGGATTACCCTCTATCGATGTCTCTGACGACAGCCGTGGTCGAGTGGGGATCACTAGCTTCTCGGTTCGGAGGTTGCAGGCGTTTGATATCCGCTCAGAGCAACATTTATATGATGAGCATAAATGATTCTCCCTTGTCTTGGATGTTATTTATATGTGATATTATTAAATATATCGTTGAGTTAGTATCCCATAATACAAGTCTTACTTAGTTTGGGGCGAACTTAATATGTTCGTATATATTTATTTATTTTATTATTTATCACTTGTATCAAACATATATATACCTACATATGCGAATGGCTATGAAGCCCCAATAGGATTAAAAGAAAATAAATACTCAATCGCTTTTGAAAGTTGAGTAGGGAGAAGAAAAATGGTGCTGGTTAAAATCAGTGCTGCGAGTCGAAGTCACAGAAGAATGCCGAGTCATACCGATTCGCTGTTGAAGTTGCGCAAAAAATACGGTTTTTTGTTGATACTTTTGTTCGTAGCTGAACTTAATGTTTGCATTTTGCAGCTAAAATTGTATATTAAGTTGCGTTGATCAATAGTCTTATTGTGTTTATCTTACTTGTTTGGTTTGTATATATGTAAGAATTGTTTTTGTGCTTACATTGGCGTATTAAAATATTAATTTTATTTCTTCATAAAATCCCCATACCTTTAGGCGTGCACGTGAATATACTGTTTAAGCAAAAGAGTAAACGCTGAGCACCAACTAAAAAAATATCATAAACTTTAATTTGCTTTAGTATATAAAACAGTACTTTAGCAATTGTTGCCGTATAAGTAGCTACATAGCATCGGAGTGAAAGAAGGGGATGCTTGAGGTGAATAGTAGAGTAATATGTTAAAATATGTAAAAACACCGTGCTTCGGAGGGCACGTTAAGCCGTCGGTCCCAGCTACTATTACGGTAGTAGTCGTTAGTCTGCCAACCCGCAATTGGCCAGCGTGGTAGACTATGGCCAAATCGCCCTATATAGGGTAGGCTCGAGCCCCTTGTTATATATGGGCTGTGAGGAATGTTAAAAATATATATTTGCGTGCTTCATGTAAACAAAGTCGCGGATATCTCATTCAAATTTATTCACTAATGTTTCTATTAAGTGACTATAAAAACGATCGATGCCATTAATTGACACCACTAAGGTGTTACGAAAATCAAGGGAAAAAAAGAATTTCGCATCAGTAGTTTATTCACACGATCGGGGCGTTGACCCGGAGGTTGCGGGTTCGAGTCCTGCTGGTCTGGAAAAAAATAATCCTTAATTGATTATTTATATTCCCAACATAAGGTTTTCGTGAACAAAACATTCTGATTAAGTAAATGTATATTCTATCCATTCATGTTTATAAAATGTTGATTTTTTTTATGTTAGAGTAACTCTGAAAGGCAAACATTTAACTAAACTATGCAAGAACTTTTGTTAACGTGGATGAATTAACTTGTAAAAACGCAAATGCTCATTACCGTTCACAATTCACAAATAATGCACTTACAGAAATTTATTCAACACTTTTCTAATTGAAATCTATGATGAGTTCCTATTTGTGTAATAGTTCGCTGACATACATAAATATACTCACGGCCATAAATCCAAAAAAAGGGTAGCGACAGCTTCAGAGCTAGAAACTCCTCAGTCACATTTGGATGTTGATAGGGTGCGAGATGGTAAAAATAAAGTAGCGTTGGTGATGGGTCTTCAACCGCGTCACCCAAAAACCACTTAAAAAGCCCCATACCGTTAGTTGCCTCTTATGACACCAGTGGGTAGAAAGGGGTAGTGATATTCTAAGCCGGCACTACAAGGCGAAATTCGCTGAATCGCATTAAATCTTAAAACTACATTAGTTGAGCACAAACATGGTGTTACTTGATATTATTATTGGTTAATTAGACGTCACATAGTTTTTTATTATCTTATCAAAATACTCAAAAATGATTTTGTCTCCATAAAATTTATTGATGAATATCATCATATACAAATTTTTATTCAGTTTGAATGTTTAAATTAAGCAAAAAGTTGGATCCCATTTCAAGTTAATAAAATCCTTTGAACCCAGGATACCCTATCCTGTATTATATAGTCATTTTAATAACATTTTAGCTCAGTCTTTTTCCGAAATCAATGTCTTTACTAGCGTTCAGTGTCTCTATTTTAATCAAACTGCTTTACCAAAGCGCTTTTAGTCGAAAACGCTAATAAAGGACTTTTACTCTTTGCCAGCGATTGCGTGTGCCAGTTTCATTCTTTGAATTCCATTCTAATGCATTTCAGTTCGTATCAAATAGTTTGCGTACCAAAATGTTGAAATATATTAAAATGTTTCAATGAGAACACGCTATGCTACTATGCTACGTTTTTGAAACTTTAAATAGTCCGTAGTATATGCGATGCTTCATTACGCCCTATTCAATATATTTTAGGTACCTTTGCCTTGCCAGGGCGGCCCTCTGCTGCCCGACATACATAAGGTTTTGGTGAAACCACACAGGATACAGGACCAGCAGCAACCAATTAGCTCGGAAAAATATGCTGATGAGAGATTTTCTTAAAACACCAATAAATTGATTGAAATAAAGAGAATTATGTGGATTTAGATTTTAATACACTTGGGAAAATTAAAAATAAAACATTATATTAAACATTAACATTAGCACTAGCTTTGTTACAATTACAAAAAAAGAGGTTTGTTGTTAGTCACATCACAACTGCGAAATTAAAAATACATCTGGAGATCTGTATGACCTTGATATTAAGCAGAAGGTTGTGTTACAATATAAATCCAAATAAAAATAGAGAACAGCATGATACCTAAAATTAGGTATTTGATATTAAAAACTATGCTACTTAACTACTTATTTAGTTAGAATAGATATCCTCATCGCAACATTTTACACGGCAAATGAAACGCAAACGTAATTTAAACATAACACACCAATTCTAAACCTGCAGCAACATTCTCAAAAATTAAGTGACAACTAGCAGGATTTGCATGAAAATCACGTAAACATTCAGTCCGTGAATGCGTTATCCTGCAAATGAGGTTCATTATGGTGCTGTAGCAAACAGCACAATGAAAATGCAAACTAAGTGTGTTGTCAGACAGATGATATATTGACGCCGACGCCCGGCCTGTCAGCTACTTTATTTTCACCATTGTTTGCTATTTAAAGGACCAAATTTTAGTTGCTTTTCGAGGTGGAAACTCTAGAAATTATGTGCTATATTAATTGTAATTATTATAAGGCTATGTGGCACTGGGCTAGGAAATCACTACACAATGTCTTACTCGTATTGTAGACTGCGAAACAACTTTATATATGCGTTGTGCTATTAGTGTTGTTGCTTGCATTATGCAACATGCTTTTAACTGTTATAGGGAAATGTAAATCTACTATTTATTCATCTTGACTTAAAACTAAAGAAAGTTATAGATGTAAAATTGAACAGTAATAGGCAGATTTAAACAAAATCTAAAAATGTAATCATGTTAATAAAATAAACAGTTTTCCAATAACATAATGAAAAGTCATACAAAATCAGAATTGCTTGTTTTAAGTTTGGTAAAAATATATTTCATTTATTTATCAAGCACACTGAACGTGACTACGACAAAAAGTTTCCATCATAACAGCGGAAGTACCAATAAAAATAACAATAAATCGTTACCGTATTACAATTGTTATTGAACCACGTATGATTCAATGTTATATTTGGAATAAAAAAGGCATTTCATCATTGATTACAAACAAACATAAATTCACGGAGAGACTTTATTTTCAGAAAAACTTTTGCTGCAGGATTTATAAATTTCATGTTCATTTAAGCGTTGTGGCTAAACATTTTGTTGAATTGTGAGTTAATATTCAAGCTAATTTCCCGATTTGATTTAAATGAAAATTTGAGTTTAGTTATTTTCCTCCTCTGGATCACAGTCCTAGAACAGGGTATCGAAAGTTGAATTAAATTTACTAGTACACCCATAATTTCACAAACCTCGTTGGCAGTCATGAGTGGAAATAATGATACAATGAAGAAGGATTTCCGACCACGTCGGTCGCCTAATAAAGTATTCACACATAAAAAGCCCCAGATCTCTGAATCATATTTTTTTTACATATATACATACCATATACTTACGGCTATGAATCCCTTGAAGGGGTAGCCAGAGCTTGGCACGGGAATTTTTATATACCCTTGCTGATGCAAAACCCATTTTTTTTTAATGTCATTGGTGAAAGATTTATTTATGAAAGAAAAAGTATACTATGTCCGTCTCCTGGTTCTAACATGGCATCCCACCAATTTTCACTACTACTACCGTAATAGTAGCCGAGACCGACGGCTTAAAGTGCACTCCAAAGCACGGAATCATCTTAATTTTCGGATAATCAGATGATTCAAGCCTGCAATATCCTTCCAAACTGGGTTAATTGTTACAAAATAAATTTGTGAGTTCGCCCCCGGAGATCGAACCCGAGACCTCCGTACTTGAAACCAAGGGCTTAAACGCGAGACCACGGAGGCAGTCATTATTTCATTATAATACCAAAATTCACAAAAATAAGTCATCACTTTAAGTTAATGTTTGATGCCAATATAAGTGGGGAAAAGATGGTAAAATGATGGTGATGGGTCTCCAACCTCATCGCCCAAAAATCCCTTAAAAAATGTCCACCAATCAAATATATATTAATTTGATCAGAATCAAGTTGTATTATTTCATAACTTGGTGATGTTTATGTAAATTTAAAGTCTCAAATGTACCTTTAAGACATTATAGAAACACAGAGTCAATTTGCCAAAAGTATCTTTAGTAAGAATCAAAACTGTGTGAATTGTGTGTCAGTGAATGCAACTATGAGATAAATACATTTAAAGCTTCGAATTGAAACGACGAGCGATTAAATATTCATATACGCATGCAAGCTTCCATTTAAATGTAAACCATCACATGAATAAAATAAACTATTAAATTCAATTGATAGCAAACAACATAGCAGTGATTTTTATTCAGTTCGGCAATGATTTATCAGTTTTTATTTTATGACGGTTAGATTTTGACTGTCGGTATAGAATAGCAGTGACGTAAATATTACTATAGATATTATAAAAAAGAATAAAAAAAAGATTTGTTTAGCTATTTCCGTGTGTGACTTCATCTACGAAAAAATTATTTCCAAACCAAATTGTAAACATTGCTACTAAATCTACCTTTACTTGCTTTAAAATGTATACAAAATGTAGGCTTACTTAGTTGTATTCGTGCTTGTAAAGCTACTCGTCTAGGAAATAGGCAGAGAAATTGTGTGTTCTCACATGCACCAGCATAATGGACTCCAAACACGCGATTCGCTCAAATAACCCTGTCATTTTCAAAATCAACGGACCATTCCTGCCTTGAGTGGGTTTGTGATGGATTCGTTTATTATTAATACATTCTGATATTATCTGCGTTATAACGTTGTGATATGATGTTTTGTTTTGGCATAAGATGAAAGTTTTTTTTATTTGTTATCATATTCATGTTTGCACGTCTCGATGTTTTTTCAAGCTCATGGCAAATTAAGATTGTATATTTGAGTTTTGAAATCGAACGAATAAAGTATGGGTTAGTAATTTTTTAGTCAACTTTATAGATTTTCATTTTACATACATACATACATACTCACGGCTATAAATCCCTAAAAGAGGTAGCCAGAGCTTTGGAGCTAGAAACTCCTCAACCGCCTTTGGAAGTTGATTTTCATATTCAATATTTTTATTCTGAGCATCTAGTTTTTCCAAAATAAGTTGAAAGAGGTTATTGGAAAAGATTTTGCCTTTGTTTAAGACGCTAGGAATCATGAAGAGATAATGAGAGGTGAGGTAGAGGTGGGGTGTCTCTATCACGTAAATGCACGTTTGTGGGTGCATTCCTATCGCTAATCTATGAGAATACAGTACCTCATGCAATGATACAAAATGATTGTTTTATTCTTATCACTTTCTAATCACCTACAACATTATTCTATGTTTTCCAAACAAAGCTTACAAATAAAATTCAGTATAAGGATATAATCACCCACTATTCACATTTAAATTTAATTGTGCTGACAAAAGCAAAGTGGCGACGACCTTTTCAGGCCCAAGAGTGATTGCTGCTAACTTTGATAAAATGTTTGCATAGCAGTAGGAGTATTTGAATAAATTATCTTCTAATGTTTGAGTACCTAGTGTCACTCGTTTTATTCAAACTTTGAAAGATAATATAAAATAATAAGCATGAAATAATATGAATGACCATATCATTTTCATAATGAAAAACCTGTTTCTTTTATGATAAGGTTACTTTATCAAAACAATCATGGTAAATTGGTCAATTTGCTCCGTGGCAGAATACTGTCAGATTTAAGATTAAAATATTATCTATCAGAATAAATTTTACATTTCTCCAATATCTCAAATTTATCTCTTGTGAGAAGAACCCGTTGGTACTTAAATCAAAACACACACACATATTTTATTATTTAAATACGTTACACTTTTGGTGTATGTTTGGAAATATCCCAACTAGAGCCCTGGTGAGACGAAGCACTTTCATTTATCATTAAATGATTTAAATTGTAGTACGATTTTTTTATGAAGACTGCAGTAAATTACTACTATGAGTTTCTTATCTATGTAATTCTAACATTTAAACTGTGTAATGTACCTCGTTTATTTTTTTATTCATGTGTCAAGTGTAATCATTAGAAATTACTACCTCAGACCTTTTCTCAAGGAAATCATTTTCACATAAGTTCCAGCCTGCTAGTAAATTGTAACTCTATCATTTCCTAAAATAAATAACAGCGAATATAATTCTAACAATCACCTTACTAGGAACTCCAACTCAGCTATTTGTTTTTCAAACACTCAACAAGGCTTTAATAGTAAATTATAAGTCCGCATTGTTCTTTTATACAGGGCGGATTACTGAAAATACTCGGACTCAGTCTGAGCCCGTTGGCGTACATAATAAATTAAAATTTCAGCATTAATTTTCAGGTGGAGTTAAAATACACGAAATTAGCTCTGGCAAGAGCAAGGCGGTGGAAAAGAGCGAGCTGTACGGTATAAATAAGGATAGAAGGTTCAGCAAATTATTCGAGTCACACTAATTGGGTGCCAAAGTAAATATTTAAAAAGGTGACTGAAAACGTTGGGTTTTTTAACATTTCAATTGCTTCAATTAGAAGTATAAAATACAGCTGGCGCAGGATTTATAAACACTTCATACTGCAAAGTTTTAAAGCAAAAATATAATCGCTAATGCGAGGAACGTGACGGCGGCATAAGTGTTTTGGCTTTAAAATTTGTGCTCTACGGTTCTCGACATAATTCTATGTTTTTTGCCGCGTCATTAGTGTCGCTGGCATGAAAATTTTATCGTTTTCAAGTTTTCTACAATTACAATGTGAATGGTAAAATAAGAACCCCAACGTGACTCAAGTGAGTACCAACGACGAAGGTTTCTTCGCTCATTACAAAAATAGTGAATTAAAAAAATAAGTCATTGTGTTTTTTTGGGTGTTCAATGTTAAACATTTATTTCGGAAGGACGGCCGACAAATATTCCTTATAATGACTATATTTCATTTAAAATCTGGCTTAGAAAGAGACCGACATAGTGCCCATATCTAACAATTTATTATATATCACTTATTCAATAAAAATAGTATAAATTGAATTACACAATAAGTTATAGTTTAATTTAACACGTCAACAGAGATCAAATAAGTAATTATTTAACTATTGAGTCCTAAACAAAAATACAATACGTTAAAAGGTACATATGATCACGGCTACAAATCCCTGGAAGGGGTAAATATAAATAATGGTTGTAAGTGATGGGTCCAGATGAAGATGGGTCTTTAGCTCCAACAGCATCGCCTAAAATTCACTTAGGAAACCCCAATACCTTTACACTACTCAGCTTTTGCGCAAATCAGTGAGAAATACTGAGATATATTTCAGTATTTTAGGTGAATATTTTGATGTACCAATTAATACCATCTTTATAAAACAAGATGGTGGGTACAAAGTAAAGAAAAAAGTTCATACATACATATACTCACGGCCGTAAATCCCAAAAAGGGGTAGCCAGAGCTTAAGAGCTAGAAACTCCTCAGCCACATTTAGAAGTTGATAGGGGACAAGATAGTAGAAATAAAGTATTTTTAGTAATGGGTCTCCAACCGCATCATCCAAAAAATACTTAAAAAACCTTTAAGCCTTAATCGCGTTTTACGTCAACCATGAATAGAAAGAGGTTTTAAAATTCTAAGCTGGCACTATTCGGCAAAAATAAAACTTCATGTATGACAAGACCGATAAAAGAACAAATGTGATACGTAAATTGTTCTTTTCTATTACTTAACGAGCTGGAAATGATTCTGAAGCAGTAAAACTGTAAGTGTGTGTAAATTTGCAATGTTTAATAGAATAGCCATACAAATTGGCTTGGTCTTTAGATTAATTTACAGTATCGTTAACTTTTTAATGGATTCGTAAAATGAACGTTCGTATTTAGTTAAAAATGTACGCCTTGAGATTGTTGTTAAATAATTTTGAGACTTTTTTCTTGAAGAAGTTTCATCGCGAAACCCTTTTTTTACATTACATTTGATTGGAGTAACGAACCAAACACGTTGCTTAACTTTAGTATATAACCGAAATATTTCTCTGTTTGTGATAAATCTGAGTCAAATAATTAAATTTTAAATGAACACCTGCAATTTGTTAAAGTGTGTCAAAATTTTGAAATGAAAAGCTAACATTTATGAAGAGCTTAAATACATACATATACTCACGGCTACAAATCCCTAGAAGGGGTAGCCAGAGCTAGGGAATTAGAAATTCCTCAGCCACTTTTGGAAGTTGCGTGGGGAAAAGATGGTAAAATAACGGTTGTTGGTGATGGGTCTCCAACCGCATCGCCCAAAAATCCCTTAAAAAGCCCCAATACCGTAAGTCGCCTCTTACGTACACCCACCGGAAGAAAAGGGGTAGTGCTATTCTAAGCCGACACTACACAGCTTAAATGTATAATTATCTATTATGCCATAACTAAATGCATACCTCACGACTTTAAATCCCAAAAAGTGTAGTCTATAGCTCCATTTCAGAATAACTCGGCCACTTTCGGAAGCTGAGTGAATAAAATAAGTGAAATAAAAGACGGTTGGTGATGGGTCACTAGCCGTATCGCCCAAACAATCATTTATTTAACCTTAAGGCTTCTGTAACGACACCCGCTGGAAGAAAAGGGTTAGTGTAATCCTTAGACAAACACTACACAGAGCGTTAAGTTAAGTTTTTATTTAATTGCTTTTTTTTTATTAAACGACTTTTGTATACGACGAAAATTGTTTTTTTTGGGCTGGCAGCTGCGGCAGTTCATTATAAGTAGTATATACGACGATCGTGGGTAGAAAGGTGTAGTGACAATCTAAGCTGGCACTACACGGCATTCTGAACAGGCACTACACGGCAATTAAAAACCTCATGTATAAATTTGTTCTGTTATGTTCAATGTAGGTAAGTGGTTTATTGACCAATCCATAGAACTGAATAATTAACAATGCTGCCAAAAGTCACGCAGACAAGTCACAGGTATAGGTACAAGCATAAAACACGACAAACAAAATCCCTCGATTAAAATAGTTTTAAAACTGTTTTCGTGTTACGGTTCATGAAATAGCCACTTAATACGATGATTAGCAAAAGTAGCAATGGGCTATCGCTTATTGTTTTACGGACACGCAATCAGATAATTTTGTGATTTCGATACAAAACCTTTTTTTCAAACTGTTATAAAACATGAAGGGTTGGTTGCTATTTAGTAAAAGCTCTAGGATAAAAATTATATAATATTAGGCTTCATATCATAGCTAATCATCTATATGGTAATATTTTTATTTCGATAACTAATTTTATTAAAAATAATCATTTTATATCGAGGGCTAGTAAGTAATAAAACTAGTTTAAATATATATATATATATTATACAATGGCGAGTCCAACAGATGTAAGGATAAATACATACATATACTCACGGCTATAAATCCCTTAACGGGGTAGCCAGAGCTTTGGAATGAGAAATACCTCAGCCACTTTTGGAAGTTAATTGGGGAGAAGATGGTAATAATTAATATATTTTTTTAAATAAATCAAGTCATGCCCTGAAAACGTAGTTTTCTTGGAATGTAAGTTTATGTGTTTGTTCCATGTGTGTAAGTTTTATCATCGAGTTTTGATATGTACTAATTATATAATACTGTACAACTCTACTACAATAGGAATAATATACTAGATATTATGAGACTACTACTACTAGATATTCTGGTAACCCTGATGGGTACTCAGATATTGTAAAATACTTTCATTTCAATATCATTAAAATTCCCCAACTTCTAAATATTCAGTCTTACGGTAAATCCGATTTTGGCAATAGAATCTAGTAAGAAAAATAGATAAAGCCATGACGGCAGGTAAATGTTCAAATGGCTGGTAAAATATAAATATAATTCTATTGCCAAGTCTATACTCATGACATTGAAACTGCTTTAAGGATGAAATAAACTATGACTTGAGATATGAGAGCATATTTATTATTTAATAATTTTCCATTACCTCGCACACAATAAACAAGAGCTATGAGAAAACTTTGTAATATTAATACACTTATTAACAGGTGCTTCAGTAAGCGGGGGATCGCGCTATGTTTCTGCTACACGGTACTCGAGAGGTAATTATATCTTGTTATGTTTAATTTAATTATATTGTGTTTTATATAAAATTCAAAAGAGTTCATTGCATTTATAATTTTGTATATTGGTTACTTTATAATCCTTAAATCAGAACTTTGCTGTGGTTAATGATGAAAGTTGAAGGGTGCTTTCCCACAATCCACCAATCATATGCCTTTTTATGCAAATGCCAAGGAATATGATTGGTGGATATCAAACGCATCCGTAGCATAGCTGCATAGCACATCTCTGGTGGGAAGGCACCCTAATTGTGTAAAAACATTAATTAATCAGTACAATGAAGGCCAGAAACAAAGTTTAAAAATTATGAGGCAAAGGCATCTGCTTAAGTTAGAACGAAAGATAATGGTAAAACCGGCCAAGTGCGAGTCGGATCGCGCACTAAGGGTTCCGTACTGTCATATATATAGAAAATCCCGTTTGTGTGAAAATCATGGGAGCCAAATTAGGTAAGTAATTTGATTTATGACGTTTAAAAATAGAACTACGGGCTAGATCTCATTCAAACCAATTTTCGTTAGTAGTTTGTATAGTAATACACATCATATATCTTTTTCAGTATTATCATGCCCATATTTTAGAAGTTACGGGGGGGGGACACACATTTTAGCACTTTGAAAAAGTCTCTCGCGCAAACTATTCAGTTTTGAAAAAAATGATATAAAAAACCTCAACATCATTTTCAAATACCTTTTGATAAATACCCTACACTTATAGGTTTGATGAAAAAAAAAATTTTGAGCTTCAGTTCTATGTATGGGGAACCCTAAAAATTTTGGTTTTTTTTCAGATTTTATTTTAAAATCTTTATGCGGTTTACAGAATACATCTACGCACCAATTTCCAATAATGTAGTTCTTATAGTTTCGGAATAAACTGGCTGTGACATACGGACGGACGGACGGACGGACGGACAGACAGACATGACGAATCTATAAGGGTCCCGTTTTTGCCATTTGGCTACGGAACCCTAAAAAACAGCCGTTTGTATTGAATTTTATTAGAATTACATCACCCATGAATCGCCCAATTGCCCAAGCCGTAATTACCTTGTACGTCACCCTTGCAGAGAAGCAGGGAAAGTGATAGGCTTGGCCAAAATGATACACAGCTAAAATTCGGCTTTATTCAGTACTAGTGGATAGTAAATGTTTTTTTAAATATCTGAGGTTTCTTTCTTCAGTCATTGCTCAAGCATTGTGAAATTTAGCGTAATGTTTTCAATTTATTAAATTTATATAGCACTCCCTGAACAGTGTAGTTTGGTGATTTTGAATGCGCTTTTATGAACGGTTCAGTATTTCCGTTTATTAGAAAATTTTGGAATAAAAAGCTATGAAGTATTTATAACAATCTAAAAAATAAATAATTACGTGATGTAGAATGCAATTACTGGCGCCATCTAGTATGTAATATGTAAATTATTAACGATTTGGTTTTGGTCACGGGCGCGATGGCCTATTTCATGTATAATTTCGGTGTTTCTCTACCGATTTCTATGAAACTTTTTTTATTGAATAGGTTATAATGTTACCTTTTTTAAATTAGAGATGAATGAGAGTATTATAAACGTAAGAGTAAACAAATATAATCAGAAAACTTCGAACTGCTAAGCTATCAGGAGTTACACGTGTTATTGTGAGTCAACCATAAAAGATAGACATATACTGTTGAGGAAAATTTTTTAGACAATTTTATGAAGAATATTTTCGTCATACATGATTTCTATGTAAGCTTAACCATTAAGGCTGCACACGCGACGGAAGCTTAAAAAATGGAGTAACTTCTCCCGTTTTCCCAAAATTTCCCAAAATTCCCCTTTACTACTCTGCTGGAAAGTATACAAAAACCTGCCCAGGAGTATGAAGAATAATTGTGCCAAGTTTCGTTGAAATCCGTCGAGTAGTTTTTGTTTCCATAAGGAACATACAAACCGACAGACAGACAGACAGACAGACAGACAAAAATTTTACTGATTGCATTTTTGGCATCAGTATCGATCACTAACCACCTCCTGATAGTTATTTTGAAAATATATTTAATGTACAGAATTGACCTCTCTACAGATTTATTAAAAGTATAGATAATTTTTAAATGTTAATAGAGTCATAGTCATAAATACACAAATTTTCCCAAAAAATTGCCATTTTACGATTGAAATCTAAGTTTTGGTGATTTTATTCTAAACCATTTTAGCATCTGTGAATTTACTGCAAATAAAATGCCTATGCAAGATTAAACATGTTGACTTGGAGTTATACTCTATAGGGTACAGAGCTTTATTCGCAGGTCATTATCACTGTTCGTTTAGTTTGCTATCTTAAAAAAGTTCTATATCTTTTGATATTAGGATTACGTACATTTTCACACATCTCTTTAATCACCATTAAACCGAATATTTGGTTGACTGAGAGTCTTTTTACTTATCTTACTATTAAAAAAGTCTTGATTTTTTAGCATTATTGTAATAATCTCTGTTAATAATCTTGAGACGGAATTGAATAAGTTTGCAAAGATGGTAATAAACTGATAACGTAATTAATTCTTACTCATCTATTAAGTAGAAACGACAATACAGACAAAATGGCTAAGTTATGCAAAACATTAAAAAAACCAAGAAAACTTCAAAAGAGAGCAATCGTTAAAACTAAAACTATGAGACGTTGTTGAATCCATTTATGTCCATACTGACAAGACAAGATTATAACTAGGGCCTCGAAAACTCAATAATAGCCTTTATATTCATAGTTTTAAAAGTGTTATAGAAAGAATAAGTAATGTTGTCGTTCTGTTAGCGAGCCCCGAGGACTTTTGCTGACAAGCGTAGAGTACTGTGAATTTTATTTCGTTGCGCGAACTAAGAACAACTACAATTTTTATGGTAAAGAGGAAACTTTTTTAAAATTGTATCGGTTTTGTTCCGGCTATCGGTAAATGGGCTCAGTTCTGTACCCTTTACGATACTTCTGGACGGTAACAACCTTTTGTTCGCAGCTGCGCTAATATTTGTTCGTTTTAGAGGTTTTAAAAACGGGCTTTGTTAGTTGGCCTTTCGAATGTTTCATTGCCTATGAACATTGTGAATTTTGCTGAAATGTAGTTTAGTCGGTTATTTTGTAAATACAACACTGGTTTTGTGTTGTTGGAAAAGTAAAACACATCTACCAAATCACTAATGTCATGACATCATCAAAATCAAGATATCAATGCGTACGAGAAGTATCCAGAGCTTCAAAATGTTTATATGCAAATTAACCTATTAATTTGATCGACTATTTTAAAATTATGAATAAAATGATTACGATGTAGAAAGTGGATAATTCATGTAACACCACAACTTTTATTTTCTTAGCCCTGTCTTAACATGGTTGCATTCTTAAATTGTAACATTGCTTTACATTCATTGTAATGAAAAAAAGTTGTATATTCTTTGATTGATTAAGATTGATGGATGTAAACGAAGTTAGAGAGGTTTGTCAGGATCGTACGAAGTGGCGATCAATAGTCTCTGCCTACCCCAATGGGAACTAATGGCGTGAGTATATGTATGTATGTTAAATATTATCTAGCTATTTAACTGGCAGACCTAATAGTTTATTTTGCTCTGTCCTCATGTTTATAAAAAGTCCTTGTACATTTAGAATATAGTGTATATAGTCATAGCATCATCTGTGGGACAAATTATTTATTGTTCCTCTAAAGTAACATAACTAAAATATAACGTGACCTTACAATAATGTAAGATGACATAGGACCTGTAATCACAGTAACATTCTGGAGCAGTAATCGCAAATTGCCATCAAAATATTGGTGGCGCATTCAAACTAGTTGCCCATGAACTGGCAAGCATCCAGATACACTAAACGAAGCACGACGCTCTTTAGTGGTTCTAACTCTGCTTCTTTGTAATGCTCTTAAAAATGAATAAATATTCCACTTAAAAGTCTCGAGCGCAACCTTTTGAGTCTGAAACCAAATAAAAAGTTTGTTACGAGTACTAGCAGATTGGCAATGTTAGTAAAGAGCGGCATCGTTATTTAATCGGACCTATCATAAATAATCGGATATATTAAAAATTCTCTCGGCGTTCGAGAAGGTTAAATAGGACTATAGTGTCTTCTTCAACAGCCCATATATGTCACTACTGTACTGAGGGGCTCGAGCTTACTCTGTTTAGGATCTTTTGGCTATAGTCCACCACGCTGGCCAGTGCGGGCTGGTGGACTAACGACTACTACCGTGATAGTAGTCGGGGCCTACGGTAAAACGTACGAACTGAAGCACAGAATTAATTTAAATTTTAGATGAAATGATTCTGGCCTGCAATATCTTTCTGAAACTGAGTACACATTACATTCGTGATTTTACCGCCTCAGGAACGAACCTAAGACCTCTGGATCTAACGCTCAGCGCTTTACCACAAGGCCACTTAGCATAAGCATAATAATAACATAAACGTTCACGCCAAATATCCCCGAAGGGGTTGGCAGAGGTACTAATACTTCTGAACATCACGTGACTTTGTCACCTGGTGTTCAGAGTACCCACGTTTTGCATGGACAGTGTACTTACGTGATAGGGGGCAGGCCTATCGCCGTTTTGTACGAATACACTGTCACATGACTAAGTACGACTCAGCAATGTGGGTTTCCGCACGATGTTTTCCCTCACCGTCCACTTAGGTTCAATTAAAACCAATACTGCCGTACCAAGACTATCCCAATGTTTAAATAATTCTTAATTAATTTATGGAGAAAATCTCTTAAAATTTACAAGGATTCAATTTTGCTTCAATCGAGTCGAAGAACCGTAAAAAGTAAATATAGGTGGTATTCTAAACGGTTGTAAATACCTATATTATAATTAGAATAATCATTCTTTTCCTGCTTATTAGCAAGAAAAACAAAAAAACCGTACTTAAGGTTTTTTAATTTTACTTAATGTTATGTATAAGAGTACTGAACATTGAAACAAGTAAAATCCTTGTCGTATTTCTATTTGTGTGAAAACAAAGAGACATTGCGTGATAATAAATTAATCCAATACATTTTGTAGAATACATACCAGAAATATAATGACACTTGTTCTTTTGTGCTCCAAATGTCCTCGTCATTATTCGTAGAGGGAACTTAAAATTAAGATCACAATAAATGGAAGTCTTATTCTATTATATTTTATAAGGGTAAGGTTCAGACAGCTCTTTGAAAATGTTTATGATACAACTATGTAAAGATAATTTTGAATCCGAACTCTGGCTACCTTTTTTTGGGATTTACATCCGTGAGTATAGGAAGAGCAGTGAGTAATTTTGTGAGTGACTTTTTAAGTAGTCGCGTGGTGTGATGACTTATTGCTCAAATGCATGTTTTGAAAGGTAATATATGAATTAATATTCTGTATAAATTTTAAGCGTCTATTTGTTACCGCTTTTAATATTGAGCAAAAATTACGAATATAGGGACCTACCTTGATTTTTGGTATCAGTTGTTATAGCGGCAACGGTAATCCCCCCCCCCCCATTTATGAAAAGCTTTCACGGTTAAAAAATATACTACTAAAACATTGTTTCACAATCATTTCCTGACGCAAAGTTTTAAGAACCCACTTATTGTTTGGAAAGTAAAGTAAAATAAGCTAATTCAATAATGTAATGGAACGCAATTTTCGAATGTTAATTAGTATTTACATAACAGGATTAGTATTACTCATTTAAGCAACTCAATATACAGAGTAACTACTGGTTATTGTTTTTAAAATGTGAAATATTTCAAACATAAAGCTCTTAAAGCGAAAAATTACTTTTATGGACAATTTCGTTTGGAATCGTTAATCCACACCAAAATATTACTTCTTTTTTATTGAATGAATGCCTTCTGTTGTTTAGTGAATATTTTGTTCTGTTTTTTTTTATTAAGTAAGCCCTTTAAAATAAACGGACTCCTCGCCGAAAGAATATAAGTGTAAATGGGGCAATATGGTAAAATAAAGGATGGTGGTTGATAAATCATTATATTAATTTGTCAAGTTGTAGAATAGCACTACCCCATCTCTTCCCGTGGGTGTCTCGTAGAAGTCGACTAAGGGACTAGGGCTTTTCCATCTTCGCTCTTACACCAATCCAAGGTCTGCCGTGCCGAGGGATGCATGGCCAGGGGTGAGCCTGGTCGCTAGCGTGCCGCCGTCCCGGAGCTTGGTGCACTCCGGGTACTAAATAACCTTACCTAGTCAAGCGGGGCTCTGGCTAGGTGGACAGTTTACTTCCCTTGCTTCTCGTGGGTCCAATATGTGTTCCAATTTTAGTAAACACGGTCGCGGCGATGTAGCTTGCCACTCATCACGCCATGGTTGCTCATGGGGCGTTGCAAAGTGGGTTAAAGAGACCTGCTTCAGTACGATGAATGTATGTGAAGGAATGTTTGAAAAATTAGATGAAGTATGTATGATTACGAATGAAAGAAAACTGGATTTTCTATGTGTAAATGAGACGAAGCGTAAGGGAAAGGAAGTTGGAACAGCAATCTGGTCTGGAGCCGCTGACAGTGACCGAGCTAGCCAAGGAGTGGAGTGCCGATATCTGAAAGGATGGCTCAGTTTATGAAAGATTACGAATGTGTGAGTCCAAGGCTCCTGTGGATTAAGGTGAAATTGGGACTAGTCCGGATGCGCATAATTTGCGTATATGCTCCGGACATGTCTAAATCCCTATCCGAGAGGGAGGAGTTTTGGAATCTGTTAGACGATGTTGTGAATGGGTGTAATCAGAATGAGAGACTTGTAATGTTAGGAGATTTTAATGGCTAGGTTGGTGTGTCACGCAACAGTTGCGAAAGAGTTTCAGGAAAGTTTGGTAATCAAAGGGTGAATGAGAATGGTGAGAAATTGATTGAGGTATGGTTGGAGAGGAATCTTTGTGTTACAAACACGTTGTTTTAACACAAAGATATCCATATGTAAACAAGACAGAGGGGAAGCGAGAGAAGTATGATTGATTTTGTGATAGTTGATGAAAAGCTGAGAGTAAAGGTTGTTGACACCAGGGTCTATAGAGGCACGAACGTTGGCTCAGATCACTTTCTCGTTATATCACGATTAAGGGGTCTGTTAACCAAAAGTTATTCTGGAAATATATCCGGAAAGAGAAGGGAGTTTCCCAAAACACGAGAGTGAGTGTAATAAGAGATGAACAGGGTGAACTGGCGCCGGATGAAAGTAGCATGAAACGGGTATGGAAGAATTATTTTGAGGGACTGTTTGAAAAAGAGGATGCATCCATTTCTTCGCCAATCGACAGTAATGTTGATTGGAACGAGAGGATGGGTGAATTTAGTGACGGTGAGATTAGTATGGAAGAAATAATGAAAGCAATGAAAAGTATGAAAGTAGGGAAGGCGGCAGGGTATGATAGGATTACTATCGAAATGCTGAGGGCTGGTAAAGGGTTGGTGGCTTCTTGGTTGTACTTCCTTTTCCGAAAATGCTGGTCGAGTGGCAAAGTTCCACGAGACTGGTGCAAGGCGGTGATTGAGCCTCTATATAAAGGAAAGGGGTCACACCAGGAGGCTAAAAACTACCGCGGCATCAGCTTACTCAGCATTGTTGGTAAATTGTATGCTAAGGTACTGATTGAAAGAGTGATGAATAAAACTGATGAGAAAATATGGGATGTACAAGCGGGATTTAGAAAAGGAATGGGATGTATGGATCAAATCTTCTCTCTAAGGAGCATCACCGAAAAGTTCTTAGCTAAGAACTAAAAGGTGTATTGCTACTTCATTGATTTAGAGAAGGCGTATGATAGGGAGGTAAGAAAGTGTTTATGGGAAGTGTTATCCAATTTTGGTTTGGGCAGTCAACTTATACGTGCATTGGTATCACTCTATGAGGATTCTAGTGCATGTGTAAGAGTAAACGGGGAAAACACTGACTGGTTCGGAATCTCTAGGGGTGTCCGACAGGAATGTGTAGCTTCTCCGTGGCTCTTCAATTTGTTCATGGTTGCGTGAAAGTGATTATGGACTAAGAATGAGTGGATTCATCATTAAATGCCTCTTGTATGCTGACGATCAAGTGCTACTTGCATTGTTGGCAGAAGAGTTGCAAAAGAGATGATGAATATTGCATGTGAGTCTTTTGTAAGAAAGGGAATGAGGGTGAATGTGGATAAGACCAAAACGATGGTTTTTGGAAGATGTGACAGAATGCGTGATTTCGCTTGATGGTAAGGATGTGGAACAGGTGAAGGAGTTTGTATTTCTGGGAAGTTTGTTTACAAGGGATGGAAAATGTGATGAAGATATTGAAAGAAGAGTGAAAAAGGGTAATGCAGTAAATGGAGCAACGAATAATCTAATGACGAGTCAATCGGTGTCTCAAAAGGCCCGAATGGCTGTGCATGATGCTGTTCTTGTTCCTACGCTGAAGTATGAAAGCGAATGTTGGGTGTGGCAGAAGAAGCATGAGAGCAGAGTGAATGCAGTAGAGATAAGGTCCGTCAGAAAAAAATTGAAATGTTAGATTATGTGACTGAGTGAGAAATAGTTTTATTCGTGAAAAGTGTGGTGTGAAAGATGATATTGTAAGAAAGATAGAAAAAGGAATGTTGAGATGGTTTGGGCACATAGAGAGGATGGATGGTAAAAAATTGGTAAAAGGGATCTATAGAGCTAGTGTGGATGGTAATGTTAGTAGACGACGACCACGGAGAATACACTTGGACCAAATTGAGAGTGTGCTCAAAAAGGCTGGCGTCCGAAGTATGAAGAATAAAAGAGCATGTATGAAAAGATTGATGGATGTAAACGAAGCTAGAGAGGTTTGTCAGGATCGTACGAAGTGGCGATCAATAGTCTCTGCCTACCCCAATGGAAACTAATGGCGTGAGTATATGTATGCATGTATGTATGTCAAGTTATTGAAAATGTATCAGTAAAGAACTTTACATAATTTATTTTAAGTGAAACCGATTATCCTGAGAATACTATATTCCCTTTATTCCCAGTACAGTCAAAACAAAAACATAAAATTCCTATTCAACACTAGTTTTCCGAAATACTGAAGCACATTAAAGTCCCTTTTAAGGCGATATGAGATGTCATCAGCCCAAAATACTTGTTATGTCCTTACCCTTGTCTCGTGACTACCCCCATACCTTTCAACCGAAATTCATATATTTTTCATAAAAGGATAATAGTGTGATATAAATTATACTTAAAAAAATATCGGTATAATCCGAACAGAGCAACCACGGAAGACACACGTTTGTCGTCAAGCCTGAGGAAAAAAAAGAGAATTTAAATTATATTTTTTAGTTTTAGATGTCTTCATTCTAGATGATTACTATTTATTATAATCGTTTAATTCAAACCCACAACATACTGCCTGGGTAAAATCTTACAAATTTAATTTAAGAGTTAACATGAATACTACACAAGTTTTACAATAAGGAACTTAGTAATACCCAGCCAAAATTTCTCGACTAAATACATTCACAGGACAATAATAAAAATCCCCTCCCTTCTATCATGGTTCCCTGTGTAGACAAAAAGAGCGTTTTTGAACTTTAAGAGCCATTATTTAAAAATATGTTTACATACTATATTAAACTAACACAGTGCGATCGATATTATGGTGACATAAAATAGAGGAAAATAAATATACAATTCATAGTAATAGTAACAATAGTAGCTTAGTTTAACGTTAAACATTACTGTTCCTTAGGAAATCATTACATGCTGTTTTTCACTGTCAAGATATCCAAGTATTTTCTTGTGTTTGAATCTTCAACCTTGACTTAAAGCAATTGCTGTCGTAACTACTGCACTTATACATTACTCACACACTACCAAGCTGGAAGAAGAAGAAAAAACAAAAGTAAGAAAGAGTTAAAGTAAGTTTTTGACTTTTCTAAGTATTAAAAGAGTCAAGAACACATATTTCAATACTTAGAAAAATGTATTTATTATTTATTATATTGAAATAACGCATTTGAATAAGTTATCACAAAAAATATAAATATTTTATTTCTATGACATTTGGTTCAGATCAGAAATTCATACACTGAGGTGAAAGAGAGATGAAAGAAATGGGTAGGCGACAAAGTGTGCAAAGCTAAATTACTTATAAAAAGATTGATGAACGCTAATGAAACTTATGGGGTTGACATGAAGCGTCCAAACCAGGTATTGTCAATTTCTGCCTACCTCAATGTTAGTAATAGCGTAAGTATATGTTTTGTATGTATAAAATGTCATAAAAGAGTGTTTTCTGCAATCACTAGGACATACAACTCGAAAACATATATTCATCATACCGATACGGTCCAAAGTTATGAATGTACGATGAAATGTGTGGTTCTCAAAGTTCGTTCGCATCGTCAGGTTTAGCTATAAATTGAGGCCATGCATTTAGATAGGCACTCCCACTAGAAGTTTTAAAATATCACCGAGTTTGAAGTTGAATGTGACTTTATATGATAACATTTGACAACGAAACTTATTTATTAAATCACTTACAGTTTAATTCTTAAGTAGACTTTTGCAATAACGTGTTTTATTATAAAAAATGTATGTTCTCTATTCGACTGAATGTTTTTTATATGTAATTGCAAATAGTCTTTTAATTACCAGGCCACTCAGAAAGTATTGCGAAAAAAGGTTTTAATGTATGAAACACTGGCCGGTTGTAATGTATACTGAAAATATGAGTCTTTATAAATAAAAAAAGGTACGTTCCAATTTTAAAATTTCCCTCTTTATTTTTTACGAGCTATTTTAAATTGTCGTGTCTTACTGAAAAATGAATCTGAGCCGGGAACATTTTCGCGCTATGATTTTTTACGATTTTAAATGTCGCTTAAAACCAGACGAATCATACGATAGACTTCAAATGGCGTTTATGGATGAAGGGCCTTCCAAGGCAACCGTGTATCGTTGGTATAACGAATTCAAGCGTGGTCGATTAACTTTGCGGGATGAAGAAAGAAGTGGTCGCCCTCTAACGGCTGTTACGGATGAAAACGTGGTGGAAGTGAAAAATTTAATTCATGATAATAGGCGAATAACGTATCTAGAGATTCAACACATTATGCAGATTGGATCGGGAAGCGTTCATGAGATTGTACACGAACATCTTCACGTGAGGAGGATAGTTTCACGCTGGGTGCCACACAATCTCACCGAGGTACAGAAACAGGCCCGGGTGGAATGGTGTCGTGATATGATTAATAAATTTGATGCTGGCTCGTCTCGGCGTGTTTACGATATCGTTGCCGGTGATGAGTCCTGGATTTATCAATACGATCCAGAAACGAAGCGCCAGTCGACGGTTTGGGTATTTCAAAACGAAGCGACCCCTACCAAAGTGAAGAGATCTAGAAGCGGTGGGAAGATTTTGATCGCAAGTTTTTTTCAATATGACTGGCTATTTGGTGTCAATTCCTTTACAAGATCAAAGAAGTATTAACACAGACTGGTAAACTACTTAATGCTTGCCAGTAGTTTTCTCAGTTGTGAGCAACAATCGACCAAACACAGGACTCCGCGGGCTACTGCTTCACGACGACAACGCGCCCGCTCACACCGCGCTCAAAACGACGGATTTCCTGAACAGCACGCCGGTCAAACTCTTGGGTCACCCTCCTTACAGCCCTGACCTGGCATCGTGTGACTTCTTTTTATTCCCTAAAATAAATAATCAACTCAAAGGGATACAATTTTCATCGCCGGAAGATGCGCTGTCAGCGTTTCAGCGGGCTGTAAATGAGGTGTCTGCGGCGGACTGGAGAAAGTGTTTCGAAAACTGGTTTAGACGCATGAAACTTTGTATAGATGCTGGTGGAGAGTACTTTGAAAAGATTTAATAAAAACATTTTTACCCATAGAACATTTTTTTTATTTTCGCAAAATTTTCTGAGTGTCCCACTTACTTAAGTTATTTTTCTGATCGGTTGAATTAATTTTAACAAATAGGACGGTTAGAGGTAAGTTACATTTGAACTTGGTATTCCACATTGATTAGAAAAACACTCTTTAATTAATTTATGCTAGTAATAGGTAATGCGATATAGTAAATAATTAAAAAAAACAAATTTTTGTTATTTATAAATATTAAAATAATTATTTCTTTGCTGAATTTAGTTCATTACATTTTATATCAAATTATCTTCACGTAATTTTTTACCTCTATAGTGTTTTATCGTTAATCAACTAATACTCAGTGGTTTTTTTATTATTGTTGAATTTATTTTCGCTATTTCTGTAATAGCAATAAAGAATTTGCTTTGATTTTCTTTAAATTAATTTTATTCAAATTCTGTAAGCCCGCGAAAGAAACCCTGCCAGAATATAAAATATACGCAATTGGATTTATTTGTTGTCAATTTATTCTCAGAAATTTCGTTCGTGTTTCAAATTAAACAAAATGAAATAAGAAAATAAGTTTTTTAAAATCTTGCTCTTTTTGTGATAACAGTTATTACGAAAATTCGTAGATAGATTTTCTGTCGTAGATGGACACTACGGCGTAGATTAATTCAACACATACTGAAAATCGTTCGCGATCTAATTCAGCAGTTAAACACTAACTGTGATCATAAAGATATATAATAAATCAATTTACATCAGCTACATGCATAGAAAAGTGTCACGTTCAGAGTGCGAAATTATATAGTGATAAAGAAGCACGATTGCCCAAAGATTCCCAATTTGTTTTGTGTCCTTAAGGATGAAGGATTTTTTTAACGACAGTTTTAGATACCTGTGTATATACAGCTGTTTTTTTAACTTCAGTAAGGCAATAAAGTCTTACTTAAGGTGCTAGGTTGGTTAGAGTTCAATACACACAGGGTAGTCAAGAATAATATAACTATGAGCGCCTGTCTTTAAAAAGGGTGACATCTGAAAAAAAAGAGAATCAGTTGAATCTTTTACACTTGGCGTATATGCGTTGTACATACATACACATACATATACTCACGCCATTAGTTCCCATTGGGGTAGGCAGAGACTATTGATCGCCACTTCGCACGATCCTGACAAACCTCTCTAGCTTCGTTTACATCCATCAATCTTTTCATACATGCTCTTTTATTCTTCATACTTCGGACGCCAGCCTTTTTGAGCACACTCTCAATTTAGTCCAAGTGTGTTCTCCGTGGTCGTCCTCTACTAACATTACCATCCACACTAGCTCTATAGATCCCTTTTACCAATTTTCTATCATCCATCCTCTCTATGTGCCCAAACCATCTCAACATTCCTTTTTCTATCTTTCTTACAATATCATCTTTCACACCACACTTTTCACGAATAACACTATTTCTCACTCGGTCACATAATCTAACATTACAAATTTTTCTGAGGGACCTCATCTCTACTGCATTCACTCTGCTCTCATGCTTCTTCTGCCACACCCAACATTCGCTTCCATACATAAGCGTAGGAACAAGAACAGCATCATGCACAGCCATTCGGGCCTTTTCAGACACCGTTTGGCTGATCATTAGGCTATTCATTGCTCCATTTACCGCATTACCCTTTTTCACTCTTCTTTCAATGTCTTCATCACATTTCCCATCCCTTGTAAACAAACTTCCCAGGTATACAAACTCCTTCACCTGTTCCACATCCTTACCATCAATCGCAATCACGCATTCTGTCACATCTTCCTGTCTCTCAAAAACCATCATTTTGGTCTTATCCACATTCACCCTCATTCCCTTTCTTACAAAAGACTCACATGCAATATTCATCATCTCTTGCAACTCTTCTGCCGATGATGCAAGTAGCACTTGATCGTCAGCATACAAGAGGCATTTAATGATGAATCCACCCATCCTTAGTCCATAATCACTTTCACGCAACTCTGTCAAACAGTCATCCATGAACAAATTGAAGAGCCACGGAGAAGCTACACATCCCTGTCGGACACCCCTAGAGATTCCGAACCAGTCAGTGTTTTCCCCGTTTACTCTTACACATGCACTAGAATCCTCATAAAGTGATACCAATGCACGTATAAGTTGACTCCCCAAACCGAACTTGGATAACACCTCCCATAAACACTTTCTTTCCACCCTATCATACGCCTTCTCTAAATCAATGAAGGAGCAATACACCTTTTGGTTCTTAGCTAAAAACTTTTCGGTGATGCTCCTTAGAGAGAAGATTTGATCCATACATCCCATTCCTTTCCTAAATCCCGCTTGCACATCCCATATTTTCTCATCAGTTTCATTCATCACTTTTTCAATCAGTACCTTAGCATACAATTTACCAACAATGCTGAGTAAGCTGATGCCGCGGTAGTTTTTAGCCTCTTGGTGTGACCCCTTTCCTTTATATAGAGGCACAATCACCGCCTTGCACCAGTCTCGTGGAACTTTGCCACTCGACCAGCATTTTTGGAAAAGGAAGTGCAACCAAGAAGCCACCAACCCTTTACCAGCCCTCAGCATTTCGATAGTAATCCTATCATACCCTGCCGCCTTCCCTAATTTCATACTTTTCATTGCTTTCATTATTTCTTCCATACTAATCTCGCTGTCACTAAATTCACCCATCTCCCCGTTCCAATCAACATTGCTGTCGATTGGCGAAGAAATGGATGCATCCTCTTTCTCAAACAGTCCCTCAAAATAATTCTTCCATACCCGTTTCATGCTACTTTCATCCGTCGCCAATTCACCCTGTTCATCTCTTATTACACTCACTCTCGTGTTTTGGGAAACTCCCTTTTCTTTCCGGATATACTTCCAGAATAACTTTTGGTTATTCCGGAAATTATCAGAAAGTTTCCTCTCACACCACTCTTGCAAATCCCGCTTTTTCTTTTCTATTTTCTTCTTTACCTCATTCTTAACTCTCTTATATTCATCTTCACTTTTCTGCACTACATCGTCAGTTACACTCGCATCCATCCGTTTACTAGCTTTAATCGCTAGTAAATCTAACCACGCTTTCTCCTTATCTCCAACCGCCTCTTTCACAACTTTATCCCACCAACTTGTTGGTGGTCTATTTGACCTTTTACACACTCCACATACTTCCGTCGCACATTCAACCATCGTCGATTTGAGCACATCCCATACTTCTTCTATTTCCATTTCATCCCTCATCTCCACGCAACTTAGTCTATCATCCAATTTCCTCAAGTATTCATCTCTGATATTTTCATCTTCTTGCAGTTTTTCTACTTTTATTCTCGCAAAATCCGTTGTTGACACTTTAGGCCTGTGACGCCAACGCGTGCACAGACCCCTTAATCGTGATATAACGAGAAAGTGATCTGTGCCAACGTTCGTGCCCCTATAGACCCTGGTGTCAACAACTTTTGCTCTCAGCCTTTCATCAACTATCACAAAATCAATCATACTTCTCTCGCTTCCCCTCTGTCTTGTATACATATGGATATCTTTGTGCTTAAACAACGTGTTTGTAACACAAAGATTCCTCTCCAAACATACCTCAATCAATTTCTCACCATTCTCATTTACCCTTTGATCACCAAACTTTCCTAAAACTCTTTCGCAACCGTTGCGTGACACACCAACCCAGCCATTAAAATCTCCTAACATTACAAGTCTCTCATTCTGATCACACCCATTCACAACATCGTCTAACAGATTCCAAAACTCCTCCCTCTCGGATAGGGATTTAGACATGTCCGGAGCGTATACGCAAATTATGCGCATCCGGACTAGTCCCAATTTCACCTTAATCCACAGGAGCCTTGGACTCACACATTCGTAATCTTTCATACACTGAGCCATCCTTTCAGATATCAGAAGTCCCACTCCTTGGCAAGCTCGGTCACTGTCAGCGACTCCAGACCAGATTGCTGTAATGTTGCCAAGTTGTGAAACTTCCTTTCCCTTACGCTTCGTCTCATTTACACAAAGAAAATCCAGTTTTCTTTCATTCATAATCATACATACTTCATCTAATTTTTCAAACATTCCTCCACATACATTCATCGTACTGAAGCGGGTCTCTTTAGCCCACTTTTCGCCCCGTGAGCAACCATGGCGTGATGAGTGGCGAGCTACATCGCCGCCTCCGTGTTTACTAAAATTTGAACACATATTGGACCCACGAGAAGCAAGGGAAGTAAACTGTCCACCTAGCCAGAGCCCCGCTTGACTAGGTAAGGTTATTTAGTACCCGGAGTGCACCAAGCTCCGGGACGGCGGCACGCTAGCGACCAGGCTCACCCCTGGCCATGCATCCCTCGGCGCGGCAGACCTTGGATTGGTGTAAGAGCGAAGATGGAAAAGCCCTAGTCCCTTAGTCGACTTCTACGACACCCACGGGAAGAGATGGGATTCTAAGCCGGCACTACACATATGCGTTGTCAATATAACAAATTGACTAAATATTTTAGCACTGGCATACATTTCAACTTTTAGTGAATGAAATTTCCGTATATAAAAACCACTATAGCTCAGGGGGGAACACCATCGCCTCTCATCCAAAAAGGCGTCGATTCGAATCTTCGAGTCGGGCAACCAATGTATATTTTCTAAAGCCATATGTGAGGCTAATTTATCATGGTTGTTAAAAGCAGGGGAAAATATAGTGAGGAAACCCACGTGGTTAATGTCTCGTGATGTTTAGAAGTATCAATGCCTCTGTCATCCCTTCAGAGATATAAGGTGCGATTGTTTGAGTTGAGTTTGACTGAATATTTTGTTGTTGAATATTTACATAATGAATGATAAAATTATAGACACGATGTTTTGTTGTTCTTATAGAATTAAACTCTAAAGAACCCTACGTGCGGGGATCCAATTTTCACTTTGACATTAACCCAAAAAAAGAACAACTTATCTATGGTAAAATATTTCTCATTTATTTTTGAATAATATTAAGTTTATTTTCTATTTATTTATCATTATTACTTGTACAGACAGTATCATGTGTATTAAACAAACAATTACGGGAAAATCATCTTTATAGCTCACATATTCTATGTTTATTTTATTAAGTTAAAGTTACAAAATAACTCAAGTCAAGTCTGTCTCAAGATATATGACAAGAAATTTTACACTTCAAGAATATAAACCGAATTGGATGTATTCAAAAGGAGAATTTTTCAGAAGTCACAATATAATTTATTCAAAGCAAGCAAGTCTTCCACAAACGTCCTGTTATTCCAGTGTATAAAGTACAGTGAACATCACCCATTATTTATTCAGGTTTTGCGTGCGAGGTCACATATTATCTTTAGGGAATTCACGGAACCACTTTCACTCATTAATGTTACAATTGTCATCTGAAAATTATATTTCAGATGTTTGTGCTGTTTTTTTTATGTACAACCATGAATGTATGTATGTATACATTACAGGATCGTACAAAGTGGCGATCGATAGTCTCTGCCTTCCCCAATGAGAACTAACGGCGTGAGAATATGTATGTAATATGTATGTATGTATGTAACCATGAATGTTTGAAATGTTAAAAATAATAATAGAAATATATGTGTATTGCTGTGTAGTGTCGGCTTAGAATAACACTACCCCATTTCTTCCGGTGGGTGTACGTAAGAGGCGACTAACGGTATTGGGGCTTTTAAGGGATTTTTGGGCGATGCGGTTTGAGACCCATCACCAACAACCTTTATTTAACCATCTCTTCCCCACTCAACTTTCCAAACGTGGCTGAGGAATTTCTAATTCCTTAGCTCTGGCTACCCCTTCTAGGGATTTATAGCCGTGAGTATAAATATGTATGTATGTAAATATATGTATATTAACAGTTATATGGAAGGAAAGTCATAGGTTCATTGACGTAGATGCATGAGCCAACTTATCAAAGTGAAGATAAATTGATAAAAACGGTAGGTATAGATTAAGGTTATGATTTTTACTCGGTTTAATAACATTGTATAGGTTTATCAAACGTTAAAAATAAATCTATAAGGAATCAAAAACGAAAAGAAGTAGAAAATAGTTCTTTTACCTACCTTGAACTCGGATAGGGTAGCCCTTTGCATAAATAAGCAATTCCTCGTTTTTCTTTGTGTTTCCGTTATAGTTTTTGAAGCTAAGAGTGGCATTGATGGTGGAATAAAAACGTGTTAGTGACAGGTTCCTATAACAAAACATAAACGTTTACGCCGAATATCCCCAAATGGGTTGGCAGAGGTACTAATACTTCTGAAATTCATGTGACTTTGTCACCTGGTGTTCAGAGTACCCACGTTTTGCGTGGACAGAGAACTCACGTGATAGGGGGTCGTTTTGTACGAATACACTGTCACATTGCTAAGTGCAACTCAGCCATGTGCGTTTCCTAACGATGTTTTCCCTCACCGTTAACAAGCATGATAAATAAACCACACATATGTCTTTACGAAAGACAAATTGATGTAGGCCCGACGCGGGATTTGAACACTAGTCGCTTGCACGTTAACCAGTGTTCTACCCATTGAGCTATCAAGTCGTCCTATAACGTTACTATAACAAACATATACTCACGGCTATGAATCTCTTAACGGGGTAGCCAGAGCTTTGGAATAAGAAATTCCTCAGCCACTTTTGGAAGTTGATGGGGAAAAGATGGTTATAATAAATGATTAGTGACGGGTTTGCTGTGTAGTGTCGGCTTAGAATAGCACTACCCCATTTCTTCCGGTTGGTGTACGTAAGAGGCGACTAACGCTTTTGGGGCTTTTGAGGGATTTATGGGCAATGCGGTTGGAGACCCATCACCAATAACCTTTATTTCACCATCTTTTCCCCACACAACTTCCAAAAGTGGCTGAGGAATTTCCGATTCCTTAGCTCTGGCTACCCCTTCTAGGGATTTATAGCCGTGAGTATATGTATGTATGTATGTATGTATGGTGACGGGTCCCCAACCACATCGCCCAAAAATCACTTAAAAAGCCCCTATACCCTTAGTCGCCTCTTACGATCACCCTCGGGTAGAAATGGGGCAGTGTTATTCTAAGCCGACACTACACGGCAACTTTCCTATAACCTCTATCAATATATCAACAAAAAGTTAAAATTTGACAGTTCTTTTTTGTATTCTATTACCACGTATAAGTAATTGATAAACTATTTCATCGCCGAAATAAACTGGTCACCAGACGCGTCATGTCGTATATTCAGCGGAAGGTAATATCACAAAAGATGGGGCACATTACGTCCCCAGTAAATCTTGGTTAGCTCGGAGTTAGCCGCACGTTTTGTACTCGTATGTGACAAAAGCGGGTTGATGTATTAGATTTGCTTTCGTAATTACAGTTGCAAATTGTTTTTTGGCTTCCGCACTTTCTGTAATAATGTGAAAATAAATATTTGAAGAGACGTTCCGAATAAAACTATTTAAGGGATAAATAAAAGATAAATAAAGGAAAGAAAAATTTCGACACCGGCTGGGAAATTTTTCTTTCCTTTATTTATTAGTAATAATCCCCACATTAGGTTTCATGTCCAAAAAACATTCAAATCATTAAAGGCTTATTTTCAGTTGTTTTCACAAAACAATTAATCAAGGTAACATGGATAATGTTACACTTAGAATGCCATGCATACATATACTCACGCCGTTAATTCCCAGAATGTCATATCAAAAAATCAGGGAAACAAGAAAAATTGCATTTAATATAAATGAAATAAATGTATTGTTTTCTTGCACGTTTTCGGCATGAAGATTTTAATTCTATCAATGAAGTTTTAGAAGTCCATTGCTATTTTTTTGTTATTTTCTAGCTATTTTATTGCATTTATTATTCAATGACAAACAAATAAACAAACTCACTCAAAAAATAACTGAGGTGAACTGACTATATAGTCCAAATCTGAAACATGAGACGTAAAGGTCATTCAAGCTTCATGTAACGACTAGAACTGAACACAATGAAAGTTTTCAAAATGTTGCTCTTCTAGAAATAAGTAAAAGATCAGAACTATGGTCCAGCTCTTTTCAAAACAAGCTCTTTGGTTGTCTCGGACTGCGCGAGAATAACGAACCAACTTTCTGAATAATCTCTTTCGAAAACTTGAACCGTGACAAAGTTGTCATTTCGCAATACATTTTTCGACGAAAACAAGCGCTTTTAAGAATTTCAAATAAAATGGAGTATTGGTTATTTTATTTTAAAATTGAAAAGTGATTATTTTTCTTTGAAGATTTCATTGCTACTATAAATTTACACACATTAAACAAAACGTGTTTTTAGATTTATGATACTTTTAAATAATATATATACTTGTTTTATACATGATTTGATTTAGGTTTTCGCTATTTTGAAATACGTAGTAAATTACGGTGATCTACACACAGGTACAGTAGTTATTTATAACTTCGGCTATGTTCACACTACCCTTTTGTAGAGTACTAACAATATTTAAATGATTGGCTAACTATGTGGCTCATCTTACTTAATGCTTATCCGCAACTCCTTTTAACATTTATATAATTAAAAACGCTATGACATACATTATCCTCACAAGGAAATATGTCATACTATTCAAAGTTCAGTATTATTTATTTTATACGTAATAACATAGTAATAGAAAACCGTATTAATTCAAGTTGAGAGAATGTAGTAGATTTCTGGACCAACGCTTTTGTTACAGTATTACAGTCTATTAAATTGAGTGGTTTAAACGTTTAGAGAGTGACAATTTGTAATAAATAATAAAGAATAATGACTTCTCACATTTTTCTTCTTATTCTTTCAGAACAAAAATGCACAGGTAAATTATGTTTAAAGTATTTGTTTTTTCTAATTTTGTTTTTAGTAATTAATTTGCTGTGTAGTGTCGGCATAGAATAGCACTACCCCATTTCTTCCGGTGGGTGTACGTCAGAGGCGACTAACGGTATTGGGGCTTTTAAGGGATTTTCGGGCGATGCGGTTGGAGACTCATCACCAACAACCTTTATTCTACCATCTTTTCCCCACTCAACTTCCAAAAGTAGCTGAGGAATTTGTAATTCCTTAGCTCTGGCTACCCCTTCTAGGGATTTATAGCCGTGAGTATATGTATGTATGTATGTATTTGTTTTTCTATGATTACTACTTTTATAAAATTTGAAATATTCATGCAATTGATTAGCAACCTGTTTCATATTTTAATTAACGTTGTCGAGTTGGCTATGGCATGCACGATTGTACAAACAGCTGTTTTCAATGTTTCTTTGTAATGTTTTCCACGGTTACCAATTTTCTAGAAAAGCAACTTTGTTTATATGCTCACAGCTACATAGTTCACTATACTGGCAAATGGGAGTTGGCAGATCCACGACTACTGGGACCGATCGTCTGATGCGCCCTCCGAAGCACAGATATATTATTATTTTTCGGATAGCAGCCGATTCAAGTCTGCAATATCCTTCTAAGATGGGTTGAATCTAAAAAAATCTATTTATTAGTTTGCCTCCCCGGGGATTAAACTCGAAACTTCCGGATTTGAAGCCAGGCAATGTACCGCTTGTCCATTGTTAATATAATAATAAGTGATTAATTTTCTTCAAAAGTGTGCTGAAAATAGTTGTACGACACACTTGAGCCATTAATCATTATAGCAGTGGGTTCCTTAAGCAATTTAGTTCTGGGTTAGAATTCACCTTGGCCGTATTTTTTTGTTATAAAAGTGTGGCGATTTCTCACAGGTCATTTATATGCTTGTATTTTTTGTATTTATGTACTGTTATTAAATAATTAAGGGTTTCATCAGCCCTGAAAGTCATTAGAAAATGTGGTTCAGATAATATTAAGAAACTACAATCACTTTGGTTTTTGCCACGTTAATGTGACCTCCGAAGCACATTAGTGTCATTTTTTTACCATTCAATTGATTTAGGAGACTGAATAAATAAAACATTTTAATCCTTACTGCAAACAAATATGGCAAATATTTGAAGCAAAGTAGAACAAACTCTTAAATAGAAGAAGACAAGTAAGGCGCAGGTGGTATACGTCGAGTAAAAGCGATGTAATCTAATTAGCAATGCCTTCTGTGGCGTCTGCGCGAATGCATATTTACAAGATAATGAACTATTTGCTACTCGTTGATCTATAGGGGTCTATAGGGTTTAAATGGAATGGAATTACAACAAGCCGTTCGCGTCTACTCAAAAGATTGGAGATGGTTTTCAGGTTATGAAAAAATATATAAAAATGGTTTTTGATTCAAATATAAATATATATATATATATATATATATATATATATATATATATATATATATACTCATGGCTATAAATTCCTAGAAGGGAGGCTAGCTCTGGAATCAGAAATTCCTTAGTCACTTTTGGAAGTTGTTTGGGGATAAGATAAGGTTAAAAACAAAGGTTTTTATTGATGGGTCTCCAACCGCATCGCCCAAAAAAGCACCTTACGAACACCCACGGGAAGAAATGGGGTAGTGTTATTTAAAACCAACACTACAAAGCTAAATAAAATAAGTACAGACATATGCAATAGGAATATAATTGGTCCAATTCCTTGAAGTAAAGAATGAAGAAACCAAACCAATTACTTAGCTAAAGATACAGATATGTTTTCTTTACAAATCAAACTTTACTTTTCTTTGAAATTGTATATCATTTATTAAAATATAATTTCTTTGCCGTGTAGTGCCGGCTTAGAATGTCGCTACCCCTTTCTACCCACGGGTGTCGTAAGAGGCAACTAAGGGTATTGGGGCTTTTTATTGGATTTTTGGGCGATGCGGTTGGAGACCCATCACCAAAAACCTTTATTTTACTATCTTTTCCCCACTCAACTTCCAAAAGTGGCTGAGGAATTTATAATTCCTTAGTTCTGGCTACCCCTCCTATGGAATTATAGCTGTGAGTATATGTATATATGTAATTTTTTAAAATAATTAAATAAGAACACCAAAGCGTCACAATAGTTAAACATAAATTTTAGATAGCATTCATTACAACTATACGTGTTTTGCAGGCATCCAGTAGTGTAAGTATCTTGAGACTTCATGAGACTTTGACTCCTAACTTCAACATGTAACGCTCAAGGTGTAATAATACGAGTAGTAGAATTCTCTAGTCAAACAGCTTCAGCCTCTAGTTGGGGAGTCAACCAACTATTCACCAAGTAAGACAGCACACCGTATAGTTCGAAACAATAGCAGTAGTTCCATTAAGCTATCGTGTTGAGTTATCTAATATGAGCAGTTCATTTTGTCTGATACTTACTGTGTAAAGATTTTCAGCGTCGATGTGTCTACTTCTGTTACTACGGAGAAGCGAGAAAACGTTACAGTACAGAAACAAATATATTTGCTTTTGATTTTCTATACATCATCTTCTATTCTTCATACTTCTGACGGCCTTCGCTTTGAGCACACTCTTTAAAATAATAAATACCGAAGAAAGTTTACAGAACTAATTTTCCTATCAATAATTCATAACCTTAATTTATATATATAGTTAGCTTACACATTATCTTTTGAGAAATAAAAGTATGAGTAAGGATGTTTTATTTAATTACATTTGTATATGAATTACAAAATGTAATTTAATATTTTCGTGAAACAGCAACTCATAGCAAAGAATTATCTTTTGTTTAGACTCTGAAAAATTCTGCATCTATTGTTAATTTTGATGCTCATGACCGAGTTTAAGTTTACAATATTTTAGCTTATTTATATCATTCTTGTAGTTGTAAATGATCGTGATTTTTCTGCAATGGTGAAGTGGTTTTATACTGTTCTCTTTCATTAACTCTGAACCCGACGCTTTGTCCATTGCGGCGTAATTTTGTTTTGTCAGTTGCAGAGTTGCGTCCCCGAGCCGTGATAAACTGTGTTATCTTACTGGCAAACAAGTAAATTCATATTCTGCCACTAGTTTTACTTGTTTTAAGCTGGCTGTACAACTGGACATTAGTTCTAGTCCAACTTGTATCGTGTTGTTGTTTTTACTTGGGTTTAATTCTGAGATATGGGCTTAGTTGAAAGTTTAGTTTATTTTGGTAAAGTGATCCTGGGGTTAATGCTATTTTGGTAAAGTGGTTTTGGGGTTTTAAATAATTTTAGAGCTTTTAGCGCAGCAATTTTCGATACGTATTTTGAGAGCAGTAGGTTACCAGCCTTCTTTCCCATACGAAATATTACCTATTTTATATTTACGGCAAAGACAATTTACGACGTTGAAAAATTTATTTATCATTGTCATTTATTATAGTCTAATTAAATATGCACTAACAGATTCTATCGATGAGAATTAATACCTTTAGATAAAAAAAGTTAATAGATAGAAAAATCTGCTTAGTTAATGCTGAGCCGATACTTCAAAGCTATATTTAAGTTTATTGAATCGTCGAAGTAAGTAATAGGTGTTCATTGTATTTTAAATTTTACTGCCAATTTAAATAAATAACTCCATTTGATCTTAAGGAGGCCTCCCACTTAGGAAGGCAACGATTATCGATGGCTACTTTGTACGATCCTAGCAACCCTCTTTGGCTTCATTGACATTCATCGATGTTTTCATACATGCCCTTTTATTATTCCTACTTCTGATACCTGCTTTTTTATTTCCTTCTATGTTTGATCTAAATATTTCCTTCCTGTTCGTGCTCTATTTAACATAGATTACCTGACTATCAAATAGTTTATTATGTTTTGTGGCTTAATGCTATTGTCTTTGTGTCAATTCATCATCGGTGGAACAATATATGTTTGTAGCTTACAAAAAATACCTATACATTATCATATATATTATATATAGTATGTATATTTAGTATATATAGGATTGTTGGTGATGAGTTTTTTGCTACGTTCATTTCTTATTTACATAGTGCTGTGTTTTAGTCGCCTCATACGATGAGCCGAGAACAAGAAGGTAGTGCTATTAAAAAGATTATTATTATTTACTATTATTTATTATTATTTACTATTATTTATTATTATTTACATAGTGCTGTGTTTTAGTCGCCTCATACAATGAGCCGAGAACAAGAAGGTAGTGCTATTAAAAAGATATTACTTCACTTGATCCATTTTTTATCTTCACATTTTGTCGCAAAATAAATATGTATCTATGAGTCACTTATAATATTTAGTATTAAAAGTAAAAAAAATACTCATAAGATACTACTAGTTAAAACAAAAGAAAAAATTACGATGTAATACAAAATAAATAAGGAAACTAGCATGATACATAAAACGAAGGCAGCAATCTCATTTTCTGAGTGCTTTGAAAAATATTCATCTCCATGAATACAGTAATTATATCATGTTTTCTATTTAAATTGCTTGCTTGGACGTGAATTACAAGGCTATTTTAGAAATATAACATTATTATGTTTAAATCCCTGAAAGGTAAGCACAGGAAGAGAATTTTCCAATTTTCATAGTTTATTTTTTGACTCGGAATGAAAAATCAAAATGGATTGCTTTGATTTTAACTTTTTACCTTTATTGAGCTTAAATGTTTTTTTTTAAATAAAATAAAATCCGCAATAGTTTAAAAGGCAGAAAATTAGGTTTACACAGAAAGTTCGCTTTTGGTTAGGATATTGTAGACTAAATAAATGAAATGTTCAGAAATTCAACATCATTTTTGAGTAAATTATCTTACACGAGACGGAGACTCCGAGTACAACTGTTTTGCCGCCGAAAATTCATCTACGTTCAAATGAGCATGAAATTAACTGAAATCCACAATAGACTCAAGATATTACGCGGAAAAGTTTGCTCGTTAAGGAAATAGTTGAAATTTGAACTAAAGTCCAAAAGTTTCTCCCAAGAGTCTACTTTATAGCTTAAACATGAAACCTAACAAATTATATTATTTTCATGTAATTTTTTGACATATTCAAAGAATATGTATGAGTAATAATCGAATAATTTACTGCTTTTTTTTTCAATAATTGCAAATTACTCGATTGATTTTTCAATTTATTGTTTACTAGTCCTACCTAAATAATGGGAATAAAAAGCACAAATCCATTAAATGGTCGATCTATATAATGTATTTTTTCCTTATAATATAAAATCAAACATCCTACGTGGAGGGCTTTTCGTCTTTCTTTATTCCTCGCATTATCTCAAAAAAATTTAGATTTAGAAATTCTTCAGTTACTTTTCAATGTAGAGTGGGGAAAAGATAATAAATTAAAAGATGGTTAGTGAAGGGTCTTTAGCATTATACACTAACTTTAAAAGCCGCAAATCATGAGAAGAAATGGGTTAGTGCTATTCAAAGATGATACTACGCATCGTTTGTGCTATATGATCACTCTTTGGTAGTAAGTCATTATGAATACAAGGACTTCAATGTAAATTGCGATTAAAATCCATTGAGCTAAGCGAGTAAGGTAAATCTCGGTCTTCTTACTATCTGTGCAGTCGGTCTGAAGCTGTAAGCCACGCTCTAAATAAGAAACCATTAACTTTTTTCTATCGTCTTCAATGGGAAAATTGTTTTTCGGTTATTATTCTTCAATGATAGGTTCGATTACGACTTGATCTGTTGTTACTGTTCCAAATTTGGTTGAAATCGGTCGAGCCGTTCCAGAGAATCACAAAGAAGTGACCTACCCGCATTTAAGAGTATTCTATAACGTATAAAATACATTGAGCGTATATAATATACATTTCTATAGGCAGAAAACCAAACAAAATAACAATGCGCTTAGTACGAAAAAGGAACAAAAGCACTTTGGTTCTAATATATTCCTAGCAACTCATCGAAAACACAAATTTCTTTCAAACTTTCTCTTTGACCAATAAACTCTATCCGCCTTCACTTCACAACTGCCTGTAAAGTTTGCTTTGAAATTTAAAAGAAACAAGGTTGGTATTTCAGATTTTTTTATAAATGTAAATATGCGTTTTGGCATCAAATTTCATTTAAATTTTCACCGATGGTCTTGAGCCTACCCTGAATAGCTAAGGATGTGCTATTTATTTTGCTGTTTATTAATATGCCACAATGAATGTGATGGATAACAAAAACGTTTTCCCAGAGGTTCTACCCGCCACCGCCGCCGTATAGTGTAGTGTTGAACAAATTATTCTATAAACAAATTCGGATTTTGTGGAACAGGCTCTTAGTAAATT